>PVIA01002789.1:0-193328 GCA_004024845.1 Tonatia bakeri
TATCTTTGTTAATATTTTGTTTGGAAGATCTGTCCATTTTTGTCAGTGGGATTTTAAAATCCTCCACTATAATTGTGTTGCTGTCAATATCTTTCTTGAAGTCCTCTAGGATTTTCTTTATGTATTTGGGTGCTCCTATGTTGGGTGCATATAGATTTACAATGTATATGCCTTCTTGGTGTTTTCTTCCCTTGAGTATTATGAAGAGACCTTCTGGGTCTCTCGTTAAGGCCCTTTTTTTTTTAAGTCTATTTTGTCTGATATGAGTATTGCTGCCCTGGCTTTTTTCCCCTGTCTGTTTGCTTGGAAAATTTCTTTCCAGCCCTTCACTTTCAGTCTGTGTAGGTTTTTGTCTTGAGGTGGGTCTCTTGTAGGAAGCATATGTGTGGGTCATGCTTTCTTATCCATTCAGTGACTCTACCAGTTTTGATTGAAGCATTTAATCCATTTATGTTTGAGGTTATTATTGATAAGCACTTATTCATTGCCATTTTCATCCCTGTGTTCCTCTCCCTCTCTCTCTTTTCCTTCCTTTCCTTAAAGCAGTCCCTTTAGCATCTCTTGCACAGCTGATTTGGTGGAGGTGCATTCTTTTAGACTTCTTTTGTCTGGGAAGCTCTTGAGCTGGCCTTCTCTCTTGATTGAGAGGCTTGTTGGATAAAGTAGCCTTGGTTGCAGGCCTCTGTTTCTCACTATTTGGAGTATTTCTTGCCATTTTCTTCTGGCTTGGGGCATTTACATTGAGAAATCAGCTGCTAACCTTATTGGGGCTCCCTTGTATGTTACTTCCTTTTTTCCCTTTGCTGCCTTTAAGATTTTCTCTTTGTCTTGGAATTTTGCCATTTTAATGATTATATGCCTTGAAGTGGATCTCTTTGGGTTCCTCTTGATTGGGACTCTCTGTGTTTCCTGGATTTGTGTGGCTTTTTCTCTCATCAAATTAGGGAAGTTTTCCATTATTACTTTATCAGATAGGTTTTCCATCCCTTGCTCTTCTTCTTCTCCTTCTGATACCCCAATGGCATGGATATTATTATGTTTTATGTCATTTTGCTGCTCCCTCACAACCTGTTCATTCTTTTTGAGACTCATTTTTTTTTCTTGTTTCTTCTGGGTGTTTTTTCTACTTTGTCCTCTAGATTGCTGATTGGATTCTCACTTCATCCAGTCTACTTGTAATTTCTTCTTGTGTGTTTTTTAATTCCAAGGTTTTCTTGTTCATTTCTTCTTGGTTTTGGTTTAGAGTTTCTATTTCCTTTTTCATGTTGTTTTATTTATCACTCAGTGTTTTGTAGTCATCTATGAGTTCCTTGAGCACCTTTAAAACCATTATTCTTAATTCTTTATCCGAGAGTTTGGTTACCTCCATTTGATTTGGCTCTTTTAGTGGGGAGTCTTCCATTCTATTTGATTGCATGTTCTCTTTTTGTCTCCCAATTTTAGGTGACTCTTTTTGTTTGTTTCTGTGCTTCTTGATGTTTCACTTTGTTAGCTGTCTTTGGAGGGTGAACTTCTATGGTAGGAATTCTACGAAGTTCAGTGGTGTGGTCTCTGATCTCCTTGACTGTTGGACACTCTAGGTTTGCCCTTTCTACTGTTTGTGTGGGCTCTCTTGTTCTAACTGGATTTGTACCTTGTAGTGGTTCCCTGATTTGTGGTTTTTCTCCTCTAGCAGATATACTGATGTTCACAGCTCCCATCCATTCTTGTATGTGATCAGTTACAGTGGGTAGGCAAAATGGATTAAGACAGGGATAGAGCATTTTGTGGGATTCAAAGTACCACAAGTAGAAAAGAGATAGGAGATTCTTCAGTTAAGTATAGTTTTAACTGGGATATTTCACCTAACTGTCCAGTTTTTATAAAATGTGAAAGAGAGATAAGACTCTTGTTAGAGGGGAGGATGATTGTGAGTTGAATCCAGAAAAGAGAGCGTTTGTGCAAGGTTTGATGATGAGATATAGTGAGGTTAATATATAGAAAGTAGATGTAGTGTGGAAGAGAATATAGTTAGCCACAACAATAATAATGCTCAGTATTAAAGTGAAGTGGGCTAAGAACATATAGGGTTGCTGTGTTGTATGTACAATTGTATGAAACAACAATTATTTACAATAGTACTGGAATAACAATAATGGGACAAGAAATATATGATTTGGATAACCAGAATACAAAGTATCCAATCAAGAGTTGTGTGTTATTGGAACACAGGTGAAGTGAAAGAAGTAAAATTAAAATACAATACAGAGAGAATAAGGAAAACCAGTCAAGCAATGAAATAAAGAGGGATATAAAGTGAGGAAAACTAAACATAGGGAAAAGAAACAAAAATAATAATAAAATAAAAGAGGTAGAAAGTAATTGCAAGATAATAATAATATACATACACAATAAAATGCCAGCTCTGTCAGATAGCAGGTGACATTCGTCTCAGTTTCTCAGTTTTTGTGGTTAGCCTTGTGCTCCCCCTTTGGATCTGTCTCTGGACTCTTTGTGACTCCATGTCTTATTGTCTCACTTGGAAGAAGAAAAAAAGGTGGGGGGGATGGGGGTGGGAAGAGAGACGATCCAAAAAGAAAAGGAAAAAAAAAAGATAATAAACCTCCTGCTGATTTTAAACCTGTTCAGCGAGTTCTGCTGGTCTTCCTAGATATCACAGGAAGAGGGGGCTGGGCTTCACTTTTCTCCCTTCCTTTGGTTCTGAGATGATGGAGACCAAGTTTGGGTCGCACTGTTCACAGTCTTCCGACCTCTGCCCCACGTCTTCCATGAGCTTCCAGGCTCAAATCAGCCTCTCAGCTGTTCACAGTGTGAGTCCATCTCTGGCGTGGAGCCTGAGACCTGTGGGGCACATGGTTCCCCTCTACTACTGTCTCTGGGCATGCATTGCGAGACTAGCGGGTGCATTGTTCCTCTCTGCCACTCACTCTGGATGCGTGCAGTGTGAGACAGGTGGTGAGCAGGGTTCAGCTCAGCTACTGTCTCTAGATAAGCAGTGCCAGACAGGCGAGGCACACAGTTCCACTCTACCACTCACTCTGGGCAAGGGGAGATGAAATCTCCCTGGGGCGCTCCAGCCACTGCTGGAGAATTCCTTACAAAGCAGCTGCCCACGTTTCTTATCAAGAACATGGCTTTTCACACAGCCCCATATTTCAACCATTCTGAAAACTCCAAGTCAGGGTCCCACAGGGCCCTACTTCTCCCTTTTCCAGATGTTGCCCAGCACCCCAATTTCTCTGGTGCCAGCGTCCAGAGTCCCAGCAGATGTGCACCGCCACTGTGTGTCTCCCACTTTCTGTCTACTTCTCCCACCGTCTTCCAGCACCCAGGTCTTTCCTAGTGCTGTGCTGCCCTCCCTGCTTTGGTAGGGGATGGATCTGGTGCTCTAACTCTCCTCCCTGTATCCTACAGCAGGCATCAGACCAGGGGCACAGCAGCCTTGGTCCCAGTGCAGATCCTGGAGACCTTACCATCGTAGTGCACTCTCCTCAGCCTGTTTTTCAATGTACTCTGCAATTTTTTGCTTCCCAATTTGATATAAGGGGGATTCCATTGGCTGTTCATTCTGTTCCTCAGATCAGCTAAGTGTTCCAGCTGGGTACAAGTAGAACTGGGCTCCACTCCCACCTACCTCATCACCATCTTCACATCCTTTATCACATTTCTTTTAAGTGGCTTCATGATTTCCATTTTGTGGATGTAACATGTTTTTAACCTGTCTTTTATAGAAGGACACTGTGCTTAGTCTGTTGCTAATGTAACAGGGTGCAGCCAAGAGAGGGGCCCCAAACAAGGATTTGGAATGGGGTCCAGAACTCTAGGTGTCCAGAAAATATTAGAAAAAATATATAGGATGTCCTCTCCCCTAGCCCCCCCCCCCCTCACAGGTTTGAGCTGGGGGAAGGGACACATGGAGAAGGAACAAGCAGAGCTATTTTGTACAGCCACAGCTTTGCAGCTAACCTCTGGCATGGTCATTTAACATATCTATAACTTTTAACTGGTTTCATAGATATGTTAAATAGCTGTGGCCATGCTTTCAGCCAAGGGGATGGAAATGACTTCCACCCAAAATGTAACTGGGGGCAGCTCCCCCTGGTTATAGCACCTGTGTGAGAGCTCAGAGATGATTGGCTCCATGACATGGGGCCACACCTGCCCAGACTCATTATGGCAGCCCAGTAAACCTGGAATAATACAGGAATGCTAGCAGATGTAACTGATTGTAGGAGGAGTTGGAAATGGGGGTGCAGAGGAAGATTGCCTGGAGGATTTAAACCCAGACTCAGCAGCCATACCAAGGGAGAACCACACAGCTTTGGCAAGAGTGATGACCACGTGGCTTTGGGGTGGTCCCTTTTGCCACGTGGCTTAGGCAGCAGGAGAGACTTTGCCTGGAAGAAAAGGGGTGAAATGACTCTTGCTGGTGGACAATGAGAAGGTGCCACATGGCTTTGGATTAACTGGAGATCATGGCAGCAACACAGCTGATGGTTCCAGCAGGCTGAATCATGGATTTCTGCTTCTTTTCCTGTGATATGGTACCCCAGATTAGGGCAGAGGGAGAAGGAAGGACTGTGTACATCTGTGGGTATCCTAAAGGACTTTAATATTTTAATGAAGACATTATGTCACTTCTGTAAGTCTGTATAGCTTTAAATAAATATTTTCTTTCCTTTTAACCAATCTCTGGCATTGAGAGATGTCTTTCCTCTGGTGGTGGGCATAGTGAACCTAGTGGGGGGTCCTTTTGGTAACAGTCTATTGTACACCCGCCTTGGGTTTGTTGTGTAACACTATTGTAAGCATTTCCATGTGCATCCTTTTACATTTGTCTTGGCACATATGAACAAGTGCATTCAGAAAACAAATTTTTAATAATAGAATGTCTGAAAAATAAGAAAAAAACAATAAATTTCTGGGTCATATAAGTGATATCTAGATGTCAGGACACGGTCGCATCTTTAAAAATATTACATAAACTAACACAATTTTTTATTATCATTATTTCAAAAAATAATTTTAATACCTATTTGGTGCAGTTTGCTGAGGATGTAGAAAAAGTCTATGTGAGGATGAAGACATTGAAATACTGCAAACACCTTTTTCTGGTTAATTGGATATTATTGGAAAACATCGATAAATTTAAAGATTATGAGGTCTGTCTGGAAACAGCCCAGCCATTGTTACTGTAACAAAAACAGTTTGTGCAACATCTATGTAACCTGGCAGTTAAGGTGAGTGGACTGGAACGCACATTCGTGAACAGCAACTTCATTATACTAGTCAGTGGGGGCAGTAGACACCATTGAGTGAGCATGCATACTGTGTGGCCATCACATTCAAAATGACTGAGTGAGCAAAGCAATGAATCTGCATCACATTTTGAGTTAAACTCTAACATTCCTCCACAGAAAATATTTGGATGATTGAGAAGGCCTCAGCTATGGGCACATGGTGATTGGCAGCTTCTTCACAACCACACACTCACTCATGTATCACGTCTCCTGCAGACTTTTTTTGTGAAGCATCAAATCACTCAGGTGGCTCAGCTCCCCTAAAGCACAGATTTGGTGCCCTGCAACTTCTGGATTTTCCCAAAACTAAAATTACCTTCAAAAGGGAAGAGAGTTCAGACAATTGATGAAATTCAGGAAAATACTGTGAGGCAGCTGATGGAGACTGGGAGAATTGTGTAAGGTCCCAAGGTGCCTACTTGGAAGGGGACTGAGGCCTCATTGTCCTGTATACAATGTTTCTTGTTTCTTGTATCTTCTTCAATAAATGTCCCTATTTTTCCTATTACATGGCTGGATACCTTCTGGACAGACTTCAGGTCTACTGGAGTCAAGCAGAGGCAATTAGTTTGTTGCTGACAAGGCTTAAAATTGATAAATCTGGAGAGAAATGTCAACTACTGGTCACTAGACTACAAGTAAATGGAGCCTATGCTTCTGTGTTGTAGTGATAATCTAAAATTAATGAGAAGAGGCAAGAAGGTCATTACTTCAAAGGAAAGGTTCTAAAAATGTTTGCACCTTTCTATTTTTCTTCAATCAAATCTTTTGACATTTATGTTTAAGAACATGCATCAGCAAAAAAGGCACTTGCACTGCCTGCTGAACCACACAAATAGAACTTGATCCAGACCAAACTTTGGAATAGGTGAAGCTTGTCTTCATAGACTATCATTTCCTATGTCATAGCTTGTATAGTCAGATTTTGGGGTATTGTTAATTTCAGACTTTCAGGGAATCATGCTGCCATCTAGGTGGTAAAAGAATTTCCTTCTGCCCTGGCCAGGTGTCTCAGTTGGTTGGAGGGTCATTCCATATACCCCATGTTGTGGGTTCAATGCCTGGTCAGTATATATGTAGGTTATAGGTTCAATCCTCAGATGGGCATGTAGATGAGGCAACTGATTGATGTTTCTTTCTAACATTGATGTCTCTCCCTCTCTCTAATCAATAAACTTATATTTAAGTAAAAATATATTTTTAAAAAGAATTTCCTCCTTCTCTTCCTATAGAAATCTATCTGTAAAATGGTCAATTTATTCAGATTCTAAGGGACACTGTAAAGTGAACTGACCTAACCTATAAAATCAGTTCACTACATCTCCAAACTATTAGCCCTCAGGTTGTTAAACTTATGGAAGACTATTCTTTGTGTGTCTTGAAGATGAGTATACCATCCTCTTGCATTGTGACTACATTAAGAAACCCTTTGCAAATTAATAGGCTTGACTGATTGTCAACATGTGTCTCAAATGGGCCTACAAAAAGATTAAGTAATGATAAATGGTAGCTAACAGGAGAGAAGATGAAAGTTAAGCAAGAAAATATATATTGGGCAAATATGTTTATACTTCTCCACAATATATCTGCCATGTGCTAGACCTGAATAAATTCTTTCATTTATTTATAGTAAAGCTTAAACTTTTATAGGAAAACTTTGTCAACAGAAAAGAGCAACAATTGTGCTTTATTATATAATTGGTTTACTTTTTCATTTGTTTTAAAATTGACAATAAAATAAGCAAATATACATATTTTTGTTTAGAAGGTAGAAACCTAAAGACTAATTATGATAACAAAAACAGAAAAAAAGTATCATACAGAAGTACAATATATGGCAGAAATGGCTTAAGCATGACCAATAGAGCATTTTAAGTTAAGAGCTAAGCAATGAAAAAGCAGGAAATTAAAAAACTCTAATGAAAAATTAACATTAGTAAATAAAAATGGTAACTGTGAAATGATTTTGTATTCCAAAAACTGAACTTATTTATATGAATATAACTAAAATCAAGCACAATTAACACAATTCTATTGGAAGATACTAAAACATAAATCTTAGGCTTGATTTTGATTTTTATATTATCAGCTAAAGAAAACCTTAGAAATCAATTACAAATACATTTGAATATGAACTGTTATTCCCTATTTTTATTTTATTAGAGATTGTAATGTATCAACTGTTCTTAGAATTTACAAAAAAAATATTTGAGAAAATAAATATTGTTGTTTCATTTGTTACAGTTGCTTTTTTACTGTATATTACCAATTAACAGACTGAAAAAATACTGCTTGTTCTTGTGAATGCCTCAAATATAAATTAGGTGCTAGAAAACTAAAAAAATCTTATTTGAAATCACTAGAACCCTTATTATTTAATTGAATAAGAAAGAGAACTGGTTTTGTGGTGATTATATCTTACTTGAATATAATCTTCATGAGGGTAGATATCTGTGTCAGTTTTGTTCATTTAATGTATTGCAAGTGCCTGGAACAGTGAAAACACATAGAATGAACTTAATAATTTTTTTTGATGAAAAAGACCTAATATTTATTCTGACATTTATCTGGAATTGACAAAAATGGTTTATAAATGTATACCTTTATTTCTCCATCTTTAATATCAGAACAATATTTTGTGCAGACATTTCATTTGTAACCAAAATAATAAATAGTAAGAAAGAAATTAGCAGGATTACAAATTGTTCCTCAATAGATAAGTGAATAACCATTAGTAAGGAAGTCATTATCATGATTAACATATATTTCTTATTTTGTCAGTATTGGTACCAGTAATCAATAATAGTCAAATTAGGATACATACTCACCCTTGAAATTGAACTTGTATCATATTTTCCCCTTTGGTTTGTATTTATTTATTTATTTATTTATTTATTTATTTATTTATTTATAGAGGAAGGGAGGGAGCAAGAGAGGGAGAGAAACATCAATGTGTGCTTGCCTCTTGAGGTTCCCCTATTGGGGATCTGACCCTCAACCCAGGCATGTGCCCTGAGTAGGAATTGAACCAGAGACTCTTTAGTTTGTATGCCAGCACTCAGTTCACTGACCTATAGCAATCAGGGCTCCCCTTGGTTCTTTAGATTATTGGATTACACTTTTACTATAGGAGGTCAAGTTATCATGGAAAATTGTCATCATCTGAGACTTTAATTCTTTTCTCTTTGTCAAACTATTTCTGGTGCTAAATTCTCAGTCCAGACACTTATTTTCACTCTTGCTAATCTCATAAACATAGCATAGTTGGCCCTGAAATATCTTTTGTAAAGCAGCAGTCATAGGACAACAACATTGACCTAAAATGAGAAAATTGGTACCACAGCTTGCCTGACAGCACTGCTCCTATTAGCAGAAGGTTCTTGAGATGGCAGGATGAAGCCCTGGACAACATATGCTATGACAGTCATGGTCATGGCCTATTTCTGTTATTTCCTTTTTAAGTTGGCTTGCATTGTTAGCAATTTCCTATCCATCTGTGAAGTATCTCTAAGGCATTGTTAGGGTTAGGATTTAATATATAGATTACAAAACAGCAATACTAAGTAAAGGAAAGGAAAGGAAAGGAAAGGAAAGGGAAGGGAAGGGAAAGGAAGGGAAGAAGGAAGGAGGGAAGGAAGGAAGGAAAGAAGGAAGGAAGGAGAAAGGAGAAAGAAAAGAATTGTAGAAGTAAAGAAATACATTAAAATAAAACAATTTTCTGCATGTAGTTATAAGAAATTTTAATTATATCTACCTTTCTCATTTGTTTTAACACTCTAGTACATCATTTTAAATGTCATCACCTGTCCAGGAGTGTCAGGATTTTATCTGCCATCCAGATATTTAATGAAGGAAGCCAATCATTTTCTGCCCCTGCCAATTGTCTTTTTCCCACTTTAATATAAAATTCTATATATTGTATATAAAAATATGATTTTTAATTGGCTTGACTGTGACACAGCAATGCTGAAACTGATATGCTAATTTGGAGAAAAGTATATTTTTTATTCAACTGTGTTGCATAGCTTTTAGGATTTTTTCTGATTATAAAATGCAATCATTTTATGTATATTAATGTTTCTAGAGTCACTGTGGAATTCATTCTGCAGGAAGAGTTTGAGTGTCCTAAAATTTTATCTACTTATTTCTTTATCCATCAGAAATAATTATTTTACACCCACTATTTTACAGCCTCATGCAACAAATGCAGTTGTACAAATATGGTTCTTGCACTCAAAGAATTTATGCCGTGAAATTGGTAATCAGTTAAAGGAAATTTCCAGTGCAAAGCAGTGCATGCTGTTGGAAAGTGCTTCAATATTTTTAAATCTAAAGATGATTTCTGTAAATGATGAAGTACAAACAGTAAGTGATTATAATGTGGACATGCAATCACATGATTTATTCTTACCAGAATGAATATTCTTACCAGGTGTGGAGATATCCAACAGAATCAAAACTGTGTTTTAGTGTAGAGGGTAATGTTAGACTCCTTTATATAAAAATTTAATTTATTTTCCTCAAGGCATTATTGGTTTTCTATAGCACAAACCCTTCCCAATTTCCTCCCCAAATCCATGCTAAATGAGTGACCTGTAATTAATACTTTTTTTTTACATTGCACATGCTTTTTCTCATTATGATGCTACTCATAAAGGGGGAGTTACTGTTGAAGAAACAGGGAATGGACAAGTGTAGTTCCATCCTTTACTGAAATCTTAACTCTGCTTGGATAAACTCTTACTCGGTTCTTGGATTATCTCATTCTTTATCATTATAATTCTGAAATTTTCTCATCCTTATATTTCTCCCCTTTTTTCTTTTGCAAACCAGAGGTCTTTTTTCTCCTGTATTTACTAACTTTACATATTCTATTTAGACAATACAGAATGATGTTTTTCTCTCTTCTAGGGCAAATATTTCTCTTCCAAACATTTCCAGCCAATTAATATTCTAGGAACAGTTACATGTATCCTTTTAAATATTCAATTGAACTACAACACAAAACTAATGCGTAGTTTATAATTAGATTAACCCCAAGATGAGACTCACAAAACTTGAGCTGTTAAATATATTGCATTATAGATGGATTTCTTTTTACAAAATCAACTTCTTTTTACATGTATGTATGTTTTACAACCACTCTTTACCACTCTTTTTTTATCTTTCTCTTTTCACTATCATTATCAATGATGCATTATTCATTTAATTTACTCAACTTGTTTAAACAAACTAATCACTATTTTTAAAAATCACAGTTAAGTCAATCAGAGTTCCGTTTTTGAAAATAAAAAGCTAAACTGAATCACTTTTTAAAATATTCATCATTTCTTGCAATAAGAAATTTTAGACCTGTCCTTTTTCCCCAGTCTTATTGAGGGAAATTTGACAAATAAAAATTATATACATTTAAGATGCAAATGTAATGTTTTGATATGCATGTGTGTGTGTATCAAAAATTACCCCCATAAGAAAGTTAATAGACATACTATTATCTCACATAGGTCCCTATTTATTTATTTATTTATTTATTTATTTGTCTGTTTATTCATTTAGTGATGAGAACACTTAAATTCTGCTTACTCTTAACTCCAGGTTCACTTTGAATTATCTGACACAGGCAAGCTTTCATATACTTTACAAAGAACGCATTAATTTCTTTGTCTCCAGAGACAAAGATTATTTGTCTACATTCACCAGCCTAGTGTTTACATTGCTTTTTTTCCACATGAATGCTGAAGTAAAGCTGTGTGACCCCAAAGTTTGCTCAGCTATGTAATGGAAAAAAATTTTCTTTTTTTACATAAGTCTGAAATTTGTGTAGTGCTCTTTTTCTCATCAATTTCCACTCACACTATGATGTGCCATCTGTATACAGTCATATAAACCTTGTATGTGTAAGTGCTACACAATTTATGCCCAGGTTATTGAGTAGAGAAAGATTCTAGGCTTCAATGCAGATGAAAAATGGGAGAGTTTTGGAAAATTGTTTGGCAGTTCCTCCAAAATTAAACATATAATCCACCAATTACACTCCCATATATATATTAAAACTAATTGAAAGCATATGTCTACACAAATTATGCATATGAATGTTAATAGAAACATTATTTAAAATAATTAAAAAGTACAAAGAAACAAATATCCATCAGATGATGAAAGGGTAAATAAAATATGGTATGTTCCTATAGTATTACATTATTTAGTCAAAAAATAAGTACTTGATTTATTCCAAAGCATTGGTGAACCTTTTAAATATTATGCGGATGCATATAAAATGCCCAGTATAAAAAAATCAAGGGAGACACAATGTCAATTAGTAGTTGCCAGGGTTTCTTTCTGATATGATAATATTATTCTTAAGTTACATAGTTGTGATTGTGGACAGTACATTAGGGACCAGCCAAGCCTGAAGGAAACAGTCATAGACTGTGGATCACTGGTAGTCTCAAACAGGTTACCTAAGGCCAGTCTAGGACACCATCTTGTTGCAGAAAACAACTCACACACAGGAGAGATGGCGGAGCACGATTCTTTATTATGCGTGGGCTCAGGGGGAAAACCCAAATCCTGAGCCCCAATCTCTAACTTTCGGGGTTTAAATAGCTTTGGACCCCCTGCCTACGTGGCAAAGCGAGGTTACAGAAGCTAAATGTGGAAGTTAGGTCTGACTACCTTATATGAAAGGCAAAGGAGCAAAGTGCGGGGTCCTAGCACAGAAGCACAGGGTCCTAACCCAGAAGTTACAAAGTACAAAGTAGCCTAACATGGGGGTTGCCTGTTACAATCTGATATCACCAGGGGCAGATCCAGAAAGAGTAGACAGTGAAATATGCTAGACTCTGCTGAGACACACTCCACTGCAGTCTTCTTCATTATGTGTGTTATTTTTTCACCTGCATTAACTTTTAGCATTCATTTCTTTTTCATATTCGTTCTGGTTATTTCACAAGTCTCGTTATTTTAGTTTATTGCAAATCTCATATTATACTCCTCCATATTTTACTTCTCTTATTCTATTTTGCCTTCCTCCATCCTCTTTTTTTTGTTTTAAGTTTTATCTTTTCACTTGCTACAGTTTGTTTCGTATTCTGCACTCTTACTATTCCCTTACTCCAGCTTCTCAAAACCATTCTTCTTGTCATTAGTAATCTCACACTTTTTCCCATTCTTAAAATATTTTTATCCTTTCTCCACATTTATTAATCTGTGCTTATTGTTTGTTGATATCATGGTTGTTGTTTCATTTCTTTAATTTTATTTCTAGATCTTCACTATTTTTGTATTTCAAATCTCAGATTTCACTGTTTCCCTCTCCTACTCCATTTTGCCTTCCTCCTGCCTTTTTTTTTTCATTTTCACCTTTTCTCTCTCTTAGTGTCATTTTAATTCTTCACTCTTATTATTTCCTCTTCCTCTATCCTCTTAAATTCACTTTTCTTTCATTTAGACATTATATAAACTTTTTCCTTTTTTTTCTGCTTATTCTATTTCTACCTGTATTAATATTTGTTCACTAGTCATTGATATTGTTATGGTAGATTTTTTCTATTTGATTCCTATTTTTTCACTATTTAAAATAATTTTTTAAACCTCATATTATACTCTTCCCTTCTCTTACTCCATTATGCTGTCTTCCATCCCTATTTATGACATAAATATTATGTTCTTTCTTTCTTTGCCTTCTTTCTATTCTCTATTCTTATTATTTCTCTTCCCACTGAAAATCATTTTCTTTCTGTTACTCATCTCATTTTTGTTTTCCCTTTCTTATAATAGTCTTAATCTCTTTAAAACTTTATTAACATTTGCTCATTTGTTCTTAGTAGTGCTGTTGTGGATGGGAGTTATTTTTGCAGATGTGGATTGTTTCCTAGGTTGTTTGTTTTTGTTCTAGCAGCACCTATACTACAGCATACAAGATGTGGTGGACAGTGTGATTATTGGTAAGCCCTCTGGAGGGAAGAACACACCAAAGTTTGACCCAATAACAACTTGAACCAATTACAACAAGGGAGCCCACATAAATGGCATAAAGGACACCCTAAGAGCAACCACCTCAGGAGATCAAGGAGACTGCACTACAGAGTTCCACAGGTATCCTACCACAGAAGGCTATACCATAAAGACATGGAGTCAAAACGATTAACCTAATACACATAAACGAACAAGAAGAGTCACCTAAAATAGGGAGACAAAGAAACAACCCCTACTTGAAAGGAAAGGAGGAGTCCCCAGAAAGAGTCTTATATGAAATTAAGGCAAACAATCTATCAGACACTGAATTCAAAATAATGATTATAAGGATGCTCAGGAAGCTTGGTGGGAACTACTAGGGACTCTATGGAAGCTACAAGGAAATTACTTGTAATGATATCAGCATGAAAAAGGACATAGAAATATAAAGAACAGTCAGGAGGAAATGAATAATACAACATCTGGCATGAAGAATACACTAGAAGGAATTAAAAGCAGGCTAGATGAAGCATAAGATGGAATTAGTGAGTTGGAGAACAAGGTAGGAAAAAACCCAGACAGTGCAACCAAACCAGAAAAGACTCAAAAAGAATGAATACAGTTTAAAGGAGCTGCAGAGTGACATGAAACATAATAATATTCATATCAGAGGTATCCCAAAAGGGGAATAATAGGAGAAGAGTGATAGAAAATCTGTTTGGAAAACTAATGATAAAAAACTTCCTTAACTTGGTGAAAGAAAATTTCTCAGAAGTCCAGGAAGCACAGAGGGTCCCAATCAAGATGAACCCAAAGGACCACTCCAAAACACATAATGAAAATGGCAAAATTTAAAGAAAGAGAATGTAAAGGCAGCAAGGGAGAAACAGCTAGTAACATATAAGGGAGCTCCAATAAGGCTATCAGCTGTTTTCTCAACATAAACACTACAAACCAGAAGAGAATGGCACTAATTATTACAAGTAATTAAAAACAAAGACCTACAATCAAGACTACTCTATCCAGCAAGGCTTTCAGTTAAAATAGTAGGTGAAATAAGGAGTTTACTAGACAAAAAAAAATGGCTAAGAGAATACATCTTTATCAATTAGCACTGCAAGAGATGCTAAAGGTACTACTTTAAGAAGATGAAGAAAAAGAGAGAGAGAGAGACAGTGGAACATAAACACAAAGGGAAAGAATGATAATAAGTATCTATCGATAAAAACCTTAAATGTAAATGGATTAAATATTCCAATCAAAAGACATAGGATAGTGTAGTGGATAAGAAAATATGATCAGCATACACGCTGTCTGCAAGAGATCCACCTCAAAACAAAAGATCTACACAGACTGAAAGTGAAGGGATGGAAAAGAAATTCTAAGCAAATGAACATGAAAAAAAAACACAACAACAAAACACTGGGGTACTAACACTTACATCTGACAAAATAGACTTGAAAACAAAGCCCAAAAAGACCCAAGGAAGGTCAAGAGATGATAGTTAAAGGAGTAGTCCATTTAGAAGCTATAACTCTTTTAACCATATATGCAACCATCATATGAGCACCAAAATATATAGGGAAAATCTTGGAAGACTTCAAGAAAGATATTGACCGTAACACACTCATCATAGAGGATTTCAACATTCCACAGTCAAAAATGAACAGAACTTCCAAGAAAAGTACCAACAGGGATATTTTAGCATTGAAAGACACTCTAGATCTAGATCAGATATAATTAATTGAAATAGAGAACTTGCAACCAGATAGAAGCAAAACATGCATTGTTTTCAAATGCACATGGAATATTTTCAAAGATAGACCACATGGTAGGACACAAAACAACAAATTCAAGAAAATTGTAATCATGTTAAGCATCTTCTCAGATCATAAGGGCTAGAAACTAGAAACCCAACTCAAGGAAAAAAATAAAAAACATTAAAATATATAGAGACTGAATAATGCTATTAAATAACGAATGGATTAACAATGAAATCAAGGAACAAATCAAAAAGTATATGGGAACAAATTAAAATGAACACACAACAACCCCAAACCTACGGGACAGTGTGAAGGCAGTCCTAAGAGGAAAGTTCATAGCAATAAGGACTACATAAAAAAGATAGAAAGCTCTCAAGTGAATAACCTAACCCTACATCTACTAGAACTAGAGGAACAATAACAAACAAAGTCCAGAGCTAGTAGAAGGAAGGAAATAATAAAGAACAGAGCAGAATTAGATGACAGAGAAAAACAATTTGAAGGATCAATGAATGCAGGAGCTGGTAAAGGTAAACAAAATTGAGAAACCTTTAACCATATTCACAAGAAAAAAAGAGAGAGGACCAAAATAAATAAAATTAGAAACAAAAGAGGAGATGTTACAATTGATAGCACAGAGTATAAATGATTGTAAGAAATTATTATGAATAACTATGTGCCAATAAATTGGGTGGCAAAATTGGGCAAATTTCTAGACACGTGCAATCTTTTAAAACTAAATCAAAATGAAGTAGAAAGCCTGAATAGACCGATAACAACTAGTGAAATTGAAGCAGTAATAAAAAAACTCCTGGCACACAGAAGCCCTGGCTTGGATGGCTTCATAGGCAAATGCTACCAATCACTTAAACAAGAACAAACTCCTACTCTTCTCAAACTATTCCAAAAATCCAAGAAGAGGAAAGACTCTCAAAATATTACTGTAATTCCAAAACAAATAAAGAGACAACAAAGAAAGAAAACTATAGGTCAATATCTCTGATAAATATATATTCTAAAATTCTCAAGAAAAAGTTAGCAATCCATATCCATCAATATATTACAAAGATTATATACTACAATCAAGTGGAATTCATACCAGAGATGCAAGGATGGTACAGTATTCACAAAGCAGTAAATACAATACACCATATAAAGAAAATGAAGGACAAAATCCATGTGATAATATCAAGAGATGCCAAAAAAGCATTTCATAAAGTTCAGCACTCATATGATAGAAAACACTAAGCAAAGTGGATGTAGAGGGAGCATAACTCAACATAATAAAGGTCATATGTGAGAAACATACAGCCAACATCATACTCAATAGGAAAAAACTAAAACTTTCCCTTAAGATCAGGAACAAGACAAAGGTGTCTGCTTTCACCACTTTCATTCAACATAGTATTGGAAATTCTAGCCACAGTGATCAGAGAAGAAAAAGAAATAAATGCATACCTATGGAAAAGGAAGAAATAAAACTGTCATTATTTGCAAATAAGATGATAGTCTGCAGAGAAAACCCTATAGGCTCCACCAAAAAAACTACCTGACCTAATGAATTAATTTGGCAAAAGAGCAGGATACAAAGTTAATATTCAGAAATTGAGGGCATGTTTTACACAAACAATGAAATATCATAAACAGAAACTAGGGAAAAATCCCATTTACTATAGCAACAAGAAAAATAAAGTACCTCAGAATAAACTTAACTAAAGAGATAAAAGACTTGTACTTGGAGAACTATAGAACACTGAGGAAAGAAATTAAGGAAGACACAAATAAATGGAAGCATATACTATGTTCATGGATTGGAAGAATTAGCATCATTAAAATGTCCATACTACCCAAAAAAATCTATAGATTCAACCAATGCCTATTAAAATACCAATGGCATATTTCACAGATATAGAACAAATATTTATTTTTTTAAGATTTTATTTATTTATTTTTAGAGAGGGAAGGGAGGGAGAAAGAGAGAGAGAGAAACACCAATGTGCAGTTGCTAGGGGCCATAGCCCTCAACCCAGGCACGTTCCCTGACTGGAAATTGAACCTGCAATGCTTTGGTTCACAGCCCCGCTCAATCCACTGAGCTATGCCAGCCAAGGCAGAACAAATATTTCGAAAATTTATATGGAACCAAAAATGTTCCTGAAAGCCTCAGCAGGCTTGAGAAAGAAGAACAAAATAGGAGGGATCACAATACCTGATATCAAATTATACTACAAAGTCACAGTAATCAAAAGAGTCTAGTAATGGCATAAGAACAAACACATAGATCAATAGAACATAATGAGAGGCTAGAAATAAACATGTCTCTATAGTCAATTAGTATTTGACAGAGGGGGCAGGAACATAAAATGAAAGAAAAATAGCCTCCAAAATAAATAGTGTTAGGACATCTGGACAGGTACATGCAATAAAAAAAAAAAAAGAAAAGAAATGAAATGACCACCAACTTGCACTATACACCAAAATAAACTCTAGATGCAGAAAAGACTTTAATATAACTTGTGGCACCATAAATGTTGTAGAGGAAAACATAGGCAGTAAAATTTAACATATGCCTCACAGTAATATTTTTGCCCATATACTTCCTAGGCAAGGGAACTAAAGGGAAGAATAAACAAATGGGGCTACATCAAATTAGAAAAGCTTCTGCATGGCTAAAGAAACCATCATCAAAATGAATAGGGATCCGACTGTATGGGAAATACATTACTTGTCAATAATAACTTGGACAAGAGTTTGATTTTCAACACATATAAAGAACTGATAAGACTCATAATCAGGAAGACAAACAATGCAATTAAAAAAGGGGCAAACAACCTGAATAGGCATTTTTCTGAGGAGGACATACAGAGAGACCAGAGACATATGAAAGGATGCTCAACATCACTAGCGATCAGAGAGATGAAAATTAAAACCACAATGATATATCAGCTCATACCTGTCAGAATGGCCATCATGAAAAAAATCATCAAACAATAAGTGTTTGTAAGGATGTGGAGAAAATGGAACTCTAGTGCACTGTTGGTGGGAATCCAGACTGGTGCAGTCACTGTATAAATCAGTATAGAATTTCCTCAAAAAACTAAAAATGGAACTGTCATTTGACCCAGTGATTCCACTGCTGGGATTATACCCTAAGAATTCTGAAACACCAATTCAAGGAACTTATGTACCCCAATGTTCATAGCAGCTGTATTTGTAGTAGCCAAGTGCTGGAAATATCCTAAGTGTCCACTAGTAAATGAATGGATAAAAAAACTGGTACATTTACACAATAGAATACTGTGCAGCCAAAAGAAAGAAGTAACTCCTATATTTTATGACAGCATGGATGGAACTTGAAAATATTATACTAAGTGGAACAAGCGAGGAGGTGAAAGACAAATTCTGTATGATCTCACCTTCAAGAGGAACCTAATGAACAAAACAAACAAATGAGCAAAATAGAACCAGAGGAATGGAAACAAGGAACAGAAGGACATCATCCAAAGGGGAGGCAGGAGGGGAATAAGCGTGGAAAGGAAAGGGACTAGTCACGGAACATGTATGAATGATGTATGGACATGGACAACAGTGTGGTGATGGACTATGGGAGTGGGGGTTGGGCCGGGTGAAGGATGGCAAAGGGGGAAAATATGGGAACAACTGTAATAGAATAACAATAAAATATTGCACAAATGAACATCTATCCACACCTTGCTCTATATATAAAAATTTACTCAAAATGGATCTTAAGCTTAAATGTGTTTCATAGAACTATAGGACTTCTATAAGAAAACTTAGGATTAATATTTTCACCTTGGTAATACAAAATTTATAAGATACACTAAAGGGAAAATCCATGAAAGAAGAAAAAAATCCATTAATTTGATCTCATTAAAATTAAGAAAAACTGTTGATATAAGAATAACCATGACAGAAAGAAAATTTTTGTAGACCACATGATAAAGTATTTATTTCTAAAAAATATAAAGAATGTGCCATAGTTTTTTTATACAATCATTTGCTGATGGGCACTTAGGTTGCTTTCAGCATTTGGCTATTGCAAATTGTGCAGCTATGAACATTGAGGTGCATAGGTTCATTTGAATTGGTGCTTCAGGATTCTTAGGTTATAATTCCAGCAGTGGAGTTGCCAGGTCAAAGGCAGTTCCATCATTGTTTTCTGAGGGAACTGCATACTATTTTCCATAGTGGCTGCACCAGTCTACATTCCCATCAACAATGCACTAGGATTCACTTTTCTCTATTTCCTCTCTAGCACTTGTTTGTTGATTTGTTTATGATGGCTATTCTGACCAGTGTGAAGTGGCATCTCATTGTGGTTTTAATTTTCATTAAAACCTTTAGCATTCTTTCATATATCTCTGGTCTCTCTGTACATCCTCCTTGGAGAAGTGTTTGTCAGGCAGTTTGCCCATTTTTTAATTGGTTTGTTTGTCTTTCTGGAGTAGAATAATGTGAGTTCTTTATGTATTTGGATATTAAACCCTTCTCCAAGGTATCAGGTGCAAATATATTTTCCCATACAGTTGGTTCCCTTTTCATTTTACTGCTGTTTTCTTTCACCATGCATTTACATGATGGAATACTACTCAGTAGAAAGAAAGGAGGAGCTCCTGCTCTGTGTGACAGCGTGGATGAGTTTGGAGAGCATTATGCTAAGTGAAATAAGCCAGGCAGTGAGAAACAAATATCATATGATCTCACTTATAAATGGAAACTAATCAACAAAACAAACAATCAAAATATAACCAGAGACATTGAAATAAAGAACAAACTGACAGTAACCAGAGGGGAGGGGGAGGGGGATAACAGGGGAAAGAAAGGGAAGGGTCATCAAGGAACGTGTATAAAAGACCTATGGACAAAGTCAATGAGAGTAAAATTGAGGGTGGGATGCAGGGATGGATGGGACGGGGCGGGGCATTGAAGAGGGAAATGCAGACAACTGTATTTGAACAACAATAAAAATTATAAAAAAATATAAGGAGCTCTTAAAAATTAAAAATAAGATAGTAATCTAACAAAAAAGGGCCAAAGTTCTTTAGATACTTCACCAAAGATGATACACACACACACACACACATGTATTTCCCAAATGAAGACATTAAAAGATGCTCAATATGATTAGGCATTAGAGAAATGTAAATCATAATTGTAATGAAATTATATACATCTATTAGATGGTAAAATAAAGCCACTGACCATACCAAGTGTTGGTGAAAATGTGGTACAAGTTGAATTATTATAAATTCCCAGTAGGTATGTCTGATTATATGGCCTTACCATTCCTTTTCTAGGTATTTACATAAGACAAATGAAAGCTTGTAGCCACATCAATACACATATGCAAAAATTCTTAGCCATTTTATTTGTAATATCTTCAAGCTGGAAACTACCTAAATGTCCATGATAAAGTGGCAAGTACATTGTTATATATCTGTGCAATGGAATATTACTCAACTATAAAAGGAGAGAACTAGTGATAAATGCAACAACATAGAGAAACCTGAAACCATTTCATTCAGTAATGAAGCTAAAAAAGTAATTATGTTAGTATTTACTTGAAAAATTTATAAACTGTATAATAATCTACAGTGAACTAAAGCAGATTAGAGGTTGTGGATAAGAAATGAGTTAAAGGGAAAGGATAGAGAATACTCAGGGGTATTAGAAAACTTTTGGGAGTGAAGCATATATTCACCATTTTTGTAATGATGATAGTTTTATGAGTGCATAAATATGTCAAAATTGATCTAATTATACATGTTAATCATGTATAATTAATTATATGTCAATTGCATTTCAATAAAGCTCTTAACAGATTTTTTATTTTTTAATTTAAATTAATTTATTGTTGTTCAATTACAGTTGTCTGTATTTTCTCCCCACCCCTCCAAACTCACCTCCCTCCTTTGCTTCCTCCCTCCTCCTTGGTTTTGTCCATTTGTCCTTTATAGTAGTTCCTGAAACCCTTCTCCCCATTGTTCCCTCTCCACTCCCCTCTGGCTACTGTTAGATTGTTCTTAATTTCAATGACTCTGGTTATATTTCTTAACATATTTTTTAAAATTACACATAAATCTCCAATTTTTACTGTGTTACAATTAAGAGATTATCACATAAATAAAACATTCCAACTTTACAAAAATTATACCCCCAAAAACGTAACCTGATTTAACAAAACACATATTTCTTTCTTTGTCCAAATAATTTAGAACTGTTTGGTAAAAATCACCCTCATTATCAGTATCAAATAATAATAAATCTAAACAATCTTTAATTAGAAAAACATAGAGTTTAGTGAATCTTAATAATAAATCTAAGCAATCTTTAATTAGAAAAACATAGAGTTTAGTGAATCTAAGCTTTTTAATATACTTACTTTCATTTTTCCATCTCTGTTAAGATATAATTGACGTGTAACACTGTATAAATTTAAGAAATAAAGCATAGTAATTTGGCTTACATATATTGTGAGTGATTACCACAATAAATTTAGTAAACATCCATCATTTCATATAGATACAAAATAAAGGGGAGAAAAGTGCTTCCTTTCTTGCAGTGAGAACTCATAGGATCTACTCTTTAAACTTTCAAATATGTTTTATTTGCATTACCTAGAGTCATTATGTTGTACATTACATTAGTACTTATTTATTTTATAACTGGAAGTCTGTACCTTTCATCCAACTTTCATTCTATTCTCCTTTCCTGAGCTCTTGTGTCTAGTAATCACAAATGTGATCTCTCTTCCTATAAGGCTTTTTTGTTTTGTTTTTGAGTCTACATATAAATAAAATCATACCATATTTGTCTTTCTCTGTCTGGCATATTTCACTCAGCATAATGCCTTCAGGATCCACCCATATTGTCACTAATGTCAGGACTTTCTTCTATATTAAGACTAAAAATATCCCTAGACAGATGATAGATAGATAGGTAGATAGATAAAGATATATATACCACAACTTCTTTATTCATCCATCTGTTGATGAACACTAAGGTTTTTCCATGTCATCCAGGTTTTTGAGTGACAAGTGCTAAACATTTTGTTTTTGAAAATTCAGACTTTGATATTAAATTTGATTACTATATTTTGGCTTATATTGCTATCTGAATATTAATTTATTCTAATTTCTCTTAATTCCAGAATATAATAATGGCTATTCTAAATAAAATTATATCTGAAACATAATATCTGATCAAGGAATACACATCATTAATATAATAATTAAACATAATATATTTACTGTTATTGAAAATTATACTCCCAGGATCTTTATGTAGTTTTAAACAATGAAATATATAAAAGAGTATAGTATTTCTGTGAATCAACCAATAAAAATAGGTTTATATATTTATATATGTGTGTACATGTATACATGACTATGTATATCTCTATCTGGAACAAGTCAGCCATTGAAATATAATGAGAATGGTTTACATAACACTGATGTAATGTGGTAGCTGAGTAAAGTGTGCACGCATGAACAATGGAATGTATGTGCATGAACAATGATGACTTCACTGTAATAGTCAGTGAGGGAGGTAGATGCCATTGAGTGAGCATGTGACTGTGTGGTCATCAAATTCAAAATGACTGAGTGAGTAGAACAATGAATCTACATCAAATTTTGCATTAAGCTTGAATATTTTTCTGCAAAAAAACTATTCAGATGATTCAGGAAGCTTTTGGGGACAATGCAGTGAGTACAGCTCAAATAAAAGTGTGGCACAAATGCTTCAAAGATGGTTGAGAATCTGTTGAAAATGACCCTTGTTCTGAAAGGCCTTCAAGAAGCAAATCCTGGGAATGTTGAATGTGTGTGGGCTGCAATTGACAAAGATCAGTGACTAATAGTGTGAAAACTAGAAGCTGATATGGGGATTCCAAAAATTATTGTGTATGAAATTTTGATGCAGTATCTTGGCATGAAACATGTCACGACATAATTCATGTGGTGGCTTCTCCTACAAGAGCAAAAGAAATATAGTGCTGTAGTTGGGAGAACTGTGTGAGGTCCCAAGGTGCCTGCCTCGAAGAGCACTGAGATATCACTGTCCTACTTACAATGTTTCTTGTATCTTGTATCTGCTTTAATAAATGACTCTGTATTTAATATTATGTGGCTGGATAATTTCTGGATAGACCTTGTTCATGTATATATATAAAATATGTGTCAAATTAAGTTATGTAAACATGCTAATATTCAACTCTATAAATTCAAAAATAACAATTTTGTATCATGCAAACTAACATTATGTTATCGCATACATATTTCCTTAATTACCTCAAGTTGTACACAAAATTGATCTAGTGAAACCCCTATACAAGATTCCTAGAAAAAAATATCTATCTATTTTAAAATTAAATGTGAAGTGTAATTTCCTTGCATAACTTGGCAGATTATTGATCAAGCAAACACTCTGGTTATGGGCTACATAAAATTCTGGATAAAAGTATAAAATAAAAGCTAAATGTATAGTTGAATTAAAGAGATATTAATGGACATAACTGGGTAATTAACAAAAATAAAGATAAAATGAGATTGAAACAAGAGAAGAACTGAAGCATTAATGTCTTCAGAGGACTTGGAGATGCTTGTTTGTTACTTTAGATCCTGGGTTTAAATGAACCAAAGTGACAGGATATTGAGCCCAGGTAACCAGCAGGACAGAAGACTGAACTGTTACTCTCTCTAGAAAGGCAGAGGAATAAAATGTTCCTGAGGTGGGTAGAAGAGATACTGGACTTTCTCTGAATAGAGTAGAAAAAAGGAAGGACAAAAATTTGCAGGGAGTAAATTTCTAACCACACACTTTCACTTGAAGCAGGGAAAACTTCACTTCATTTTTGCCACATACCTTCACACACAAACAAGGGGGGTTCAGATCATCTGTCCTGAAATATCGAAGAGAAACCAAATGTTAATCCTCTTTAATAAAATACAGTTTAGAACAGGGATATAAAATTAATTTTCACCGGGGGCCACATCAGCCTCCCAGTTGCCTTCAAAGGGCTGAATGTAATTTTAGAACTGTGTAAGTGTAACTCCTCCTTAACTAGGGGCAAGGAGCTTGACATTACTGCCTGGTAGAAACAGGGTGCCTGCCGGGGCTGGATAAAACAAGGTGGAGGACTGGATTTGGCCAGAAGGCCAGATTTGACCTGTGGGTCTTATGTTTCCACCTGTGCTTTAGCACCAAATTTCATACAATTTATATATATATAAAATTCCAATGAATATAAATTCATAGTAAACAGTTATGAGAAACATGCAGAAACAACCCTCACTCTATGTCAGAGTCAGGAGAATGAACAAAGAATAAGGTCTTTAAAACCCATACAATTAGTAAATATTTAATAGAGAATATCAAGGAATACACTAATAGGTTTGAAATTTTGAATGATGGTAATGAAAGTATAAGAAGGTACCAGAGGATAAAAGAACCATTATACCAAAAATGAAATTAAATTTATGGAAAATTAGGTTAAGCAAATATAAATGTTTAAAAAAGTGTGCAATATCAAGACAAACAATAAACTGTAAGAAATAAATTAAAACCAGAAATAAAAAGAATGATCACATATTGATAAAATCTCATTCACCAATAGGATGTAGTAAGTCAAATTTATAATAAATAGATTGTTATAATTTTAATAAACATATTTTATATCTGTATCTGTGTATCTAAAACTAACTTCTGATGGGAAATACAAGAAATTTGAATGAATAATAAAAAATTATATCAAATACTTAGGACAAAGCTAAAGAATAAATAAGAGGGAAGTATATAGTTTTAAAAGCACACAAATAAATAAATATTTAAAAAAGAGGAAAAGAGAGAATAATAATATATATACATAAATATTTCAAGATATAGAACAAAAAGATGGAATTAACAACTCAATGTTACTTTCTTTAAAGTGTAAATGAAAGTGAGGGAGTCCAGGACTGTACATTTACAAAAAGTGTGGAGGTGCAAATGAATGCGATGAAAGGGGATATAATTATAAATGCAGCAGAAAGTGAAATGATAATTAAATGATATGTAGACCATGTTTTGCAAAAAAAATAAGAAAGAAAAAGGAAAACATAAGATAAATAGAACAAGTATGAAAAATACATATATGATGTTAATTCAAGAAGAAACAAAAAACATTCTGTATCTGAGGTCTATTAGTAGTTTACAGTTCTACACCAGGGCAAATTTTGGTCCAGATTTGATTTTACAAGTGACTGCAAACATAAATTTTAAAGAATAGATAATTCTGAACAACAATCAAAATATATAAAAATAGAGGAATCTTACAAATATAAATTATAGTTAAGCATATCTGGGGAAAATGAGGTATATTATAACATGCATGGAATTATTTCAGATAGGCTAGGTAAATTTTAAATTAAGTACCTCCCACCAAAAAAATATATGGATGTGGGTTAACATGTTAGTTTATTTTGAAAAGAAAAAAAAAATGATAATCTCTTTAGATGTAGAAAATAATGATAAAATTTAGCATAATGTTATTAAAAAATACCTCAGCCAGGTATAAATAGAAAGAAATTATTTAAATATTTTGTAGCTACCAAATATCCTATTTAGTTATAGAATGCTAAAAATACTTTGAAGTCCAGAAAATTACAAGATGCTTATTCTCATTCTTTCTGTTCTACATTACTTTGGACACTCTGGAGGGTGCTGTGAGATAGGCTCCTGTATAACATGTGACATGGAAAAGCTGAGTAGAACTTGTGCTCCTCATAAGAAGTTAATCACCAAGAGGAAGGGGCAAGGCAGAGTTCATTTTTACATTCTCAGTTATTATTTTCCAAATTTGCTAGTGAGAGAAATCAGTCTACCCCATTACTGACCACATGAGGCAAAGGGTGAAGAGAATGGCCTAAAATAGGCTTAGGGGTTAATCTTATCTCATGGAAACCAAAGGGGAGGGAAAGTGTACTTCCACCCAAAAGTAGTCATTGAGAAAAAAGTAGAGTGATTTATTACTATAGAATTGTATACCTGAAATTTATTGTTAACCAATGTTACCCCAATAAATTTAGTTACAAAAAATAGAATAGAGACTAGATCCTGGTGTGAACCTCACATTCTTGAAAAGACTACTGTCTTCTATACTAATATAGAACAACTAAAGTCTCCATTAGAGAAACTAATTCAATAAATGTTGAAATAACATATTTTACAATATTTGTCAAATCATGCTAAAATATACTGACATTAATGATATTTGACAGTACAATTCAATAGAAGGCATACCAATAGGCACTTGATTTACAAGCGAATATAAACCCAAATGGAAATGCCAGTAAATGAAATGTGAAATCATACCAGCATAGATTATTACTTTACTATAATACTTGACTAACCCATAGAACCTCAGCCTTTTTAATGGTTTCTTTTTAGGAATGAGCCTGTCTTTTTTCTTTTTTCTATTTTCTAACTTAAAATGAAATGCTTTTTTGCTCTGTGGCCTATTAGATCCTGAAGTCAGAATCTAAATCTCTGTTATAATTAGATCAGATATTACATGAGTTTCACATTATATTCAATTTTTTTTCTCTTTCTAAAGAACTATGTCTTTCAGAAAGAAAGTTAATGTAGTCCAAAATATTTAGATTTGGCATCCTATGTCTTTGAGCAACTAACAAAAATATGAAATGGGATATATGTGAATGTTTTTAAGTAGCAAAAACATAGATCTTAATTTTTATTACCATGCATGTATTCAGATTATGAAATTAATCAAATCCCATTTAACAATGTATAACTAATTCACATTCTAGAGTAAAAAAATGAATGAATGTTCTTAATCTATAGACAGATGATAGGTAAAATCTCACCTCTCTAGTTAAGTTGAAGGGATGAATGAGATTAGCTCATTAGGTAAGTCAAACCATATCCAGAATAAAAGAAAAGAAAAGTAAAAAAGAAAAAGAAAGAAAATTAGTTAAAGCCTCTAAACCATCTTAACTGAGAATTTAAACAATAAAAAAAAAACATACTTCAGATACTGTTTTATATATAATCTGTCTGGAAAAAGTTCATCCATTGTTAATATAATGAGAATGGTTTGTATGATACGTAACCTGGCAGCCAAGTAGGGTGGAATGGAAAGCACATGCATGAACAATGACAACTTCACTGTACTAGTCAGTGGAGGCAATAGACACCATTGAGTGAACACCTGTACTGTGTGGCTGACCCATTCAAAATGAGTGAGCAAGTAGAGCAACACATCCGCATCAAATTTTGTGTTAAGCTTGAACATTGCTCCATGGAAACTATTTGGATGATTTGCCACAGCTATGGGCAACTGGCGATTGGCAACTTTTTCACAACAATGTGCTCGCTCATGCATCCTGTGTTGTGCAAAGCTTTTTGGTGAAACATCAAATCACCCAGCTGACTCAGCCCCACTGCAGCCCAGATTTGGCACCCTGAAACTTCTAGCTTTTCCCCAAACTAAAATCATCTTTGAAAGGGAAGAGATTTTAGACCATGGATGAGATTCAGGTAAATAGGATGGGGCTCCTGATGGCAATTGGGAGAACTGTGTGAGGTCCCTAGGTGCCTCCTTGGAAGGGGACTGAAGCATCATTGTTCTATGTATAATATTTCTTGTACCTTGTATCTTCTTCAATACATGTTTCATATATTTTCATATTACATGGTTGGATACCTTCTGATATATATAATTTAATTTAATAAATGTTGATATAACATATTTCACAATATTTATGTGTTTATATACACACATAATATTTATCTAATATATATATATTATATAGCAAAAACATAGATCTTAATTTTTGTTACCATGTATGTATTCAGATTATGAAATTAATCAAATCCCATTTAACAATGTATAACTAATTCAATATATCAATGTATCAATATATATACTGATTTAGGTATAACCAATCAGTGCTTCGAGAACATGGCAGGTAGAAAAAGAAGAGAAAAATATTAGTAGAAGTGAGTGTGAAATTAGTACCAGACAGTGAAACACCCAAAGGAACACACCATGAATAAAGACAAGAAAAGAACTTTTTTTTTAATTCTGAGAAGGTTGGGTGAGTGTTATTTTTGTTGTTGTTGTTATTTTGTTTTGTTTTTTAGAATAAAGGGCAGCACTGCTTGGATGTAAAGAATGTGGCCTGAAGTTATATAGCTAAGAAGAGGCTAGTAAGCAATTCTTGCTATGTGATCTTCATAGCAATTGAAGGAATACTGATTTACTTTGTTCTAGAAGCCAACATATTTTTTTTCAGTAATCAGAAAAAGTAGTGTTTTGTGTGTGTTTAAAACCAGAATATATACTAAGTGATTTTCAGGTCTTCTGCGGTTTATTCAAAGAGAATTTCTTTAAGCAGGAAATCTTTAGATGTTAAGTGTAGTGGTAGGTATAGAAATTTGAACCTTGAATTACTTAGAAAGCCAGCTGTACTGGTCAAAAAAATAGGGGATGGGGGAACACATGGGCTTGTGGCAAATTCTTAGAACTAAAGCTTTTTCTCAGATAGATGATTTGTTCCAAGAATCAGATCTGAAGATATATTCTCTCCACAGTTACTGAAGGAAAGGCAGATTCAAACTAAAGAAATGTAGTCAGAGGCTGCACTAAAATAAAGTAGGGCAAACAAGTGGTCTGATCATCAACTTTAAGAGACTGATTCAGGTCTAAGGGCAGTGTTGAGTAACTGGGCCTCTTGGACTCTTACTTAACTCAATATACTATCCTGTTTTGAATCAGCATTGGGCTCTCAGTCCTATTGAAAAAGGTAAGGAGACAATGGTGTGTAATAGTCATCATGAAAAGTAGAGAACTTAGGCATATGGACTGTGTTAAAGAAATCTCCTAAGTAAAAGTATCAACAATTCTATGGTTATATTGGGTTGACCAAAAAGCTCATTTTTTTTTCTGTTAATATGGCTCTAGTAACACTTAGGTATTTTTAACTTCATTCAGAACAATTTAGTTAGATTTTATTGTGACAGCTGTCATATCAGCATGCATTTAAAAATGATCAAAATTGGTGAATTTTTGTTTAGCCATTTTAATATTGAAGATGGAACAAAATGAGCAACATTTTCAGCATATTACGTTTTATTATTTCAAGAAAGATAAAAATATATTTGCACAAAAAAGATTTCTGCACTGTATGGAGAAGGGGCTGTGAGTGATCAAATGTGTCAAAAACAGTTTGCAAAGTTTCGTGCTGGAGATTTCTCACTGGACGATAATACTCCATGGTCAAGTAAACCAGTTGAAGTTGATAGCGATCAAATTGAGATGTTAATTGAGAACAATCAATGTTGTACCATATGGGAGATAGCTGACATACTCAAAAAACCCAAATCAATAAAGTTATTGGTGAAAATAAAAAAAAATGTCTTTTATTTTATAGGAAGAATGAGATAGATTTTGGGGGCAACCCAATAGTTAAGGATTTGCAAATATCTGTTTCCTGGAACAAAGAAAATGATGCTTCATGTTTAAAAAAATTGAACAGTTTTTTGGGGTATCCCTGCACCATCCAAGATTTGTGCCTCTTCCCCATAAAAGAGGGAGGTTCTCTATTACTTAGTTTTAATTAATACAATATAGCAAGGGTGATGGCACATCACTCCTGTGATTATTTTGTATGACTCTGTCTTGCTAGCCCACTTATTCTGGTGACTTTCATTGTTGGCTCGAAGTCTGTAGTCAGGTTGGGGTATCTTAAGAGGCACAGAACTGCAGTTGTTCTCTAGTAATTCTAGACAGCATCTAGGAGCTGAGGGTTGTCTTCAGCATCCAGCCTGCAGCTGCAAGGAAATGAATTCTGCCCAACTGGTGGTAGGAGCTTGGAAGCAAAACCTTTCCTATTGGAACCTCCAAGTGAGAAATCGCCCTTGGCTGACTCTGAGTGTTGCCTGTGAGACCCTGGCATGGGAATCAGCTAAGCATTTCCCAGACTCCTTACTCAGAGAAACTGTTAATAACTGTGTTTTGTTTTAATGTACTATATGTGGTATTTTTCTACCAAACAATAGATAACAAATAAAGTATGTGGTAAAGCAACTACTCAGAAAAGCCCAATAGTGTAAAAAGTAACTACTTAGAACATTTCAATAGTATAGAAAGTAACTACTCAGAAAAGTCCAACAGTAATCAGAAAGATTGTCTATCTTCCTCGGTAACTTATAATTTACCAAGTAGATTTGTTTCTACATAGAAAGAACGATGACCTTGAATATGTATAAAGATGTATAGTATTAGTACTACAGATGAAGACTAGCTGTGCTGCAGTAACCAAGGAGAGAATGTGCCTTGCCTTTCTCACTTCGAATTTTATAGAAGATGGTACAAACTGATTTTAAGCCATTCACTGTGGCAGTGGTGAAGATACGGGATTTTTATTTTCCTTTCTGTCTGCAAAGGCTCACCCTCCAGGAACTCATTTGAGTAGTTGTCAGCTTGGTTAATCTATCCTGTCCACAACCCATTTCTGAAAAGACATTATCTAACTGAGAAGAGATTTCCAAGTTCTCTCTGGATAAAATCTCAAAGTTTGGAGTTAATAGTTGCCATTTGCTATGGCAGAGAAACGCCTGACATATAGAGACTCACTGTCTGTTCAAACTGTGTTACATCTAGCTTTATAGGAAGTGTTTTATGTTTGGGTCTAAAACAATTGTGTAACTTGTGACAGAAAGTTTTCTTAACTCTGTTAATTATTTCATCAATTCCTTCAAAAATGGATCAAATACTATTAGGAATTGTAATGATTTGTCATAAATTACCTTGCCTACTTAACCCAACCTTCTCAGTTACCCCTAGTGGAAAGCATTGTTTTGAAAATGGACTGTGCTTCATATGCTTTATTTACAATAGCAATTCCAGGTGCACAAGAAGATAAAGGTGACTAATTATGTCGCTGCTTATTGTCAAGGAAATAATTAGGCATCATTAGGGTATTATTTTTTAAATTAGGACTTGCTTTCATGTGAAATTTATATAGTGCTCTGTCTTTGTAGAAACAGTCTTGAAAGTCATTCATTTGTTCAAAAAAGAAAAATCAAATGTCATTACTAAGATCTACCTTTCTGAAAACAGCCAAAGGCAATTTGATCTAAATTTGTCAGCTTTGCACAAAAGGCAATTTGAATATTATCAATCAGTTCTTCAAAGTGATTGTTATCTGCATACAGAGATGTAAATTTGAAAAGCCACGAAATCATCGTCCTTACAATCAGTATCAATGAGAAATTTATATTATTTACAATTTGCTGGAGATATAAAGGGCTTTAAGGTGCACACCCTAACCTCAAAGAACAAACCTAAGGTTTTCTTTGCAGATGGTTTTGTTTGCAAACATGGATGGGGACCAAGGCAAGTCTGCTGGAGAGGTCTGGAAATAGGTTCTTGTGAAGTTGTGAGAAAAGAATTTTGGGGATTCCCTTCGGAGGCTGGTCCCTCCACCTACTCAATTCCTTTCCTGGATCTTCCTGGATTGTGCCCTTTCCTAGGTTTTCCCAGGCTAGTCTCCTCCACTTTGTGGTCACTTGGAAAGCCAATCTTTTCTGTCTACTTAGATGCCCAGAGTGACTGTGAAGCTGCCCCCTTCCTAGTTAATCTGGTTTAGTGTCTGATTCCATTTGCCCTTTCCTTTATTACTAACTACTGCAACAGTTTCAGACATTAAATAACTTTGTTTTATGAGAAATGTCTGACCACACTGACCCTGGTGCTTGTTTATAAATGCAGAAATAATCATGAGATGGGCTTAAATAAGTGGCCACTTTTAGGGCCCTGGAAAGGTTTTTAAATTTGGTTTCAAATTATCACATCCTGACTTACCAAAGCACCTGCCACATTGACTTCTCAAGTTTCTCAGTCTTCTTGGAATCCTGATAAAAGTACTCTTTTTTTCTACTTAATTTCTGGGTTTTTTTTTTTTTTCATTTCAACAGCTTCTTTAAATGTGTAATCTTAGATAAAATATCATTTTAATATCTTAATTTCATTATCTGAATAATAAGAATATTATGCTGACCAACTCTTAGATTTCCTCTGAAGATAAGTTCATCTGTATATAGCACATAAGATAATGACTGGCAAATAAGTACACAAGAAATCTGAGCAATTATTATTTTTACATTCTTATTGCTATTCTTATCATTAACCTAGGATATCCTATGTGTGTTGAGAATACCAAATTAGTAGACACATCATCCATGATCAAAACACTCACAAGAATTAAAAACTCAAAAAGTTACTTATTTCATACTATAACCTCACTCATAAATTCCCATTTTCTCATCAGTTCCATTCCTTGCCTTAATTTTAGCTAATGACATTACTTCTCATTTCACTGAGAAATTAAAAATATGGATATCAGAAGGGAACATCCATAGATACTGCAACCATACCTACTGGTCTACTATATCTGAAGATACACTCTGCATTTGTTTCCCTTCACTGTTTATAAAAATTTCAAGCTGCTATATAAAGCTGGTATTCTCACTGGGGTACAAGATTCCAGATTCTCTTACCTACTCAACAACATCCATTCTCTCCTAGTCACTACTTCTTTCACATAATCAACTTTGCTCTCTCAGAAAAGTTGTCACCTGCAGTAGAAAGCTTCCATCTTTTATGTATTCCGGCCTTCTTATAAAGAACATTTGACCTGCTTATATCCAGTAGCTACCACACCATTTCTCTGTTCCTTCATTTCACATCAAAATAGTCTTTATACTAACTTCCTCCAGTTATTTTCCTACAATCACCTTTTATACAAAATTCAATCACGCTTTAGAACAACCAGTTTGTCAAATTCCTCTTTTGGGCACTTTGTAAATTCAAACTTTAGTTTTAAATGAATATTTTACTTCCCCTACCTGCAGTGTTTGAAAAAGTAAGTCCTGCCTTCCTCTCTGATAGACTTTTTTCACTTTACTTCCAGAATACCCTTCTCTTTTGGTTTTCTCCTTACACCACCAGTCATTCCTTTTCAGTGCTCAATCCCTTGGTAGTTTAATTTTATTCATATCTATCTCACAATGATTTGAAGTTAATATATCCAAACACTAACTTGACAGCTCTGTTTTAATGTCTAATGCACATTATATGTTCTCAAATGATCATTCCTCATGAAACTTCTTCCAACTCATGTCCTGATCTCATTTGAGAGCAGCCATACAATCCCTTTAATTCAACTAACATTTAGGGTTTATTTTGTAGCAAAAGGAAGCAAGGCACTATTGCTGTTAGTTTTACAAAGAGAAATAATATAGTAAATCTTTACTTTAATTTTATAATTTCCAAGAACACATAGGATGTGTGGGATCTGAGAGAGACTTTCACCAGATAAACCAGCAAAACACGTGTGCCAAACTCCGAGGGAAATAGGGGATAAAGGTTTAAACTAGAAAAGAGAAAGACAAAAGAGAGGCTGAAAGGTGGGCACAGATTCCAGAGTTACTTTGGTTTTATGACTAATTGGAGAAGAGAGATTTTAGAAAAAGAAAGAGGGAAGTATTTTAAGATTTACCAGTTCTGTAGATGGTGTCATTTACTTAACCAGAGAATACAGGGGACTTTTTAGGCAGGAAAATGGACTTTCTGGTTTCCATTTGGGAAATGCTAAGGTAGAGGGATTGGATAGAGTATCCAAAAAGTCTACATACTTAGATATGAGAAATGAAAAACACTTAAGACGGCAGTTGTGAGAACTACATTAATTCTGTTACAATAATGATCATGTACTCTGGAGAATCATTGGTTGTGAGACTTTAAGCTAGTAATTTAATGCATTGTGCCTCAAGATTACATCTGTAAATTGGAATAATAGCAGTAACTATTGTGATGAAAGTCAGTGTACTCACTAAATATTTCATCTGTGGAAACACAAAGGTGTAAAACATGAAGAAAAACAAAATGGTAAAGCCAAGGAGGTTACCAGCATTTCAAGTGTGGTCAAGAGAGGTCACAGACCAGGATTCTAGAAGAATCTTGTCTAATTGGTGGAAAATCACAACAGCTGGAACACCAACTACGTAACTATTTCTACCAAAATTGTTACTACAAGTAGAGTTTTCCTGAAGTAAATCATACATTGTGATATTAGCTAAGCAGCTTGGAAAAGACAGGGGGTTAAAAAGAAAAACAACTAATATTGGAGTCTGGAAAGACGGTGATCATTGATATGCAGTGTCAAATTATTTGGCTAAATTGTCATGTAAAATTATAGAAGAGATAGATTTTGTGACTGAAGAAGATTGTTGCTATTGGAGAGGAGGTTGTAAAACAAAACATAGTTTGTGTGAGCTCTAATCGCCTTTGGCAAATTTTCATAAGAAAGAGATGGGTTAGTTTGTTGGCATAATAAAAAGTAAAGGGGTAGATTCTAGACACATGGAGGCTTGCAGTGCTGGAGTTCCTAAATGCTGAAGAAAGTGAACATGAGGAGTTGAAGTGAAAAATTCCTTTAATAAGAACAACAAATTAAAACTAACCCTTGTGGCACAGATCAGGTTACAGTTGTGGCTTTAGCAATTTTTCTTTTTTAAAATAGTGTATGGATAAAGGACCATCAGGGAAAAGATTCAATTATATATTTACCTCCTATTGTAGCTTCTGAATTGGACAACTGACTCCATGCAGAGATCTGCATTCATCGTACTGTTAAAGAAACTATAATCCTAGCTAAAAGAATCATCTGCCTCCTTATACTTCAAGTATAAAAGTAATAAATGTGCATACCCTCCATGAAAGACCTTGTTTGGAAGATGAAACTAAGTAAAATCAAATAGTTTGCACAACAGAAGCACACTGTGGCAGAGAGAGTGGTATACTTCAAACATCCCACATGCACCCCTTATTTCCATACTCCTTATTTCGTGGGTCTCTGAGAATAGCTCTGGCCAAAGGGTTGTGGGCAGAAATAGTGTGTGTCACTTTGGGCCCAATGGATGGTTGGTAACAGCTATGACAGCCTTGGTTTTGAATGACTGTGTAGAACAGGACCCTTCCCACATATCCCCAGCCTCAAATTCACTTTGAATATGGATCATAAGACAGAAATAAACATGTTCTTTATTATAAATCTGAGGTTTGGTGATTAATTTCCATAGGATTATCTAATATACCTAATTAAAAATCCACCTGCATCAGAGAGTTGTTGTGAGAGTGAGTGAGCAAATAAATGTAAAGCCCTCACTTGGCTAATTGAAATAATTACATAAATGTTAGGTGTGAATGCTACTCTTTTCACTAAAATTCCCAGCTAGCAGAGCATGTAGCATTTATGGTACACACAACAAACCTTATATTATTTTTCTTCTGTCTTCTGTATATTTGAATTGCCATCATGCTCTTAGCATTAATACTTGCTACCTGAATAATCTACCAAGAGGATGAGAAACTAATTATATTAAAATTTAAGAAGGTGACAGTGTTTTATTTTCAGAATCTCAGATACCTACTTTCTACTTATTGCTTTGACCGTGGGAAAACAAATTCCTTGATATAAACTGCAATCCATGGGAATAGAGATGAATGAATTAGTCAAATAATTAAATGATGCAAATGGAAATACTGTAAAGCTTTATTCCTTTACATGTAAGCAGTTTATCTAATGTTTAAAACATGCATTGAGAGTATAAGATATCAAAATAAATTCCTCATGTTTGCCATATGTAAGCTATTGTTTTCTATTCAAAAGAACACATTACTATGAGCATGTAAATTTAATATTTTTATGAAGAACATTCAACTGTGAAAGTATGAAATAAGAATGCTTTTAACAAAACTTTCTCAAAGTTTTTAACACACAATTTAAATATCTATGCATAGAAGTATATATAAAAATAAATGAGTAAAAAGAAGTAACTAAATATTTCCAGAATGGAAGAGAATAGAGATGGCACCATAATGAAGCTTAGCAAGGTCTTTAATTATATATTTCAGTTTAAATACTAATCTCAAGCCATGAAAATGTTGAAACTACTACTGCCTTCATCTAAAGATTACCAAGTGTATAAATTAAAGGAAAAGCATGATTTGAGATAAAGAGCTATGTGTTTCCTCAAGCAAAATTAATAGCATTAACAGTGAAAAGCTATAGATAAATGCAGAACATATACAACAGAAAATATATAGTTTTATAGATGGACAACAGTAATCCTTCCTCCTTCCATGTGATTTAGTCACTTACATACTACTTAGAGAGCAAAGCAAAGCAAGTATAAACCATATATATTTAGTGTTCAAAGGAGAAGTACTTTCCATTAAAGACACTTTTAGCTTAAATGGTCCATTAATCTTTTTTACCCTTGGTTATACTATTGCAAAACCAAAACCACACATTTTCTGAAACTTTTTTTTGCCAAAGCAGCAATATCTGCTGTTAAGAATGGATTTATGCTGAATTCAGATGGACACTTCCTTGGTTGAAGCTTTTTCCTCTATGTCATAGTCTCCTATAACTGGATTTGCCTTTCAAACCATACAGAAATACATATAGGTAGGTTAATATTCAATAACATGGTTCAGTGTTGAGGATGCTGATAGCCAGCTACAAGTGCTCATTCTAAATCAATAAGAAACAAAAATAATAAAATAAAATAAAAATTAGCATATAATATGCATATGCATTGTTTAGTGCTTAGTGGTGATTGTTTACATACAAAATCATTGCAATCATGCTTTAGAAAATATTTGTTTTTATAAAATTTAATTTAATAGACATGACAGGCATTTGAGCATGTTATAAATATTAATTGATAATGATGAAGTTTAGGCATTAAGTAATTCATCAAGGATACTGATGTCATATATTAAGTATACCAATTACAAACAAACACCCACAGTGACTGCTTGAGTGCATGCATTTGATTAGACAGGGGTAATTTATTATTTGTTGAATCAACATTTGAAATAATCTTAAAGACTTGTATAATGTTAACGATGAAGAAAGGGAATTTAATAAAAATAAATGTCTCTCTGAAAAGGCCACATCAAAATATAAGCTTGAACTCTGTCCAGAAAAATCTTATTAAAAATAACTAAAGGTAATCAAAGAATAAACACATTAGTCATTCAAGTGTAATGAGTTGTCCATTACACTCAAGTATCCATTTTAGGTATGTCTTAACATATTTCCTTACTGCTGTATGTTCACAAATTAAACATAAAGTATTTTTAGCCATAACTCCTGAGATCACAACAGCTATGTGAACTGAGAAAAACTGCCAGCTCCTCAAGTTTTTCTTCAATATTTGTAAAATGGTGGAGGTATACCTGTCTGCTTATCATACCTTGCAGGGTATTAGAGAAATGTAACTAAAAATTCTAGGTATTTTATTTATTCATTTTTGTGATTTGAGATGGGAAGATGGGAGAAAGAGAGGGGGGAGACAGAGAGAGAGAGAGAGAGAAAGAATTTGTTGTTCTACTTAATTATGCACTCATCGGTTGCTTCTCGTATGTGCCCTAACCAGAGTAGGAACCTGCAATCTTGGCATATTGGGACAATGTTCAAATTAACTGAGCTACCTGTCCACAGTGCAAAATGCTAGGCACTTTATTACAAAATGTACGTATTACAAAAGGTTGCAGGCTTGACACCTGGTCAGGGTATGTTCAGGAGGCAACCAATCAAACTGATCAATGTTTCTCTCTCACATAGTTGTTTGTTTCTCTCTCTTCCTTTCTCTCTCCTCTCTCCTCTCAAAATCAATAAATATATCCTTGGGTGAAGATTAAAAAAAAGATTCTTGTATAACCTTTTTAAAACCCCGTTGTATATACAATTGAAGGTTTTATTCATGCATGGTTAGAATCTATTATTTTATGAAATTAATCTTGTTCTGTTTCATGGTTGCATGTGTACACCTTTTGCTGCTAAAATGCTTTACTTCTGCATGAGATGTTAACTTTTGTTTGCCACAACAGTGTCTCTGACTTTTACAGGAATAGCTCAAAGGTATTTTATCTTATATAAAATATTGTATAGAAAAATCTTTTAACATTACTTTTGGATCTACTGGTCAGCTGATTCTCAAATAAGTTTTGTGATCACATATTCATATTGTAATTATCATACCAAGGTCAAGTTTTAACAAGTTTCAGCTCCTAAATGTTTAGGATAGTGTTATCTTACTTTTAATATTTTTTTAATATTTGATACAATTTATTAGCAGAATGGCTATAAACTTTGAGCCATAAGATCAGGAGACAGTATTATCTCAATCCTTTCAAGCTGTATAATCTTAAATTTTAGTCCAGGAAATAAACAAACACCTTCTTTGAGCCTCATCTCCTTATGTGTAAAATAATAAATATGTCACATATTTTTTTGCTCACATTGTCAATGTCTACCTCAATTTAATTTATTATAATCTCATGTCGATCCCCATCAATGATCATCCTCGATGCCTACTTTCAGTTCTAGGCAGCTGTGACTTACACACTGAATTTTTATATGTTTCACTTCTGTATGCATCTTGAAAATTCTTTCTTATTATGCCAATTTGTTTTCTATAATTTTACCAAGTCTGTCTCATTAATCTCTCTTAAAATTATGTCAATTTTATATTTTTTATCTATGGCCATCACAAATACATGATTATCACAAATCATGATATCACAAATATCAAATTCTATCACAAATACATGATTATGATGACCTGTAATGGATCTTTTAGTGTCTAGTCTCTACTCTTTTTAGTAGAAGAGGTGTCTGATCATCTGATGTATTAGCCTAAAAATCAAAGATGATCTTTATATTAGGAGTCTCTGCCTCTAATGGAAAGAATATCAGTGTTCTCCAGAGGAACAGAGCCAATAGGATGCATATATACACATACATACATATATAAAGTAATTATTATAACATCATAGTATTCTGATATAAAGGATTTGCTTACAGTTATGAAGGCTGAGAAGTCCTGTGATGTACTGCCTGCAAACTAGAGACCCAAGAAAGTGGACTTGTAATTCTGAGTATTTCAAGGCTGATGATGCTAGTCCCAGTTAAAGGCAGGAGTAGCCCTGGCTGGTGTGGCTCAGTGGATTGAGTGCCAACTTCAAACCAAAATGTTGTTGGTTTGATTCCCAGTTAGGGCACATGCCTGAGTTGTGGGCCAGGTCCCCAGTAGGGGGCATGCTAGAGGCAACTGCACATTGATGTTTCTCTCCCTCTCTTACTCCTTCCCTTCCTTTCTGTCTAAAAATAATAAATAAAATCTTTATTAAAAAAAAAAAAACAGGAGTAAACCAATGACCTAGATGAACTATCCAGGAAGTGGGGGGAAATTCCTTCCTCTCCCTTTTTAAATTTTATTCAGGTTCAAAATGAATAAGATAATACCCATATCACAGAGGGTAAAACCCTTTACTCAGTCCTACAATCCAAATGATAATAACCTCATCCAGAAATACCTTTGTAGACACATATCCAGAATCATGTTGAATCTGGATACTTTATTTCTCAGTCAAAATGACACTTAGAATTAGCTATCACTATCATTTTACCTCCTTATTCAAATGCTTCAAATATGACATTGATTATTTTCATTTGAGAGTAAACTGCCAGCCATTTTTTAGAATATCAGGTATATGAGGACTCCACACTTGAGCTTTGCTTTTTGTAAAAAATTATGAAATTTAAAGTTTCAATGTTAAGTAAGCACTAACATACATTTTAATGCATAATGAATAATTTTTACACACTAGTGTAGATTCTAGAACTCAGGTGGACTCTGCAGCATTTTTCATTACCATGGGTGTGTATAGGATAAGGATACAACAGCTATTTCAGATAATTTCTATTTGTATATAAGGAAGAAGATGTTTTAAGAAGATGATGAGACAAGATGGAAGGGGAGAGAAAGGGGAAGAGGGGAAAGGAAAGAAAAGAAGCAAGGGAAGAAAAGACTTGTGGTAAATACACAATAAAATATACAGATAAAGTATTGTAGAATTATATACATGAAACCTATTAATTTTATTAAACAATACCACCCCAATACATTCAATAAAAATAAATAAATAATCAAAGCATGTTTCATTTCTCTTTTAAAAAGTGTTCTATAAATTGAGACTAAGTACATTCCTGATTGTCTCTTTATCACAGTGGCTAGTAAAATCTGACTCACTCTTGCCTTCACATTATCAGCATACTGAGAAATTATTGTTAAATAACATTAATTGAATGCTATGACATCAAACATTGGTCATGCTTATAGTCATGTTTTGAAACCACATATGTGATTTCAAGTCATACAATAAGGATGCATGGAACTGGAAAGCATTATGCTAAGTGAAATAAGCCAGGTGGTAAAAGACAAATCCAATATGACCTCACCTATAAGTGGAACCTAATCAACAAAACAAACAAGCAAGTAAAATATAACCAGAGACATGGAAATAAAGAATAAACTGACAGTAACCAGAGGGGAGGTGGGCAGAACTAATGGGGGGGAAGTAGAGAAGGGTTGCCAAGGAACATGTATAAAGGACACATGGACAAAGCCAAAGGCAGTAAGATCAAGGGTGGGTGGTTGGGATGGAATGTGGGGGGAGTGGTGAAGGGAAAATGGAGACAACAGTACATCAGCAAAATTTAAAAAAAGAAGGAAAGAAAGAACAGAGATTAAGACAAAAAGATATATTAAATATATTAAAACAAGAAAGAAGTAAACCGTGTGAGAAAAGGAAGGCAACTTAAAATGATATAGCAAGATGGATTAATTAGTAAAATACTTTGAAAGAGACATTGTCACTATTACACTAATAACACAATATTTATGATATTCTGAAGTGTGGAAAGTGTTGTAGAGTACCATTTGTCTAAAGTCTATTCCAAAAATATTAAATCAACTTTGCTGAGTTTTCAAAAGCACGAGTATTTCTTGAAGGGTGAATGAAAACAGCTTTCTAACTTAAGATCTTAGATACCATTAGTCCCAATAAAGTTGATAACTTCTTCTGGGAGAATTTAATCAGTTTGTTGTGACATGTTACCAGCAACTCAATTTTGTAAAACAATTGTGATTGATTACTGTTGTTCCTTGAAGTGGCCAGAGGAAACCTGATAAAATTGCTTCTACAACCTGCCTTTCAAAGTGCAACTTCAGAAAATGATGATCTTCTAGATTTGAATTATATTTTTCTCATGGACATTCTTAAAAATATCTTTTTTTAATATTTTATTTATTTATTTTTAGAGAGAGGAGAAAGGAGGGAGAAGGAGAGGGAGAAAAACATCAGTGTGTGGTTGCCTCTAGCATGCCCCCTACTGGGGAGGTCCACAACGCGGGCATATGCCCTGACTGGGAATCAAACCAGCCACAGTTTAGTTCAAAGGTTGGCACTCAATCCACTGAGCCACACCAACCAGGGCCATAAAAATATTTTTTGTTAGCCGTTTCTTTGTTTTTTTTTTTTTAAACAGAAAATATCCAGGATGATTTCCATCTATGGTAGAAGTCAGAGCAATTAACCATAATGACATGTGGTAAGGCCCATTCTCTTAATCCCTGAGCTAGTTAGGTACTGACATTTCCTAAGAAGTAAACAGCAGTCAGACTTAAAGGCCACCAGTGAGAAAAAAAGAAAAGGAGGGTAGAAAGAGGTAGAAGAAGATAGAGGGGGATAAGTACAGATAGAAGCAGACTTGAGCTTGGGTGGTGAACATACAATACAATATACAGATGATATATTATAAAATTGTACTCCTGAAACCTATAAAATTTTATTAGCCAATGTCACCCCAATAAATTCAAATGAAAATTACCACTTTCATGTTTATTAAAGTGCTATGGAAATCTAGGGCTTTTCTAAGTTGATAAATAGTGCCCAAACTGAGATTAGGACTGGCTGTTTAAAGGTGAGACAAAACTATTTTGAATATAATGCATCTCTTCAAATTTTATTTTAGCCTACCACAATTGCCATTTTTTATTTATAAAACATATGGAATCTTTCTGCTGCTTCCTACATCACCACATATAAAATTAGACAGGGTTGGGCAAAAATAGGCTTATAGTTGTGAGTAAATTAAACACAAAGTTTATTCTTGTGTTACTATTTATTAATTATTGTACTATTTCCATACAAACAACTGTAAACCTTCTTTTGCCTCACCCTATATATTCTCAGAGACTTTGAAAAAAAAACAAAAACAACAACAATAGCAACAACAAAATAAGGCAGCCTACTAGAGTGAGTATTTATTAATACATGGAAAAATAAATCACTTTAAAACTTTTTCAAGTCTAATCAGCCATAGCATTTAGGTATCTTGTGTAGATAGGACACTTTATTCTACATATCCACTAGGATTGAAGGGTTTTATGGGATCATTTGGGATAGGATATCTATAATGATAACCTTCAAAGACCTTCCTTGCTAAAGAAGTAGCTTTGGCTATACTTTCTATATATTGTACCATTTAGAAAGACATTATATAGACTGATTTTATAATGCCAACAGTTATAAACTGGCAAGCAAAGTTTTCAATTTAATCTTCCTCACCTTATTTTTTGTAAAGTTAGACAATATGGCATATTTTTTCATCATTATCCACAAAACAGGAAACACAGAATTTCAGAAAACAAATCATTGTTCTCTATGTTAGAGTATTGACTGATTAACTTTGAAAATATTGTTTCCAAACTTTTGACTAGATCACCTTAAGACAAATTAGGTAGGCACATCCCTACATGGTTTAAGTGTGACTGCATAGGCTTTTTCCCCCCTTGAATGTCTTTTTTCTCTATTTGCCTTGCCTAGAACTTCCCATTAAATAAATCTCCCAGAATCAAAGTAAATTCTAATACCCATATTATTTATTAAAACTTTCCATTAGTTTATCAGATTATCTATATTACCTTTACAATCTCTGTTGATTTATATAGAGATGTTGGAAAAGTGGTAAGATGTGGACGAAGAAAAGGTATGGAGCCCAGGTGGACAGCCAGTGGGAAGAACCTGGAGAACAATGGAAGGAGAGACTGAGTTCTGATGGGAAAGATGAAAAGACAGATGACTAGGCAGGCACAAGCTCACATTCAGAAGAGCAGATGTTAGACACAATTTTCCCTCAGAGCTCTGTTGAGCCATATTTAATAGAACCACTAATTCTTGAGAGAGAGAGTGCTCAAGCAAAGACATTTGATGATGTCTTGATCATTTAAGCCTCACAGTATCAATTTTTTCTTACTAAATCCACTGAAGTTAATATGTGAAGGAGATAGTATTACCTAAATATAATAATTAAGCTCTGACAGCTATCTCATTATGAAGTGCATTTGACAATTAATGTCATAGATTAGATTAATTACAGATTATTTAAATAATACTTTTGAACTTAAGCAAAATCACTTATTGTTATACTTCATAGCACTTCAAAAAGTTGCTAAATGCCTAGTGAATTTTTTTCCCTTCTGGATACTTACAACAGGAAAACATGCAAAAAAACCCATTTTGACTTTGTTGGCTGTCACTGTTTACTTCTCTGTTTTCTAATGCTTTTTATAAATGCTAAAAGCATAACAAATATTAAAATTATATTCAAAATTTAGATCAGTAGGCATTAAATTTGTATTATAAAACAAAGAAAATCCAAACATATCTCTTCCTAGTATACATATCTTTTGCAACATTGATGTGATTCATAAATGTTTCAAAAACACAAATTCTCAAGAGAAGTAGTAGGTTTTCAATGGGGTTTATTCGGGAGACAAACTTAAAATTTCCTTCCAAATAAATTTATACAAGAATGCAATATTTGTTTCAAAACTTTAGCCATGCACAAACATCTAATGAATTCTAGTCAGTTATTGTCCTGGTAAGATTCAAAATTCTAAGAATTTATTGAATGACAGTTACAAGTTAAGCAGAATATATTTTCCATTTTAACTGAAATTCTGATTGATCTGTGTTTTCTTTGCCTGTTTTCAGTGTAACTTAAAGTTTGAATTCTGGACCCGAGTTAATGTGCAGAGCTGGTTTCTACATTCCTTTAGCAAGAGTCCCTAAATGTATGACAAATCACTTAAGATATAAGCTAATATGTCTACTCCATGTCTCAGAACATGTTAATTGCATTCCATTAATTCAGAGTCACAATGCATTTGAATTTGTCTAAATATACAAAAGGCTGATAACTTAGGTGGTTTTATGCATTATTAAATACAACATAAAACATTCAACATAAAATTATTCACCTATAGCTGACTAGTTCTCTAACTTTTCACTATTAATGTACACATAGGATGCTTGGATGTTTAGAAATATAGCTTTGCTAGATCATATATTGAAAGCAAATTATAGCTTACTAAAGAAAATACAAACCTAAAGAGGCTTCTGAATGACCCATAATTCACAGAATAAAAGATTTCTTGACATTTTGGAAACTTGTCCATATAATTCTCAAATTAGGTAAAATACCTTTGGTCCTTCTCCCTTTGTCTTGCTTGGAACTTAGACATGACAGTTAGACTTTCGTAAGGATATTGGACCATCTAGGGTAAAGGCATCAACTAAAAAATGATAGAACTGACATAGCTGGAACTTGGGTCACTGATGTAATGAAATGTTTATAGCCCTGAATTGTCTGTCTGCAGACTTCTTATTTGTGAGAGAAATAAATGTCTATGTTTTTGAAGTTACAATATATTTTTTCTATATGTAACTAAACTTAATTTTACATAATTCTGGTATTTAGTGCTTGGCCTTAATGTCTACTTGCTTTTCTGATTGATTGAAAGCTCCATCACCGTATTAGTAACTCTTGACAAATATTGTTATTGTGTTGGCAAAAACATTTCCCAGATTTCCCTCACTTTCAAAAATCAAAGCAATGACTCTTACTGTATTGCCTATTTGCTAGAGAATGAAAGAGAAATGTTACCAAGATCCAAAACTGAGCCAGGTGTGGAAATGGAGAACGTGCGAATGAGGGGGTGGATTCTGGGGGGCAGCTATAATTTAGCAGAAATATGCACATGCTGGAATTGCCATGGTGAAGAGACATATGTCACCTAACAGCAGACTATTAGCTTGTGACTTCCCTTCTTAGCATCATCTAAATTTTGGCTACTGAACTAAGTTGACAATGAGAGAGTGTTACCAAGTAGCCAGGGGCCCGTCCATGTGGTGCCCTGGTGAATGACCTAACAATTAATGTTGGAAGGAGCAGGCCTTTGTTTACAACATCCCAACCGTGGGATGGCTCAGAGCACCTAAACTCAGAGCCCTTTTTTCCCACAAGACCCAGCAATTCCCATGTTCCCCACCAGGCTACCAGCCAAAAACATCCACCAAAATTTCCCATGCCCTTATCTGTACAAAACCTGAAGCACATTGCCATTAGCCTCTGTATAATAGTCTAGAAAAACATGTGCCGTATTATTCTGGATCATGGTTAAAGCTCCAGGTAAAATCAAGGTACAGCAAATCAGGATCAGTCAGGTAGAGCAGGATCACAGCAGCGGCATCTCCTTTCTTACTAGTCCAGACCATGTGGGCTCCTTCCCCAGTACAAACAACAAGCTTGTTTGTTTACTTCTTCCTCGCTGCTCTCTTTCAAACTGCATGGGAAAAGAACCCTTACTGCAGACAGCGTGTTTCCTCACTACTGCTCCCTGCATGGTGAAGAGTGCTTCTCCTTCTCAAGTTTCATGGTCAAGTGCCAGTATGGCTGCTGCACTTGGTTTAAATCCCAGAGTTTCCTCTGTAACCCCATTTCCAACTCTTCCCATAAAGGGCCATATCTGCCAGTCTGCTGGTATCTTCTGAGCCAAAGTCACGCCCATCTCCCTGGACCCATGAGCGGCAAAGCTGTTCAACAGAACTATAAAGCTGGCCAAGCTGTCATAGTTATGTAAAATCTCTCAATTGCTGTGCTCCACCTTCTCAGATCTGCCAAGCCATGTTAGGTGGGATTTTGTTTTTGTTTTTCTGTATTTCTGGGGGCTTCTCAGCCTACACCCCATTCTGAACTTCGTTCCATACCTATTACAAAAGCCATGAAAGAGCATTTCCAAAACCCCAAGGGGTCAAATTAATAACTTTGTTGCTAGTAGTCTTGTACCAAATATATTTGGGTTAAAATTATCATATTATCTTTATTTTAATGTATATGGGTTTAGAAATTTACTTTTTTAATAAGCAGATAGCAGGAAAATGAATTAACATGATTTACAGTGTTGGGAATCAGTGATGCTCTCGGACTGGTGTCCAGACAGAGGTAAGGAGTAAAAGATACAAGTTTTTATGAAGATCCTGCTGTGGTGCCTAAATAAGGATACTATGTGTTTAATTCATTGACCACTAGAACATGTTCAGTGGGAATGATGATTTCTCATGTTCTTATTTTTGGAGAAAGTCTCTACCTCTGTGTTTTGTAGGTTAAAATGTTGTCAAAAATATTCTATTACAAGGAATCATTTTTATAAAGCATTAACCTAAACTTAAATGATGGATAGGGGATTTGTGCGGTTGGGAGCCAATTTCAGCTCTCCTGAGGTATAGAAAATGTATTGATTATTCTTTCCTATTCTATACACATTTTAAGAAATTATTCCAACAACATAGCTAGAAAATGACACTCTGAGCAAAACCCTTTCTTGAGGTGTTTCACGGTGTGTTCTAATTCTCATATAAAGGTACAATTTATCTCATAGTATTCTCCTTTATAAAGCAGAAATGTTATGCAAATCAATGACTGAGATTTTAATTGAGCTGTTCATTTACATGTCTATGACTATAAAGCCTGCTCACTGTGCTTTGGTCCAGGAGTATATAGTTTCTACATGATGGTACAGAGTCAGGGATAAACTACCCAGGTAAAGTCAAAAGAGATTTTAGCAAATTATGGAACTTGACATTGTGCTTTGTGAAAGAATAAGGGAATGAATGGGAATAAGTGAGCTGGGGGGTTAAATATTTAAAATAGAGGGTGGAATTAAGACCATAGAAAAAAGATAATAGAAAAGGATAAAAATGAAAGAACTTTAGCTTAAAATGAAAAACAAAATGAAGAGAGAAATGGAGGCATCCCTGTCTGAAATTGACAGAAAAGGAACAGAAGAGCTATGTATAAAGATGATGAGAGTGTAACACACTTATGAATTATAGACTCTGGTCTGTTATCATCCTTTGTGAAAAACCAAGTGAAAACATTATTGAAGGTTAGGTTCATGTATAGCTTCACATTTGTCTCTAAACTTTTCCACATCTACTAATGGTAATAGGAAGAGATGAACAAGGCACTAAATGGTTTCCTTAGCCATGTTGATGGCTGTTGAGATGGGAATTCAATATGCATTGAGGGAAAATCAGTTGCTTGGGTGATTCTCTTATTGTACTTGAGAACTATTTTGCTGAAGAGAAGAAATATGATTATAGACTCATGTTTATTCAAGGTTGGGAATTATAGAAAGAGGTAATATGGACATTGACATATTGAGGAACTTAAAAAGAAATAATGTGAAATTCAAGTAAACAACTATGGTGGGAAGATACAAGAAAAAAAACTGTGGAGGTTTGGTTGAGGTGATATATTAGCCAAGTAAAATATGGGGAGGCATATTATGAGATTTAAGAAACTATATCCAGACTGTTTGGAGTGAAGAAATAAGGTAAATAGATAAGTTCTAGTCAGATATTGCTGTTTAAGAATTCATGTCTATGGATATTCACAGTGCAACAATATCTGGGGTATTAACAAGTTAGAGGAGTCAAAGATTATTGGAGCTCAGAAATATAAGGAGCTAAAAAATGGAGTTATTTTGGCTTAAATTTAAATAACCTAAGATTTATTCAATAATTTTTTTACTCAGAATTTATATGTACATACTAGGAACTATTTAAAACCTGGGACACAATGTTGAGAAAAACAAGACTTAGGGAGGCACAGAACTTAGTGAAGTGATTAGCCACAAAATAAGTAAACAAGTAATATATTAGTATATTATATTAGTAAGTATATCAGAAAAAGTACATAGGAGACATATAGGACATACACAAAGTTATTTTTCAGTATCCAGGGAAAGCATTCAGTCAGAGACTAAACAAAGTTAAAAATAATGAAATATATGATTATTTGGAGCAAGATCATTCATGATAGAGGCTATAACAAATGTAAAGCAAACATTAAGGGATAGGAATGCTTAGTGTTTTAGAAAAACAGGCCAGAACCTGATGAGGCCAGACCATAATGACTGGTCCAGCACTGAGGACTGACAAGAATAATAACTTCTACTCAGCTTAGAATACACCAATTTGGGTCCTACCCAGGCCATAGTAATGCACAGGAGGTACATGTTAGAGTGGCTGGGCACACTTCCTGATACTGTATTTTTTCTTCACAGATACATGCTTACTAAAGTCTTAGGTTTCAGTGATCTATACAGACAGAAGGGTCTCCCAGATCAGAAGAGTCCATAACTTTGGCTTCACTGGTTTTTTATGAAAGCTTAAAATAGACAGGCAAAGGAAGGATGAGGGAGTGAGACACATCAATTAGTTCAAAAAGGCTAGCCCTAAAGTTCACATTCTAGGATACAAATTTCTTGCCATACTACATTTATTTAACATAGTTAATTTTCAATTTTATTTTCTGTTACATCATTGGGCCTACTCACCATTTTGGTACAGCAGACATTGCTAATAAGAAATGGTTAGAAATGAGTTTAGGTAGAGAGACTATCTCAGTCATAACAAACCTTTTAGAACACAGTAAGAGCTTTTATTATAAGCATGAAGGTAAACCACTGAAGTGTTGAGACCAAGGGATGAGAGTAAAATGTATGATATCAGTAGACAGGGTAAGGAAGAGGAAGCAGGGATGTAGAGAAACTGAGTAGGAGAGTATCATAAAATTTCATGTAAGAAGGGATTTTTGACCTAGGTAATTGAAGTTAAAAAAATTGAGATAGGGTCAAATTTTTATAGTAATTTAAATGTAAAGAAGAATAGAATATACAAAACATGCTCATCAGTAGTATGTGGAGCATGCAAAGCAGGAGTCAAAGGTGAGTTAAAAATTTCTTGTTTAACCAACTGTGAGTAGTGGTACAATTTATTAAAATTTTTAAAAAATGAATGCAAAACCCACATTTTCAAGGGTGTCAAGTATAGGATTTTGTTTTAGTCATGTTATTTTTGAGATACTTATGAAACACAAAGTGAAGATACAAGCATATATGAGTTTGGAGTTCAGAGGAAATATCAGGGCTAGAGATAAAAATGTACTGATGATCATTTTTAGGTGAGATTGACTGACCACCAAGACAATGAGTTGATGCAGACAGGGAAGAGACCCACAGACTTAGTGAAGATGCTGGAGGAGGGCAAAAAGTAAAAACAAGGGACTGGAGGCCACAATAGAATAGAGTGAACGTTGGGATGGGCATGCTGCAGAGAATGTACTGAAAACCGAGGAGACTGTGGCAAAGGTGAAATTCTTCAAAATGTCATGCCAGAAAAAGCAACACTGTTGTTAACTTAAATTCTAGGATCCATGCATGGTAAGAAATGATCAAGGTGAGTAGGAAAAAAAAAAAAAAACGTTGAAAGTAAAAAGCCCATGAATTGTCCATATGGAACTGAGTTAAATATAAATGAATAGCAAAAGTAGTAGAAGAGAGATAAAAAAGAGAAGGTAAATAAGCCTTATATTAAAATGAGTGGAGTTATTGGAAGTATGGTCAGTTACCACAGTATGAAATCTAGTGGCTTATAGGATATTAAGATGTCAAAGAAACTGATTTATATTTGCTATTGTTTTGGTTTTAATATCTGAATTATTGTACAGGTAGAAAACCTCCCTTACTCTCATATCTTTATTCCAGCATGAGTGAGAGAGAAAAAAACCCCAATCAAAACCCCTGCTGCATGGAATCATAATTTTCATGATACTCAGAACAGAGTATATGGGATTTTGTTGAGGAGAAAGTAAATTCTAGCACACAATGGCTAATGAAGACTAGAAACTTGACCATATAGATATTATTACAATCTGAGTGATGATGGATTTCATGGGAGCTTTGGACCCTTCATGTTGACTTATATATCAAAGACTATGGCATCATAAAATTAGTTTTACTATTTTATAGGGGTAAGAATATAATTTCAATCACAGCCTGATCTTATAATAATGAAACAGATATTCTGTATATATGAGACAGATGGGATGGTAAGATAGGTGGTTTACCCAATAGAAAAAATGATTTAAACTTTCCTTTTCCCAAATCCAGTGTTGGAAGGTTTTCGGGCAAAGGGATAATTAGTTTGTCCAACAAAAACAACATTCTTGGACCCTTTGGTAGTCTGCTGAGGGTAATGTTGAAGTCAGGGGAATAACCATTCTACACAAGGATTCAGAGCTCTGTGAGAACCCCTTCTGTCTTCCCATGCGCAGTATTGAGCTAGTCATGTGTGAAGCTTTTTAGGTCTTTTTTCAGTGCTACCACAAGTTGTGTTGAGGAAAAGGCAGGATGGGTTTAACAAAAGGTGAGAATGATCACAAGGGTTAAAGTGGAGATAATTACAATAAAACTCATAGAAAACATAAGTAACTGATTGGAGATAAGTTAATAACAAGAAAAAGTGGGATCATTGTAATGTTATTAGGTGGAATTAACCTCAAAGGGGGAGTTTATATTTTTGTGAGGCAAAAGAAAATTCTAGTAAAAAAACCTCATTTCTCATTTGTATAATCAAAGTGAAGGTTGGTCCCCATCACTATATTGTAGATGTGGGCTTTGACCCAGGCTAGATAATAATCACTAGTTTCAGTAGTTGATTCATGGATGTTCACATAAACAAGCAAAAATATGTAATCTTCAATATGACTCACCTGCAACACCCACTGGAGAAAAAAATTCCCTTTTTTTATTAATATTATTGTCCATTAGGGTAGGAGTCTTAGGAAAATTTGGTGATAGTGTCTCACATCTTTATATCTCTTCATATGCTGTTCTTTTCTTAGTTCCACTACTGTTGATTATTCAGCTGAAAAATTCCTGCTAATACTTCAAATCAAACACTCTTTCTATTCTTAAGAGAAAGTCATAATTAAGGAATTTATTCTAATTAGGAATAGGCACTTCATTGCCTATATTTCCACTTGACTTGGACTTAGCATTCATTATAATATAAGCAATGAATACTTTTTGACATACTTTTATTCAAATGTTTATTTTTATAAATGTGATTTTTAAATGCTATAAAGAATGAATTATGAAGAAGAAGGTGTTCTGATTAAATTGTTTGAGGATGACAATTCCTGCCTTTGTTCAGATGCATACCACTACAATAGAAAGAATATTTAAATAATATAATTATGATTAACATAGTTAATATTTCTAGTAACCAAAGATGATATAGAAACAGAATAATGAACATAGTGGACATGAATAGTTTGATGATTTTCAAGTTGGAAGAAGTCCAGGATAGTGTGGAGAGTTTATTCTTTGCTTTCTACACAAGATGGTAAACTAGATTCAGGCTTTCTGCTGAGGCAGAACTTCTGATTTATGAAAAAAATAAGTTGATACACATTTTTCATGGAACTTCAATTTATCTGAAAGTGTGCTTAGTGAAAAGAAAGGAGCACATAATGCCTTTTGATGGCTTCCACTGGGGCTTGTGTCATGGCCATATCTGGAATGTCCCTGATGTCTGTGGATTGGAAGCCAATAGAACTAACATATAACTAATTCTGGACTGTGGCGTGCAATCACTAAACCACTAAACAGAAGAGGAGAATACAAAAATAAAGTTTTAAATTAAAGGTGAAAACTTCATGCTTAAAATAATCTCACAAAGAAAATTTCACACATGTGAAGAAAACGAACATATTATAATTGATTATTTGTTATAATGGAGCTAACAAAACCATTACTTGAAAATGAATTTCTTTAAGTAAAATAAAAATAACTGAAACATGTACAATAAAAATTAATATGTGTAAGACTCTAAAGACATAAATGAAGTAATGATAGTCATTAATCAAAGAAATTGGTAAACATAATCTGGCACACATTAAACAAGAAAGGCAATTTTTTTAAAATATTGGAAATTAAAAATATATGGTAGTTATTAAAATGCAAATATCAGGCTGGGAATGGACAATAAATCACTAAACATAAGGAAATATATGTCTTAAAAGAAAAGTGAATTAAAAAACCTATAAGACTTGGAAATGAAAAATACAGTTTAAATAAAATTTGAAACTTAGATTTGATGTAGTCAAATAATGAATAATTTAGAAGAGTGTACTGAGAAATTCACCTAGATTACAGCATAAATAGAACAAAAGGATTAATAGAAATGTGAAAATACAATTAAGATACATAAAATGGCTTGAGGAATCAACACAGATCAAAGAACTATTTAAGAAGGGGAAAATAAATGGGTTATTATCAGAAAATATTAATAGAAATAATGGATGATTCATTTCCAGAAGTAAAGGCAGACATAAATTATTAGATTAATAGTTAATTTTAATGAGCAAATATAAAAATAAAAACAAAATTCTAAACTGTATGAATAGAAAATACTAGACATATTAAGAATGATAATATTTAACTTTAAAAGCTAACATAGCCCTGGCTGGTGTGGCTCGGTGGATTGAGTGCTGGCCTGAGAATCAAAGGGTTGCCAGTTTGATTTCCCGTCAGGGCACATGCTTGGGTTGTGGGCCAGATCCCCAGTGGGGGGCACATGAGAGGCAATCATACACTGATGTTTCTTTCCCTCTCTTTCTCCCTCCCTTCCTTTCTCTCTAAAAATAATATTTTTTATAAAAAAAGCTAACATAAAGATAGATAATCTCCAAAGGAACAATGACTTGACAGTCAATAGCCAACTTCTTATGAATTCCTAGAGATGGTAAGAAAAAAATGGAGAAATGCTTTCAAAGTGTTGGGGAAAATAAACAGCCAAAATAGCACTGCATGCACAGGTAAAATTTAGTCATACTAATGAATGTCATGATGTGATAGACAGGATGGTCCAAGAGTTTAAATACCTGAACCAGAGAAGCTTTCTCTACTTCAGTCAAATGGTTTTATTGAAAATATGCTTATTATTAGCAACAACAGATGATAGCTGACAATGGCAATTTATGATCAAAGTGGTGAGCAAAATAAAAATTTGGGCTAGGACTGAGAATATCTGTTCTAGGATCATTATCTGGTCTAAAACTAATCCTAAGTATTGTTTAAAGTAAGGGACTTTAAACAGGAAAGAGCCTTATGAGAATAGTGTTTGTTGGAGTGCATATTTTCATGGCAGAACAATATTACCATAATATCTTTTAAGAAACCAAATTAATTATTTTGAAAATTAAAACAAATGAGTGAGAGTGCAGTTAGATAAAAATTAAGATTATGTGATGAAAGAAACATGTTTGAATTACCAAATGTACTATCTTACTGCTCCTGAGACTCTGACAGTCTATGGCTATGCCATTGCAAATCCACAAATAGGACAAATTTTAAAAGCTTCAATAGCAAATTTTAAAATATACTATAATAAAATTACGCCCTGGTTGGTGTAGCTCAGTGGATTGAGCGCGGGCTGTGAGCCAAAGGGTCGCTGGTTCGATTCCCAGTCTGGGCACATGCCTGGTTTGCAGGCCAGGTCCCCAGTGGGGGCCACATAAGAGGCAACCACACATTGATGTTTCTCTCCCTCTCTTTCTTCCTCCCTTCTCCTGTCTCTAATAAATAAATAAATAAATAAATTTTAAAAGTTAAAGGAGGTACTTTACACACACATCAGAGAGGGAAGCAGTGCAAATTGCTTGTTTTTCTTCAGTACAACCTGGGAAGTAATTCAATACAAATAAACTTAATGCAGTAAACATTTTTTCCATTAATTTATATAGACATGCTTGCTGAGTTCATACTTGGTATCAAAGTCTAGTTTTAGGTTATTTAGATACAATGTTATATAAACCAACAGATAATATTTTCTTATGGGTTTTGTATTCTAAATAATAGTAGAGGGGGAGAAAGAGAAAAAATAAAATAAATAAGTAAAATATAGTGTAGATTAAATTAAAGTAAATGCTACATGAAAAATACTGAAGCAGGAAAGTGGAATTAAGAGTATTAAGGTTGGGAAAACACAATTTAAATGGAATGGTTAGAAAGGCTTCCCTGAGAAGGTGACAGTAAATACAACATAAGAACAAAAGACATGAAGCTGTCCTACATTTTTATTATTCCAGCCTTAAATTCCATAAAATTCCACAGTTCATTTCACTTTTGTGTCACAGCCAAATCTTCAGAGCATGTTAAGTTTTTCACTTTTGAAATTTTACCTACAATTCTTTTCTTGCAAATTTGTTAAAGTTATATTATCAGCTATATATAATTTTATATTTTGCCATGTAATGTTATATGGATTTAAGAAATACAGTCAACTCTTTTAAGTATATTTTAAATCTTACTTATGCTTAAAGACCCAGTAAAAACTCTTTCGTTTGTTGTTCTTAGAATAAATTGTTTGGCTTTGATGACTGCTAATTTTTTAACAGCCTGATTCCTGCATGAGATTGGAAACTGTGCCCTTCAGTGATCTTGATATCCAACACAGTATAGTAAAGTTCTCTTTAATATTAATAACCAAAACCATTGATAGAACAGAATCAGCCAGGGGAAGGAAAAAATTAACAAAAATCTCAAGAGGATAGCTGTATGGACAGGGTCTTTAGAGGGTACAAAGTAGTGCTGTTAAATGCATGCAGCCAATCCATACAGCCCTGGCAGGGAGGCTGCAGGGAAAATAAACACCTGACTTTTCTATCTTGTCCTCCTATTTCTCACTGGTGCATTTGATATATTTTAGTAGAATCAGGAACCAGAGGACAAGAGCCCGCTTATGCAATTAATTTAAATCAGCTTCCCTGGGCTCAAATCAGGGTTGACAAGCATGAAAAACAGATCCAGAAACAGAAGATATACAGCACATATGAAACCATTGGGATACTTAATATTCATGAGCTCAACTAATATGCTTGAAGTATTATTTGGATATGTACAGAAAAATACACAAAGCCACAAAATTTGATTGTGGATCTCCTGTCAACATTATAAACCATAGTGAGAGGTATGATTTATTATTACATATTTCACATACATAATTTAAAAAGTTCCTCAACAGGTCTGATGATGCTGTATTTACCAGAGTTTACTTTTTTTAAAGATTTTATTTATTTATTTTTAGAGAGGGAAGGGAGGGAGAAAGAGAGAGAGAGAGAGAGAAACATCAATGTGCGGTTGCTGTGGGCCATGACCTGCAACCCAGGCATGTGCCCCGACTGGGAATCGAACCTGCGATGCTTTGGTTCGCAGCCCGCAGCTCAATCCACTGAGCTATGCCAGCCAGGGCCAGAGTTTACTTTTAAAGGCTAAAAATTGAAAATAAAATATAATTGTACATATCCAGATTCATCCCTAAAATTGGAACTACAGTGCCTTTAACAATCTTCTGACATAAGAAATTTACAGGTATGGCTTTTTTTCCTAATGGTGTAAACTGCAATAGAGATCATAGGGAACTCACAAAATTTTAAGATTTTATTGGTAGAAAAATCACCGACTTTGATTAAAAATAATATAAAAAGTATCAAATAAAAATATGCTTTTAGATCTATGAACCCCTATGAGTGGAAAACAGGCTGAAAAATTATTGAGCAGCAAACAGTTTCTTCTTGGAAAGAAAGGGGAATGCAGAGAGTAGAGCCAAGAGTCATGGAGATTCATTCATGCCATAGGATTAAGTCTTTTTTTTTTTTTTTAAAGATTTTATTTATTTATTTTTAGAGAGGGAAGGGAGGGAGAAAGAGAGAGAGAGAGAAACATCAATGTGCGGTTGCTGGGAGCCATGGCCTGCAACCCAGGCATGTGCCCTGACTGGGAATCGAACCTGCGATGCCTGGTTCACAGCCCGTGCTCAATCCACTGAGCTACGCCAGCCAGGGCAACATAGGATTAAGTCTTAATGAAGAAAAATAACTGATGCAGAACTTGATTTCAGATTTGCAATGTGCCTTTGGTCCTATCTTCCCTTTTAAAGCCTATCCTCCCATTGGATACTGGGAAGGGAGAGTGAAGCAGATAATAATTCACAGCTCTGCAAATCAATACTGTGCAGGAAGAATGCACCAAAGGAGCTGCTTTCAGAAGTGGACTTTATTTAGATGAAGATCCTGGATCTAGAGTTTGTGCCTGATGCCATAATGTAAGGAAACTTTGTGCGAGGTTTTGTCAAGTGGCAAAGAGTATGTTCTATATTACAGGAAAGTGACATAGAACTGTGGCAGACAGTATTTTCCAAAAGAAAGTAGAGAAACATTTCTGTTCCATGTGTTTTTCCAGAACCTGTCACTCCTCCATCAACATGAGGATTCTCTTTCCTCTGCACTTGAAGTTTATCAATCCTTATTAATGCATTGACCAATGGATATATCACTACCAATGTTGACCAACTTCTGATACCAGGTCATAAAAGCTGATATGAGTTCTGCCTGAATCTCTCTCTTGGGAAGCTTGCAACCCAACTTCTGTGTTATAAGGAAACCCAATACCATGTGAAGGTTTTGTTTCCAGTGGCTCCAGCTATAGACCATGATGGCAACAACATCGACTTTAAGGCATATAAGTGAGCAAATCTTTATAAGACTCTACACTCCGGACTTTGAAAGGCACCAAACTACACTGAATGAAGCAGAGACTAGCTGTTCCTGTTGAGCACTGCCCAAAGTACATATTAGTGAACAAAAGAAATGTTGTTTTAAGCCATTAAGTTGGGAGATTGCCTATTATTAATAGATAAACAGAATAATTTATTTATTAAAATAATAAATGTAAGTGGTTATTACTAAAAGGTAGAACCAGCATTCTTTTTCAGTACTCTCTGACCCCCACACTAGTATTTTTTAATCCCTATGCTACAACAATATTACTTTTTCTTAGTATTGTCAACAAGCTCCATTAAGTTCCAATGTGCTCAGGTACTATATAAATATAACCAAGTCTATTTATCTAGATGCTACTGTTTCTTGGGGCAGGAGGCAGAAATCAATTTATAAATAATAGCAAGGTAAGCAATAAAACAGTATTCAAATTACCATATTTTTAGTGATCAATACTAATAATTAAAATAAATGAAAACAAAGGGCAAATATGCCACTGTTACTGCGAAGACAGTGAATGGATGTTGAGTTTCATGATGGCAGGAGCTCTACATTGTTAAATTAGTGCATCCACAGTCAAGCACAATGCCTCACATACAATAAGGCTCCGTAAATGAATTCTTGGGTTTCAGAGTAAAACAAATGAGCAATAGTCCCAACACTTGAGTGCAAAAAATTTTTCCGGAAAAGGAATGTCATTTGAACCTCTCATTTCATAAAGGACACTGATGTGCACAAGATAAAATGAATTACCTAAGTTTGGGCCCATGTTCAGTTTAGTTCAGGCACATGTTTAGAACAAATGTCTCAACTCTCAGCCCATTTGTTATTTCTCTTTCAGGTTCCTCCCATCCTCAATGAGTTGGATTTGACAGTCTGATTACCTGTACTACATTTCCTTCCTGGCTTCTTTCAATTAGTTTAAGAGAAAATAGTTGCTATTTGCTTTCTCAACAAAATTATTTGATAAGTTTTGAAGTTTTAAAAGTATTGCATTAGCCTTACAATTACAACTTCTAGCAACCAGCGTAAGACCTCTTATGTGATATGTATTTTTAAGTATATTTTATTAATTATACTATTACAGTTGTCCCAATTATTTTATTCTTTATTCCCCTCTGCTACATACTCCCCTCCCACCAACATTCCACCCCCGCACCTTGGTTCATGTCCATGGGTCATACATATAAATCCTTTAGCTTCTCCATTTCCCATACTATTCTTAACCTCTCCATCTACTTTGTAATTACCGTTTATGCTTCTTATTCTCTGTACCTTTTCCCCCATTCTCCCTCCTCTGCCCCCAGCTGACAACCCTCCATGTGATCTCCATTTCTGTGTTTCTGTTCCTGTTCTAGTTGTTTGCTTAGTTTGTTTTTTACTATTTTCCCCTGCTTTTATAATTCTCTCCCCCTTCCATATTTAACAATTGTTTGTGCATTCCATTACCTGTGATGCCTAAATGCTCCTGGGAACCCACATTTCTGATTGCTTTTTTACTGCATGAATAAAGCTCCTGTGCTTTCTGGTAAAATGCTGAATTGATTTTTCATTCTGCTTGGTATGAATAAAACACAGTCAGTCCTCTCTGGTCATTAGGGATATTTTTCCACTCTCTGCTAGACTCTTTCTCTGTGGTTTCTCTTGTCCTCAGATACAAATTCCTGCCTATCTAATTCAGAAAATTGTTCCAGATTAGGATTATATTAGTTAAAATGTTTTCTTTTTACTGCTATAGCTGTGTTATATTTAAACCATCTGCAAAATTTAAATCACCTTTTTCAAAAAAAAACAAGACGTGGTTTTAAGTTTTTAAAGATCTTTTTCACCAGTTAATGCCTCATGTGAATATTGTATAATATTTCTTTACAGCCTGTGATAATAAAATAAAAGACACTTTATCCCAAGCATTTGCTCAGGACTATGAACACTTGTTTGCTTTTGCTCTATGCTTTCCCGCTTCCCAGATCAACATCTTTTTTATTCTCACTCTGAGTAATAATAGACATGTTGCCTGGTGAAAGCTGGGCAAGTGGACATTGATTCTACCACTTTTAGATAACTGCCATATCAGTGCCTGATTACTCTTCCCATTGCCTTATATTTCAATCTTTCATCTTTTCATTTGTTTTATATTTTTCTATTTTTGGTGGCTTCTCTTTTCTAATTCAACATTCATCTTAAAAGATTATAAACTAGAAACCAACTGCAGGTAAAAATTCAAAATCACTCCAAGTCATGGAAATTGACTAGCATGCTATTAAAAAAAATGAATGGGTCAATAATGAGATCAAGGAAGAATTCAAAAAGTTTCTGGAAGCAAATGAAAATGAACTCACAACAACCCGAAACTTATGGGACACAGCAAAGGCAGTCCTGAGAGGGAAGTTCATAGTGAAACTTTGAACTTTGAAACTTTAGGTCTACCTAAAACAAACAAAAAAAAGAAGCATTTCAAATAATCAACCTAGCCCTACACCTATGAGAACTCAAAGAACAAAAATAAAGACAGCCCAGAGCAAGTAGAAGAAAGTAAATAACCAACATCAGAGCAGAATTATATGACATAGAGACTAAAAGCACAATACTAAGGATCAATAAATACAGGAGCTATTTTTTTTTGAGAGAATAAACAAAATCAACAAGCCTTTATGCAGACTCATCAAGAAAAAAAGAGAGAGGACCTAAATAAACACAATCAGAAATGAAAAAGGAGATATTGTGACTGATAATGCAGAAATACAAAGGATTGTAAGAAATTACTATGAAGAGATATATGCCCCAAAATTTGAAAACCTAGATGAAATGGATAAATTTCTAGAAAAATACAATCTTCCAAAACTCAATGAAGAAAAAGCAGAAAGCCTGTACAGACCAATAGCAGCTGACAAATTCAAAGCAGTAATTAAAAAAACTCCCAACACACAAAAGCCCTGGACCAGGCAGTTTTATAGGTGTTCTGGTCCTATAAAGGAACTCTACAAAGCACTTAAGGAAGAGCTAACCTCTATCCTTCACAGACTATTCTAAAAAAATCCAAGAAGATGAAAGACCCCCAAACACTTTTTATGAAGCCAGTATCATCCTAATCCCAAAACCAGATAAGGACACAACAAAGAAAGAAACCTTCAGGCCAATATCACTAATGAACATAGATGCTAAAATCCTCACCAAAATGTTGGCAAACTGCACACAACAATACATTAAAAAGATTATACATCATGAACAAGTGGGATTCGTTCCAGGGATGCAAGGGTGGTTCAACATTTGTAAATCAGTAAATGTAATACACCACATAAACAAAAGCAAAGACAAAAAACACATGATCATATCAATAGATACAGAAAAAGCATTTGATAAGGTACAGCAACCATTTTATGATAAAAAGACTCAAAAAAGTGGGAATAGAGGGAGCACTCCTCAACATAATAAAGGCCATATGTGAGAGACCTACAGCCAACATCATACTCAATGGGTAAAAACTAAAAACTTTCCCACTAAGATCAGGAACAAGACAAGGTTGTCCACTTTCACCACTTCTATTCAATATAGTATTAGAAGTCCTAGGTACAGTGATCAGACAAGAATAGGAAATAAAAGGCATCCAAATTGGAAAGGAGGAAACAAAACTGTCATTGTTTGCAGATGACATAATAGGACACATAGAAAACTCTATAGACTCCACCCCAAAACTGCTCAACCTAATAAATGAATTTTGAAAAACTGTGGGGTACAAAGTCAATAATCAGACATCAAAGGCATTTTTGTATACCAACAATGAACCAGCAGAAGCAGAAATCAAGAAAAAAATCTCATTCAATATAGCAAAAAGAAAAATAAACCTAACCAAGGAGGTATAAGATCTGTATTCAGAAAACTACATAACACTGAAGAAAGAAATTAAGGAAGACACAAAGAAATGGAAACATACCATGTTCATGGATTGGAATAATTAACATTATCAAAATATCCATACTATCCAAAGCACTGTATAGATTCAACACAATACCTATTAAAGTCCCAATGGCATATTTCACAGATATAGAATAAACACTTCAAAAATTTGTGGAACCATAAACAACCCCAAATAACTGCAGTAATTTTGAGAAAGAAGAGCAAAGTGGGAGGGATCACAATACCTGATATGAAACTGTTTTACAAGTCTACTGTAATCAAAACAGACTGCTACTGGCATAAGAACAGACACATGGACTGATGGAACAGAATGGAGAGCCTAGAAATAAACCGAAGTCTCTACTGTCAATTAATATTCGACAAGGGGGGCAGCAGTAGAAAATAAAGCAGAAATAACTTCTTCAACAAATGGTGCTGGGAGAGCTGGGCAGCTACATGCAAAAAAATGAAACTTGATTACTAACTTACACCAGACACAAAAATAAATTTAAGGTGGATAAAAGACTTAAATGCAAGACATGACACCATCAATGTCCTAGAAGAGAACATAGGCAGGAAAATCTCAGATATTCCATGCAGCAATATTTTTACTGATATGTCCCCTAAAGCAAGGGACATAAAGGAAAGGATAAACAAATGGGATATCATCAAAATGAAAAGCTTCTATATGGCTAAAAAACAACAGCATTAAAATGAAAAGAGAACCAAATGTATGGGAAAACATATTCGCCAATGATACCTCAGACAAGGGTTTGATCTATAAAATATATAAAGAACTCACATGACTCCACTCTAAGAAGACAAGCAACCCAATAAAAAAGTGGACAAAGGACTTGAACAGACACTTCTCCAAGGAGGACATACAGAGGATCCAGAGATATATGAAAAGATACTCAGTACCACTAGCTATCAGAGAGATGCAAATTAAAACCACAATGAGATACCACTTCACACCATTGAGAATGGCCATCATAAACAAAGCAACAAACAACAAGTATTAGAAAGGTTGTGGAGAAAAAAGAACCCTAGTGCACCATTGGTGGGATTTCAAACTGGTGCAACCACTATGAAAAGCAATATGGAATTTCCTCAGAAAACTAAAAATGAATCTGCCAGCAATTCCACTGCTAGGATTATATCCTAAGAACCCTGAAACTCCAATCCAAAAGAACCTATGCACCACAATGTTCATAGCAGCAGAACTGACAATAGTCAAGTGGTGGAAGCAACGTAAGTGCCCATCAGTAAATGAATGGATAAAATAAACTAGTGTATATTTATAAGATGGAATTCTACACAGCAGAAAGAAGGAGCTCCTACTCTTTGGGACAGCATGGATGGAACTGGAGAGTATTATGCTAAGTGAAATAAGCCAGGCAGTGAGGGACAAATACCGTATGGTCTCACCTTTAACTGAAACCTAATCAACAAAACAAACAAGAAAGCAAAATACAACCAGAGACATTGAAATTGAGAACAGGCTGACAGTGCCAGAGGGGAGATGGGAGGGGATAATGGGGGAAAAGGATGAAGGGTTTACAGGAACACTTATAAAGGACACATGGACAATAACAAGGGTGGGGTGGAAACAGGGGAAGAAGGTGGGAAGAGCTGGGGTGGTGAAGGAAGGCAGATAACTATAATTGAACAATAATAAATAAATTAAAAATAATTATAAAATTAAATAAAGAAATTACCATGATCATCAAGTATGGTCCAAAGCAAGAAAATATTAAGATTGTGACTTTCCTCAATCCTCCATCAATGTAGTTTTATTCAATTTAGCTTTTTATTTATTCACTTTCTAAAATTTGTGTGACAATTGCATATTGCTTATATACTTTTTTCTGGGTAAACTGAAACATTTAATACTGCCTATATCTTCATAGTACCATGCCATCATGCTATACCTGTTACAAATTTCAAATCCAAATCCATCATGTTCTGCTAAACTTTATCTTTAACTCAAACCAAATAATGTTAGCTGGTGATAATTTCCATTACTGAAAGTATTCTCTGCCTTTCAAAGTTTTCATCATGACTACCTTTGTGGAGAGCACTACACTTTTTACCTTTTAAAATGTGGGTAATTCTACAAATGTTCACTTTTTTCAAATAATTCTCAAGGATACATTCATTTTGTGATATTCAAGTTTCATCCATATAAATCAGTAAATAAAGGTAAAATGTTTTATTATTATTTAAAGTTTTTATTTTTAATGGAATTTGTGGAACCAAAGTTTATGTTTCCTGAAAACTATTTTCATAAGATTGGTTCTACTTTATAATATATAATTATCGAGAAAACACTGCTTTAATGGTTTTCTAAGATTCTTATGATCAGCTACTTTTGATAATTTATAAAGTAATGTACACTCTAGATCATAAACTATGGATATGTGAATATACTTTCTTACATAAATGACCTACAATTGGCATTTAGAAATATTTACTGAGATATTGATAGGATAAACAAGTGCTTACAAGGTTTATTTTGCTTTTCTTGGACAACTTGTTCTCTAAAGTATAGAAGCTTAGCTCATATTTTTGCAGATTAGAAACCATTAAGTCTAGAATTATGCATAAGCTACTAAAAGGGCCCAATACATATCTCCCTACACTCTGTAAATTTCTGATGGTAAGTTGAAATTGTATTTTAATTTTATTAAAACTTGATTTTTAAAAATATATTTACCTGGCAGATGGAAATCTAATCAAAGTTTCAACTACATATAAGTTTTCTAGTAACAACCTTGTAGAATTGCAACACAGAAGTGAACCATTTTGAATACCTGTGTGAATAATTTGTTAGGCAGCAATTCCAAAGCTTTCACAGCTTCAATATAAATTTAAAATGAATTTTGGTAAACATATTGAGGTTATGTGAAAGTTAATGCATTTTTAAACAGATAATCCTACCTTCTAAATAGAACATCAATTGCTTAGAAGCAGGATGAGAAATAAGTTTTAGATTTTACTTCCTGATAGTTCAAATAATATCACATATGACCATATTTTAAAAGGTACATAAATAGACCAAAGGTTATGGTTTTCTTTGAACTTATACATTATGTAAAGATTTAAAATTTAATACTAACTTATTTGGGTATACATATTAGGTGTTTCTATTGTTATTCAATTTACAACCCAAATTCTTAATGCAAAAATAAAACTTTAAATAGCATATTCTATCATTATATGCTAATGGTGACTTTTATATTATTATATTTGAATATGTCAACAATTTATCATTATCAGTTGTCAAAAAATTGCAACAGATGGAGTTCAACAAGCAAAAAAGACTTTATCCAATACTATTGCAATAGAGGGAATGGATTGGCTTCAACCCCCTGAAACAGAACTGGGTGGGAATGGAGGAGGTGAGATTTTTAGCACTGGGGCAAACCGATGGAAAGTGCTGGAGGAGGAGATTAGGAGAGGTTGATAAATATGATTTGGTCATCTGTGTTTGCAAATTGTGTCTAAGTTATAAGCCTATCCTCTAAGAGACTGGGAGAGGGCACAGATATCTCTTTAAATAATTACACTTAAAAGGTACAATTCCCAGGTCCTTGAGAAAGACATTCATAGGTTGTAGAACTGAAAAAGGCTGGGAGAAAATTTATATCTAAGGGGAGCTGAAAAAGAATTTGAATAACACTTTTCTAAAGTAAATACTCTAAGTGTATCAGGGGTCAAAGTCAGGAAGCAACCTGTGCAAAATTAAATTAAGGTGAGGGGGAGGTTAAGGCCATCTTCATCACATTAACAAAATGGAATAATAACAATCTACTCCTAGAAACCCCCAGTTGGTGTATTATATCACAGGTATGAATTTTGCTTATATATGTGAAAAATGAAAGATGTATTAGATATAGAAAGAACCAAAGGTTACTGTTTAACAAAGACTTTGAGTTTTTGCTAATCAAGCACTAATCATTTGGTTATTATACTTTCATGGCCAATAGGAGATTTTTTTCACTAAGATAGCTCCAAAAGGTTATATGCATTTTTATTTAGCTTGTGACATATTTAATAGTGTTCCTCATAAAACTACCATGAAATCCTTGAAATATGTAGACTCTTCATATTGCTCTATGTTTAAGATTTCTGCAACTTGCTTTGGCTACCCAGACATTAGATTTTCAAGCTTTAGAATTTTTTATTTTAGCTATATATAAAAGGTAATAGGATCAACTTCCAGAAAAGAGTATTAGCATATTTTAATTTGATGAGCATATCATTATAATTTAGGACATTACTGTGGATTAATTTTTATATCACATTTTATGTTATAAGGATTAGACACTTCATTTGTTGAATAATAATATCCGAAACTTAGTGCTTAATACTGACATTATCTCTTTGACATAAATTTATCCACATTTTACAGATGAGGAAATCTATGCAGAAAGCAATCAATAACTTGCCTGAGGTTACACACTCTGCCAAGCTGCATGAGAGTAAGAGCCTGAAGGCAAGTTAGTGCTAAGTTGCTTATCAAATGTCCAACAGCATCACTTAAAGAGACTGAAGGCCACCATTACACAGTCTCATACCCTTTTCAAGAAGAATGTCTCTGCTGGTATTCCTGACTATTTGACCATGACCTTTTCCTACCTGTAGTTCCTTCAAAAATGTACCTATTTTCTTTTTTTAAAGATTATATTTATTTATTTTTAGAGAGAAGGGAAGGGAGGGAGAAAGAGAGAGAGAGAAACATCAATGTGTGGTGACCTCTCACATGCTGCTAACTGGGGACCTGGACCACAACCCAGGCATGTGGTCTGACTCAGAATCAAACCTGTAAGTAACCCTTTGGTTTACTCAATCCACTGAGCCACACCAGCCAGGGCCTATTTTCTACATTATACAATTGTTTGTTTCTGTTAGGTTGGAGATCCAGCTTTTGCTTCTTGGCCATGTACTTGTGATATTATTCAAGTTTGTGTTCTTGTTTCTATTGCATTTCCTGTTTTATTCTGACTCTTCCTCCTCTCTCTCTCTCTCTCTCTCTCTCTCTCTCTCTCTCTCTGGTTATTTGGAAAACTCTCAATAGTCATGTTCAAATAATTGTTCTTTTTCATCCAGAAGTATTCTCTTGACACTTGCTATCTTTCCTTCATAAACCACTTCCCAAATATCTCAGCTGTACTGATAGTGACTTTTATAGATCTTATACTTGTCCCCTGTGGCACTTTCACATTCCATTGATACCATTTATTCTTCTGTCTCCCCCACCAATGAAGGAGGCTTCATTCTACTGCCAAGCAGAGCACACCTCACTGTAAGTACTAAATGAATACTCACTGAATGAACAGATATAACAATTATTCTAAAAAATCAGGAAAAAAGAGCAAATAAATTAAATATGGGGAGCAATAGTGGGATTAATTAAAACAACTGAATCATTGCCTTTACCTTCAAGCTTCTTTATGGCCAGCTCTGGACACAGCCAAACATACACTCTTAATGAAGTGCGATGTGTGACTGTTTACAGTGTTTCATGAAATTGTTAAGGATGTGCATCTCATAAAAGCTGAAGGGCTAAGGGAAGCTTCCTGAATAAGCATCCTGATAGCCAAGAACTGATCAATAAGTGAATTTAAAGCTTCTACAAGTCATGAAATATGAGTGTACCATGGAGAAAAAAAATAGTATATGCAAATTTCTAGAATATGCAAATTTCTGCAACAATACATTTTAAGAAATTAGAAGTTATTCAGTATGGACAAGAGTAGCAAGACAAGGGACTGAGGAATATGACAGGGGTTAGATCCTTAAGAAGTATGTGGCAAGTAAGAACCTTTCAATAATTTGTTTGTGGTATTTTTTTTTTTAGTGCAATAGGTAACCATAAGAATTTTAAGCAGAGGAGGCCCAAGGTTAGATTTTTATCTTAGAAGGGACATTCTCATCGTAGTGTGATAAATATACCGGAGAAACCAAAACTTAAGAGCATAGTTTTGCCCCATCCTCACGAAGTAATACAATAGTATATATTAGAAATGATGATCTTCTGAAATGGAAGAATAATAATGTAAATGAAATATATTGTTTTGGAATTTTGTGATTCAATATTTGTCAATTGAGTGAGGGGGGGAATCAAGGATGATTCCATTTTCTACCTTGGCAATTGGATAGACAGTTGTTTCACCCTGAGAAGATGGTGATATTCAGATCTGGGGAAGTGGGTGTGAAAAATAATGCATTTGGTTTACTCAGTTCTGAGTTTGAGGTATTTACGAGATGTCCTGTAGTGCTGTAGGTAGAATACCTAAAACTCAAGGAGTATTCTGACATATAAATGCATATCTGTAAGCCACAAGCATATAGATAATATGTGAATTTGCCAGTGCTCATGTACAATTTAAGGAACACCAACATGTAGCTGGCAAATGAAGAGAAAGACAGAGAAAGAATATGAGTCACTATAGACCAATGGTTCTCAATTCAGGGCAAAACTGGCACTACTGGTCCCCAGGGGAGTTTGTCAAAGACGAGTAATATTTTTAGTCATGGCTGAGGTGAGGGGCAGGAGTGCAGTGTGCCACCAGCATCTATCTATCCAGTAGAGTCTACAGATGGGCCACAGTTACAGAACTTGAGAAATCCTGCCAGAGGAAAAATATTTGTAACTGTGTAATATTTAAAACTAAAGTAAAATATTCATTTACAGAAAGGAAGAGGGCAGATGTAGATAAAATTTCTTTTGAGAAGGATTCATTGCAGACAATAATTGAAATGACGTAGAGCCCTGGCTGGTATAGCTCAGTGGATTGAGCGTGGGCTGTGAACCAGGCATCACAGGTTTGATTCCCAGTCAGGGAACATGCCTAGGTTGCAGGCCATGTCTCCCAGCAACCGCACATTGATGTTTCTCTCTCTCTCTCTCTCCCTCTCTCCCTCCCTTCCCTCTCTAAATAAATAAATAAATAAATAAATAAATAAATAAATAAAATCTTAAAAAAAAAAAAGAAAGGACTTAGAGTATCAGAGGGCAGGGGACTGAGGTGTGAGGGAACTGGTCCTAAGAGAAAGATGGCTTTCCTACAAATTTGACTATGAATGAATGAGGGACTGGGGAGATGGTAGCAAAAAAAATATGATGCAACATTGCAGTAAGGGAGGAAAATAGCAAGGTTTTTTACAAGGGAAGTCTGGGGGGACTTAAACAAAGCTAAAATAATATTAGATATAAGGCAGGAGACAGAAAAAAATAGAAACAAGATGCATAGTCAAAGGAACAGAGAAAAGGAGCTAAAAGAAAGAAATAGAAAATGAATAACAAATAAAGTAATGGGATGAGGTGGGATCATATCTACAAGGCTAGATAAATACAATTTCCATTGAGGAAAGAAGAAGGAAAGTAATGATTATGAATTCAGTTATTATATAAAATTATGACACTTAATTGATATGTGTTTTGTCTTTGTGAATTTGGAGATAAAGCCATCTACTGAAAGTGGGGAAAGGGTGGTGAAACAGGAGATGTGATTATAGTAGAATGGATTTATAATATCCATTATACTGGGCAATGGGGGAGGGATTTGACAAAAGAAAACATAAAAGAATTATGCCCAATAACTATGGATGGAGTTGCCAAAGGGAAAAAAAAAGAATTTATGTTTCACATCTTTAACTTATAGGATCTACAAAAATCATTTATGCTTTATATATTTTATCTTTATACACCCTTCTACCTTCCACTTGTCCCTATACTCCACTTGTCTCATACATAATTATTTTCTGAAAGCTAATTTTTTTACTCAGCCCTGGTGAAAATTGGTATTGAGAGGGAAGGACTAGAACAGTGTAATAAACTATTTCCATGGATATGTAATTAATAAATCATAGTTCAGTGTTGAATATCTGAAAGTTGAATGTTAGCTATCCCCGTAGATTTTCATTAGTATTTCTGTTGAATTGCAATATAAAGCAATCATCCTATTTCATTTGGGCAATCCACATTTTGAATGAGCCTAAAGATTTGAAGCTTCTGAGCAGAGTTTAAATCACATTCTCCTTGTCCAAAAATACTGTTGGAAATGTTGTTTGGATTATAAACAGAGCTTTCATTTGTGGAGCCAATGACAGCCTGTGTCATAAATATGCACATATTTTCACCTCTGCAAGACTCTTTCCAGTACATTTCATGGTGTTTTTCATATGCATTGGATTTGACTTGTTTTAGGGCATAATATAAACTCTCGGCTGCGATACATGATAAAAGAAACACTTCTTAAGAAATCTGTGTTGGTTATGCTGCTATATATTGTACATCACCAAGTCTCATGATTTATTAATTGTGCAAATAATCCCTTATCATTATTGTTTGTTTTTATACAAAACCACTCATTAGGTACTCAGCACTGTATCTACCCTTCTTTGCAATGTCTTAGTCCGTGCATTTGCCCTCAGTTATTTTGTGAATTCTTCTGGAAGATAATGATAGCGTTTCACATTCCGTACTGCCAGCCACACAACATGCCACAGAATACAAATGTGTATAAGGTGGTGGTTTCATTATCTTAGGGTCAGTAGAATTTCAAGAGCTTTAAAATTACCTCTATCAAGGATGCAAGTGTCAGCTTAGTTTTAATAAATCTTTAGGAACAAGCACAAGTTACTTCTAAGACATCTAGCTATTTCTAGAAATATATCATTTGGTTGCCAAATCTACTATCAATGTCTTGCTGAAAAATGTCCACTGTTAATGCAATGCTATTATTTCCCATGTATTACTTTTTGATAACTTACAATTGTATTAACCCCAAGTTTTCTCTGAGTCAATCGGCCGTTTCAGACTAGTCATACAAAATCAAAGAGAAGAAAGTACAAGCAAAACAGAAGAAAGAATATACAAATGTATCTGTCATAACACATCTATGAGATGGTAGAATTGCAGTGCTTGTTGTTAAAATTACTTTACTAAATGTGGAAACGTTAAAAATCTAAGCATTTGGCAAGGTGACATTTTTAGAATAAATGAGAGTTGACAAGTAGTGAATTCATCCAACCAATAAGTATAGTATACAATTTCCTATAATATGCAGCCAAATTCAGATGGTTCCCTTTTAATTTCCAATAAATTTGACCATATGTTCCACTTGCAGAAAAGCTAAATAATGGGGGTTTGCTTTTGCTTTTCTTTTTTGTAAACTACTGCCATCATTTCAAGTTGACATTTTTTTAGAATGAACTGTGCGGCATTCTCAAAAGATAATGTGGTATTTAAAAAACAAAATAGCTGCATATTAGAAAGTAAGCAGCTTTTGAAAAAATCATGAGCACCACAGGATACCCATCTCAACCCATATATATCTATCATGTGACCTTTTTCAATTGCATATAGTTTATATTGTTTGTTCTGATATTCCTAGTTCAAAAAGAGGCTCAGCATGGAGTTGGCAAATTACATTCAAAAGAAAGATGAAATGAATCAAGTTTGCTTAAATATGAAGAGGATTTTTAACAGCAAACATTTATATACTATAATAATCATTTGATACTCAATATTAAAATATAAAGATGTTAAGCTTATTAATAATATAAATTCAGGGTTTTTTAATAGCCTAGGACTTAAAATTTATTGGGTTGGCCAAAAATTTCATTTGTTTAATTCCCTAAGATCGCTCTTATAGCACTTAGGTGTCTTTAACTTCATGTGAAACAATTTTGTTATATCATGACAGCTATCATATTGTCACAGGTGGCGCAGGTAACCAGGTTCTTAGTGATCGGGACAAAGAATTGAGCCGGACACACGGAGTTTATAGTATAAAGAAAGAGGGAAGATTTATTAAGCGATAGTACACTCCACAGAACATGGGAGCGGGCCAACTCTGAGCAGAGATTGACCACGTGTGCTGGGCATATTTTCTTCTTATAGGGCGGAAGCTTCCCGGCTAGTCTTTGGCAGGCTTCTATTGCACAGGTACAAAGAGTTACATTTCAAAGCTACTGCGCATGTGTGGTTTCCCAAGATTTTCTTGATTGGCTACTGGAGAAGGGAGTCCCACAATGTTATTTTATTATAATGCTATTATAATGAATCAGGGGTAGTGTGCAGGCGCATTCCATGATTCAAAGTTATCCCAGGAAACAGAAACAACCAGTCTTAGGGGGTCTTTGTCATGTATGGATGTTTTCTCCATCCAACCCTACGGGGCTCCTGGAGTTCCCTTCCTAACTGCCTCCTGCCTCAATATCAGAGTGCATTTGAAAAAAAAGTTATGAAAATTGGTAAATTTTTGTGCAGCTAATTTAATATTGAAGATGGAAAAAAAGCAACAATTTTGGCATATTAAGCTTTATTATTTCAAGAAATGTAAAAGAGCAACTGAAACAAAAAATGATTTGTGCAGTGTATGGAGAAGGTGCTTTAGCAAAGTTTCTGCTGAAAATTTCTCATTGGACAATGCTCCATGGTCCAGTGGACCAGTTGAAGTTGATAGCAATCAAATAGAGACATTAATTGAGAATGATCAACATATATCATGCATGAGACAGCCAATGTACTCAAAATATCCAAATCAATAAAGTTATTGGTGAAAATGAAAAATGTGTCTTTTATTTCATGGAAGAAGTCAAAATGAACTTTTAGCCAACCCAATATATTGAAACAAAAATATCAGTGAGGTTGGGTACAAAAAAATTAAAGAGTAGATAAATACAAAAATATTTTTTATGATACTGATATTGGGAATGTGGCCCAGGTGTTCATTAATAATGACTTTTGTAATACTGAACCTTAATATTGAGCCAGCATATCTACCCAATAATAGGTAGTGCAGGACCATTACAGGCTTTCCTGTGTTAGTTCTGTTTAACCAATTAAACAAGGAGGCCAGAGACTGAAGTGGCTCTAATAACTTAGTCGCCTTGTAACCAAAACACACTTAAATCCATAATCTGTCAGGGATAACAAATCAAAACATAACAACCAATCACAAACAGCCAACTAGGCTTTTCCAAATAAGACGAATATTTAAGTTATAGTCAATTAAATAATTTCCTTGCTTTGCTTCTACCTTTTCCCTATTAATGTCTTTACCCTCCTTCCCCTTGTTGGTGGATGCTCTTAGCCACTTCAGTTTTGGCACTGATGATTCCAATTATCGCTTGAGTAAGTTCTTAAAATTTTTAATGTGATGCAGTTTAGTTTTTAACAGTTCATAAATCTGTATAACTTTAGCATGGAGGAAAAAACCAGAAAACAAAAACCCTTAGGGAAGCTGGATCACAAAGTCAAACAAGAGAATTCCTGGTTGAGCTGCTAACCGCCAGGCAGCAGATTTAAAAGTCCAGACAAGAATGGTCACAGGTGTGGGAAAAGCCAGAACTGTAACACTAAGGAAAGTACCTCTGAAGAGAAGGAAATGTCAGGAGTGAGGAATAGATGAATCCTCCACGAGTGGTTTTTAATTGGCAAGTTTTCTTTTATTTGACTTCTAATTTGAAGCATTTCTATCAACATATTTTATTTGCTATATTTTCTATTTGCTTCTGGAATTATTTGCTTCTTGAATTATTATTTGTTGCATTAGTCAAGTTTTTAAAATTTTTTATTACCGGATAGAAATTATGAACTTTTATCTATTTTTAGGAGCAATTTTTAATATTTTAACATAGATATCTAAATTTTAATTTTTCTGACAGTCTAATTTGAACCTTATCTCTAACTACCTGTCAAATTATATAAGGACCTTATCACACTTCTTATTAAAATACATGTTGTCATTGTTTTAGCCTATTTTCATATTATTTTTAATGTATCCCAAAATAATGTTAACAATTCTGTTTACTTTATTAAACACTTCAAGCTACTGTTAATATGACCCAACTGTTTGTAGTAAGAGCTTAGTTAGATTTAATATTATCTTTATTTCTTTTTAGTTCTTTCTTTTTTCCCCTAATTTCCATTTCCTTCTGAGTATATATATGTATCTGTCTAGTTGACAAACTATAATATTTTCTCATTGAGATTGTGGAGGCTGTAGAGTGAGTAAATTGTTGCTATTCCAAATATAATCTTTATTTCATCTTTATAAATTGGTTGCATACGTTCAAAAGAATGTTTCTTCTTAGCATATTTTAGGTACTTTTCCATTTTTTTTTCTGTCAACCATTGTTACTGAGGATGTGTCTCTGATACTTTATCCTTTTTAGATATTCAGACATTTCTCTTATCCTTTTTTAAGATTTTCCTGTTATCTTTGAAGTCCTTATTTTCATTGTGATCTGACCTGGTATGGATTTGCAAATATCATCAAACCTACCACCGTCCCTTTTCTTGTTTCTGAAAATGTATCATCTATTAGCTCTTCTAATGTTACCTCTCATCAATCTTTCTCTGCTAACTTTCTGGAAAAAATACTATTGGAATCCTGGAGTTTACTCTCTGTCTTACATGTTTCTTAAATGCCCTTTTATAATGTGATTTTAAAAATCTGACTATAATATATTCCATTATTTTTTCTTTCTCTTATCTTTTTTTATTTTATTTAAACGAATGTTCAAGTACAGTTTTCACCCCCTTACTTCCATTCAAGTCCTCCCACACCCCCTCCCTACCTCCCACCCAATCAAGCCCTCCCACCCCCCTCCCTACCTCCCTCCCATTACCACCCTCCCCCTAGCTTTTGTCAATGTGTCTTTTAACTTTAATCCTATAAACCCCTCCCCCTCTCCCCCAAAATCCCTCTTCTCTCTCCTCTGGTCTCTCTCCTACATCCTAGTCAACCTAGTTATTTAATTTTTTCCAGTGAAAAAAATTTTATTCTTACGACTTCAATTTTTTCTTCTTTTAGAGCTATGTATTTTTTTTAGAGCTATGTATTTTGTATATTCACTATGCTATTTATGGAGATTCATTCTCTTTTTCTTTCTCCTTGAAATATTTAAAAATACATATTGTATAGACCCTATCAAAAGTGTTTGTTAACATCAGTTTTGTTAAACATGAATTCTCCAGGTTGTTGTTGTATGAGATAACTTCCATGACATTGTACTTTCCCATGTTTTTTAGATTCTTGTCCATAGTATTACTTCATAGGATATTTATCCTGTTATCACTTGAGTTATCTGTGAATTAATACTTGTGTCCTGGTGTGTGACTCATACCATAGTATAATGTAACTATTGCTGAAGTCTAAAATTCTTAAGCTCTGAAAATAGATTTATTAGTATGAGATACAGACTTTTAACATGGTGGAGATATTTGTTATTTAGTGCTAGCTCCACATATAACTGACCTTAAATTTTACATATTTTAATTCTTTTTGTGCCCTGGGTAAGGTGAATCATTTCCAACTTGAAAAAGACCAATAAAACACATTTAATGTGAATAAACACTTCAATTGTAATGCATGTTATTCCAGAAGAACAAAGATAGAATAGCCCAATGTGGATAAAAGAACAATGTTGGGCAAGTTTTCCTCCAAGCTTAAAACCACGTAATGGAGGCAGTATAGAATTGGCACAATAATGAGCAATTTATCAATAGACCACAATTTAAAATCTAGAAACTGGCCTATGTGTATGTGAGAATTTAATGTGTAGTAAATACCATGTTTTGAATGCGTGGGAAGAATTCACTGATTATTTAATTAATGCTGAAATTGGTTATATTTGGGAGGGGAAGAAATATTAGTACATCATGCCATGTCATAAAATGTTCCAAAAGGCATAACAATAAAAACATACCAACTTTTATATCCACAAATGGGTATCAACTATTTCAAGAAAATGCAGGAGTATACTTGCAACAAATGGTGCTGATGCCCTGCCCAGAATTTTGGCAATTTCATTTACTTTCTGTTGCTAGTGGTTAGTACCTATAACCTTTTCTGGAGAATTAACTTTCTCTGTGGAAATGATGTCACTTGGCCAGGAAGGTTTTTGGATTTACTCCTCTCTGAAGCTGAAGAATCCAGGAGCCAAATACTGACAGTGGATTTACTCAGACTTCCACTTTGAGTGGAAGTCTCAAAGAAGGATAGACTTTAAAACATAATTCACATTTTAGAGCTCTGTATGTGATTAACTAGGTGTCACCTGAAGCCACATCTTTCTTAACTTTTCCCTTTCTTGTGCTTCCCCCATGACCTTAAGGCTTTCTTCAGAGCGAAGCTTCCTAACAGATGCCTTCAACTAGAAAGCCCCCTCTTGGATTCTGCTTCCAGATGATGAGAACTAAGAAAACATTTATAATCTTGGGAAGAAAAACATCTTCTAAATGCAACATAAAGCTTCAAACACATAAAGGAGGATAGTAATTAAATTGACTGGAAAAAATTTAATTGATATAGATAAAAACACAATAAATGAAGCAGAATGGGTATACACTGGAAGAAAATATCTACAGTGTATTGTATAAATACTCATATTACACGTGAAAATTTGGAAGTAATGGGTTTCTTATGCACTTTTAGTAGTAGTGTTAATTAGTGAAAGGCTTTTGAAGCAGAATTAGAAAATCTATTAGTGTATATAAGGAAATATGTTAAATAAAAAATAGATATATCCATTACAACATAGGAAATTAACAAATATAAAAAAATGTTCACTTGTACATTCCAATATATATGCTATAGCACTGTATGTAATAGAAAAATAAAAATAAAAATACATAAAATAAACACCTTAAATTCTCAAAGATAGAGGAGATTGGGTGAATTTATTGTTGTATATGTAAATTATATTATATAAACTACTAATATATTTATTGTCATATATGCAAATTATATTCTATAAAATACTAATATATTTAGTAAGAATGAGGTGAAGCTAAATATTGTAATATAACTTCCTATAAAATCATTATCATGAAAAATATTTTCAAAACAGCACATACATTTATAAATATGATTCATATTTTACTTATTTAAATATTAATTATGCATTTCAGATATCTAAAAGGATACATATTAAACTGCTGGGAAATGGTTATTTTTATGGGTATGGATTGAGGAGGAGAAAGTTTTGCTTTTTCTCTGAGCATGTCAGTATTCTCTGAAGTTTTATTCAACCAAGTTATTAAAAATTATTAACTTAATAATCTTTAATAATTTCATTAAAATTTACTTTAAGAGGATTTAAAAAAATAATTCATTTACCTTAAGGTTTAGAAACAACTAAAACTTGAAAATTCTTCATTATTTTCCAATTTTTTTTATAATACACTAAGACTCACAAAACTTTTAGATAGGCTATGAAGGATAAGCATATACATATATTTCTACACAAATAGGAAATATGAAGTTTTAAAGGTTTCATTAAAAACATTTTTGGTGAAAGATGGTGAAGGGATTAACCAAAAAACATTTATGCATAATCCATAGGCACGGACAACAATATGGGGACTGGTGTGCAGAGGGGAGATGGTAGGACTGAGAGGAGATGGGGAAAGAGAGATAAAGCAGGAACAAATGTAACAGCATAAACAACAATAAAAAAGCATATTGTAGATGTTGAGTCAATATCTAAATCTCCTTTTTAGAATCCAATAGGTTGCCACAACAATAAAATGTACCATAGGATCTTGGTGGAGTTGGAAGGACATTCTGGACAAGGTTAGTGAAGAAAACGTTGAATACAGGATCTTTGGATTTAACAGCACAATACCATACTTCATGTATTCAAATTATTCTTATTCCAACTCATCCATGTACATTAGAAAATTCCTCTTCTATCATTTTAAAACAACGTATTTTCATTATTGGGCTTAATAAACACTGTACTTACATTTCTTTATATAGCACTTTTTTATTTTTATTTTTTTATTTTTAATATATAGTGCTTTTTAAAAGTGTACTAAACCAACATTTATCATCTGGACAACTCATCATCAAAACTTATAAAGCATTTTAAATGAGGAGTTAAGTTCTAGTATAATTTTACTTAGTATGTCTACCAATTTGCACTATTCATATCTATTAGATGCATATTCTTTCTCTTAGAACAAAACCGTATCATTTTCTCTTATGTTCAAACAAATGAACTAACAATGTTTGCTACTGATGCACATAAATGAATACTATCAATATTGTGGAGTAGAATATTATACAGATTTAAAGTTTTACAGTGCCCCACAGTGTAATTATAGTATCACTTTTGCAATTTTTAAGATAAAAATGCCCACTTGAAAATATTAAGAAAAATATTAGAAAAGTGCCATTGTAAAAAGGTGTGGTAACTATAAAAGCATTTAGATTAGCAAAGAATCTCTAATTTAAATGCTCAAGTTAAACAAGACACAATTAAGACTAATTTGATTTTCTTGTCTGCAGCTGAGAGAAAGAGCATTTCAAATTAACCTATATTATGTCTAGTATTATTTTAAAATGTGAATGACAGTCCTTTAAGCTCGTAGCTATGCAGTTCATTTTTTAAAGTAACAAAACAACTTCTTTGCCAGTGTCTATGCTCTAATTTTATACATCTATTTTTTTCCTTTTTGGCTAAAACAGTTTCAAAGGGTTAAAATTTTTAAGAAACAGTACTTTCCCAGTGTTATTTCAGTAAATACAGAGATAATTTAAAACTTCCATAGTCATAAAAAAATATTGGCCTGGTCTCCACTTGACGCGTGGTCCTGGAAAATGAGCAGGCTCTGCTCCCATGTTCTAGCAGCTGTGGCTACAAAACAAGCCAGACTTCCAGAATATTTACTCTGGGGATGATTCCATGTGGATGAAAAAGAATGAGGGGTCCTTGTTAGACTTCCTAGTAAAGACCTCTTACTACTTTTACTTGGATGTGGTGTTCCCAATTAATCTGCCAATTTGCTCCTTGGCATTTGAGAAATTGGAGACCTCAGTCTAATCTATTTGGCCTGTTTTTTCTCTTTTCAAAATCTAATGACTTCTCTGATGTGGGTTTGCAGTGTGAGCACTGCAGGTCAGCTTTCTGTGCTGGCTGCCCATAGTGCTGCACTGTAGTGTTTATTGGCTTTTCTCCACCGCATCTTTATTGGATGTTTCCAGTGAGTTCTTGTCTTCCCAGTGCACACATTAGAGAAAAAGGAAATCAGATGATTTGGATGCCTTTCTACATAAATGCAAATGTCTTTGTTACCTGGATTTTGGCCAACCGTACTGACCAATGTTTCTTTCCTTTTTCCAGTGATTCATTTTGAAGATATTTTTTATATAACAATCAATCACAAGGGATGCCTTCAGTACATGCATGGAAAGTAGTCTATTTTTTCCAGATATAAGTAGTTTTACTCTGCTATAATGTTCATTTGTATAAGTTTTCAGCATCGACTTACTTTCAGCATACTTATTCTGGGTTATATGTGACAAGTACAGTGCAAAATATAAACCAATTTTGATATTGAAACTTGAAATAGTATACATCAAATTTTACACCTAGCACAGTTTTTGCACCTTAGAAACTGTTCATTCGCCTAACTGGTACAGAAAAGGTATCTTGATTATAGATGTATGTCAGCAGCAACAAAGCCAGCTCCTGTTCTTTTATTGAGCAGGAAAAGAGCTTTATGTATCTGTTTGTGGGATTTTAAAACAGTTTGCCTCCTAACTTGACACTCAGGTTTAAAGGTTTTAGGATTTCAAAGATATCTCTGTGAGGGTAAGTTTATAGGTTGGGCGCATGGCATTTGCTTGTGTGAATCATTGTTGATTGCCCAACCTTGTGCTGTGACTGGTGGAGCCCTGCTGGAGGGCTCTAATTCTCATGCTCAACAGGAGGCTGGGTGTTACTCAAATCCCAATGGTCTTCAACTGAATTGATGAAATGACTGGGAAGGCCTAATTAAAGCTGTTCAGCTCAAATGTATTGATGTATTACATCTATTACAGCTTGGTTCAATAGGTCCACCCTGTGAATGCTGCCACAGCCTGTAAAGCAAACTAAACAGATTGAATAAATAATGCTGCAAGGAAAGGAGACAGCAGTGGAATCAAAACAACAGCACAAAATGCAATATGTGAACTCTTATCCTGTTCTCCACCACAAATTACTTTAATCTTTATTATTTTTGAATGTTAAACATAAAAGAGAAATTAGTAAGACCTAGCATAATCTTCTGATTTACCACAAGAGCTGGTGAACATGGCAAAACAGCGTGTGTACAATCACTGTGGTTTTGCTTGATTTTTCTTCGCAATTCACTATTAAAACCTAGATTTTTCTTTGTCTTCTGACTGATTCTTCCATGAAACTTTCCTTTACATACACTTTGCCATCTTCTGTTACTACTCTGGCCCCAAGCAAGAGACTTGTTAACTCTTTTTTTCCCTCTTGCCGAATTTGAATTATTTCAGATGTCCTTAATTTGTATATTGTCCTGAGCTAACTCTGATTATGTTTGGTAATATGATATTAGAGATTCTAGCTCATTATAACGTGAGTAAATTTTACTCATTTTTATGTAGCATGTAATGTTATTTATGTCATTTTTTGCACTATCAGAACTTTATATGATTGCTTCAGTAAGGACTTGCTGATGATAAAACAAAAAGAAAGTAGATTTCTTAAAAATATACAGCCTAAAAATCCAAGTTTTCTTTTTCTTTTATAGGCAATTATAGGACATGTCTCTATTTTCTGCAACTGAACTCACACTGAATTTCAGATATATTTTTCTGACTTCCTACTTGAAATCTCCACTTAGATGTTTAAAAGACATCTCAAACTTAATGTTTAAATGTTAACTTCTGAATTTTCTTCAAAATATTTTTCCAAATCTGCTTTTACATTTTTGCCATCTCTGCAAATGACAACTCCAGGATTCTACTTCATCTCAAAGTACTAGTTATCCGGGGCTATTTTCTTCCTTTCATGCTCCTCATACAATAAACACACCAGCACATCCTACTAGTTTTAACTTCTAAATTCATTCCAAGGTAAGCCATTTTATACCACCTCTATTGCTACCTTTCTGACTCAAGTTTTATTTGGATTTCTGCCATAATCTTTTAGGTATCTTGATGATTTCCCTCTTGTGCCTCTCTAGTTGGCATACTTAAGCCATTTTCTGTACTTTTCTTTATGTTAAAGATACTGAAAAGCCTAAAACTTCATTTGCCAGACCCCCTGGCAGTTAGGCATTGGATTAGGCTCTCTAAATTAGATTTGTAAGACAGAGGTTGGGCAGACACCACATTACCTTCCCCTTGGGTCATTTTCTGGAAAGGTAGCAAAGCCATGGACCTGTGGTATTTCACCCAGTATAATTCCTGTATCCATTCCTCAGTCTTTTCCACTGTAAGAAACATCAGAGCAGCGGTGGTAGTGGCAGGCATGTTATCTGCTTTTCTGATCCCTGAATTATAGTGTGGAAGTCCATTTGCCAGTTTCCTGTTTGTCCAAAGGAAGGTGCAATGTCAGGATTCTTAGAAGTAGCAGTGGGCGATTGATCCTGTGATAGTTGCAGTGGTGGCCTGAAAATAGTTTCCCTGCTGGTCGTTTTTATTATCTCATCCTCATTTCTGATGGGCTGAGCTACACCAGTTTCCTCCACTCTGACAAGTTTTGTGAGCATCTTGCTCTCTATAGAAATATCTTAAATAACCTATAATAGTATTCTTTAATTCTTACTATGTGCCCATGGGAAAGTTAAACACTTTAAATCTCATTATCATTACCTATAAAATGAAAATAATAGCAATGACTGCATGATAGATTATTTTGAAAACTATTTAAAAAGTCTAAAAGTGCTTAACCTGTTCCTTGGTATTTGATAAGTGCCCTATAGATGCTACCCTTATTATACAGATGCCTTATCTCACTAATGCTATTTCATCTCTAGCCACAGTCTCCAATTACTCACATTGTGGGGATACCTTCTAAATTGCTTGCACATACTTTGGCAACTTTTTAATTAATTGTTTTCTTTATAGCCAGAGTAAATTTTATAATCTGAAGTTAACCACATCATATACTTAATTTAAACATTTCTGTGGCTCTGATGTTTCTCAGTATAGAACTCTAAACACCTAACAAAGCTGTTGTTACCTTTCATTATCTGACCTCTGTTTATAAACTCACATTGACCTCTTGCCACTACTTCCCTTTCCCATTGACAATTCACACACTCCATTCTACTGGTTGTATCTTTTTTTTTTACCTCTGAGTTATCACACAACCATTGCCTTAAAATCCGATCTTCCTACATTTCTTTTGCTGGGTCAAATCAGATTCCTTCTTTAAACTTGAGCATAGAACTCACTTCCTCTAGAAAGCCTTCCGTGACCTGAATCATTCCATTATATTCTCCTCCAATGAACATCCATACCACACAATACCTCCTCCATCACTGCATGTGTTAACATAAAAACAATAACTAACTTTTAGCTGCAATTCATACTAGGATTAAAACTATGTAAATTCATGGCCCATGCTGTCTGACTTATAAATAAACCTTCAACACTTAATCTAAAATCTGGCAAATTGTAGTTGTACAACAACTATTAGTTAAGTGTATAACACGTGAAATAAACCTTTATCATATTTTACTGGCTTTTGGCTTTAATTGGATCTCAATTGGGTATTTGTAATAGTCTTCTCCATTTCCTGCTACCCACCTGGTCACATCTTAAAGGTATTATCCACTCTGCAAGACAGAATAATCCATCTAAATATAATCTCATGTGTGAAAACCCATTAATGTTTGCCATTACCTATGGAGACTCAACTCTCTATAATTTTTTTCATCCAGCTAATATTTACTAATTATACTTCCATACAGGGCATGTGCTATGTTGTTCAAAGTAACTTTAAAACAACAATGATGGACATATCCCATTTCCTTTTTTTATATTTGACAGTTACTAACAGGATAGAAGTTCCTATCCAACATTATGTGGACCCATCATTACTTGGTTATAAAATCATTTAAACATAGAAGCACTGAAGTTGATAATAAATACATAAATTAGGCATTTTAAAGCTTATAAATGTACATCTATTTACCTAATTTTTATTGTAGAACTATTGTCTTTTCTTTAATGTGGGACAATAGGTTTGAATTCTGATTAATATTATTGCATAAGCCATGACTAAAAGCATCTATTATTTGTAGTCTTACATTTCTCAAATTAGCACAATTTAAAATGTTTTGAAGTAAGCTGGATTTTCAAGTATTTAATATTTTCCCAATAATTTATAATTGTTTTTTTCATATCTAAGTCAACAATAAAGCTCTTCAGTGATTCCTGTCATTTTAATGATTCTTTTTAAAAGAATACATATTTTAACTTACTTAATTTAATTAAACAGTGCATTAATAATTGTTATAAGTGAGGTTTGAAACAAAATATAACTGAGAGTGAGCACATAATTCAGCTGCTGGGGACAACATCCTTCTGAATAAGCCTGCTGAGTAACAGTTAACAGTTCCAAGTGCTTACTGTTTTGTGGACACCAGTTGGTATATATCGCTAAAGGATGGACAGACGTGTAAAACCTAACTTCTTTTTCTTTTTGTAATGAGAGTAACTGACTTAAGCTTTGATTGAGGCAACATCCATTTCAAAGAGGCATCCATTCTCTGTAAACAATGCCATCTCAAACGCACTGCCGGCACCTGGATAAAGAGTCAGGCCTGAGGCACTTTGTTTTAGAAATCTGGTTGGTTTCAGTCACCATTTGTGCTACTTGCTTGTTTACTCTTCCAGGGCTTTAAATTCCATCTCTTATGTTTTGAATAAAAAGCCAGCTGATGAAACCCTAGATATCCACCCTTGACTCCAAAAAAAGCAGAACCCCAAGCCCATGCAAAGTCTCTCTGTACTAGTGACCTTACTGTGTGACTCCAGGTACATGTTGAAATTTCCAGGTCCTGTAAGGAATAAGCCTGTGTCTTTCCTGTTTTCTGATGATTATTGCTTAAGGGTGTCTTGCAACCATAATAAGAACCACAAAGGCTGGTCCAGTGACAATACTGGTTAGTGATAGGGTGAGACCACAAAACAGAATAATTAATCTGGTCAAGAAGTTGATTACAAGTGTTCCATGACCCACAGAGAGCACTTAAGCCTTCCTATCACTTGGGAATTTTCTTTACGCAAAATATAAACTCTGAATTTCCTTACCCTGATTATAATGATCTCATTTTCTATTTCTTACTGCCTTTTCTAAATCTTCTTCCCCTTTTATTGTTATAGTTACACCCATATTTCCTTTCTGTTCATCTCTGACACTAAATTTTCTAATCTACTTGAAATCAATTGTTTGTATTTTACACACACAAAAACGTGAATTCACTGAATGTACTACACTTCTTTTCTGTTTTCCTTCACCTATCCTGCCATTGTCAGGCTGTGGGATACTTCCTGCTCTGTGCTTCTTAGCTGCCCTCAGGGGTCCTGTCAGCTGCAACAGGTTCCAAATCCACACTCAGTGTATCCAGTACAGATTCCAGGTAACTCCACCTCCTTTTGATATTCTCCCTTTCCTTTTTCTATTTGTGTATGTGTGTGTGTGTGTTTTAACAAGAACTGTCATTCTTATTTTGAAAATTCCTCTTCATCCCTTTGAATTCCAACTCTTGTGGAATTTGTTCCATTAATTTCTCTTTTGCATTTCCAAAATCTCTTTTGATTCTTTCATCCCTTACAGATATCTATATTTTTCTTACTTATACTTCAAACATTTTCTTATATCATGATGTTTTTATTCCATTTCTTTAGTACCAAATTTGCTGAAAGTTGAGCCTATAAAATTTCCTTGACTACCTGTCTTTTGTCATTAGCCATTATTTTTATTCTTGCAACAATAATAATGTAGTACTTAAGACACAAAAATAATACTGAAAATTCACTATGTTGGTACAATATGTTTCATATTTATTACCGTATTTAAATCTTCAAAATGTCTCTTATTTCCTTCACTTGACAGAGCATGAAACAGCTTTAAAGATTTGAAGTTGCCAAAGAACTTAACAATTATCTGACTTTTGCTTCCAGTTTTAAAAATTCTCTATCAAAGTTCACCGATACCTTTTTTTATTGAGGTGAAATTTTCAAAACATAAATGAACTGTTCAAAATTTCAATCCAGTCCTATTTAACATCTTCTCAATACTGTGTATGGTGCAATCATTACCTCTGTCTACTTCTAAAATGTTCTCATCAACCCCAAAGGAGACCCTGTCCCTGTTAAGCATAATTCTCCACTCTTCCTTTCTACCAGCCTCTGGCAACCACTAATACACTTTCTGTGCCTGTGAATTCAGCCATTCTGAACATGTCAAATAAAGTGAATCATCCACTACATAGCTTTCACGTCAGGCTTCACTTAGCATACAGTTTTCAAAGTTCTTTCACACTGTAGCTTGTATAAGCAGTACTTCATTCATTTTGATGGTTAAAAATATTCTGCTGTATGATTACATGTTTTGTTTATTCATTCAGCCATCGATGGACGTTTGATTTGGGTTGTTTCCATTTTTTGGCTATTGTGAATGGTGCTACAATGAACATTTGTGTGCAAGTATTTGAGTACTGTTTTCAATTACTTTTGATATATTCTTCAGACTGAAATTGCTGGGTTATATGGTAGTGTTTTGTTTAATTTATTGAGGAACTTCCAAACTGCTTTCCACAGTGGCTGCACAATTTTATATTCCCACCATCAAGTGTTCTAATTTCCCCACATCTTTGCTAACACTTATTTTTATTTTATTTTTTTTGTTAGAGTCATCTCAGGAGGTATAAAGTGGTATTTTATTGTGGGTTTTCATTTGCAATTAACTAATGGTTAATGATGTTGAACATCTTTTTATGCGTTGACGACCATTCAAATATCTTCATTAAAGAATTGTCTATTTAAATCCATTAAACAATTTTTAATTGAGATGCTTGTCTTTTTGTTGTTGATTTGTGATACATTAATATATTATGGATACTAATTAGATATATTATTTGCAAATATTTCTCCCATTTTCTAGGTTGTCTTTTGATGCGTAAAGTTTCTGATTTTTATGAAGTTAACTTTATCTATTTCTTTTTTTTTTATTCACTGTCACTTTTTAGTGTCACATTTAAGATTCCATTGCTGAATACAAGGTTGGGAAATTTTACTCTTTATTTTTTCCTGAAAGTTTTATTGTTTTAGCTTTTATGTTTATATCTTTAATCCATTTGAATTAATTTGTAATATGGTTCAAAGTAGATACCATCTTTTTTCATATAAAAATCTAGTTTTTCTTGCATCATTTGTTGAAGAGACTATTCCTTCTCCATTGAATGGTCTTATAACACTTGTTAAAAATTATTTGAAAAAAAATTGTAAAGGTTACTTCTGGACTCTGAATTTTGTTCTGTTGTTATATATGTCTACCTTTATAGCTGTACCATACAATATTAAATATAATAGTTTTGTGGTAGATTTTGAGATGGGAAAGTGTGAATCTTCCAGTTTTGTTTTGTTTTATTTAGGGTGTTTATATTTTCAGAGCCCCTTGCTATTCCATATAAATTTTAGGACAGGCTTTTTCATTTCTGCCAAAAAGGTGAGGGATTGCATAAATGTGTACGTTGCTTTGTAAAGTGTCCTCTTAACAATATTGTTTTCTAGTCCATGGACATTGGGTGTCTTATACCTACTAATGATTTTTTAAATTTTTTGCAGCAATGTTTTATAATTTTCACTGCACAAGACTTGCAAGTCCTTGGTTAAAAAATTTCTGACTATTTGTATTATGTTGATGCTATTGGAAATAGAGTTGATTTTTAATTTATTTTCACAGCTTTTATTGCTTGCCCCTTCTTCTCCCCAGTTACTGCCCTCCCCTTTCTCCTCTGGTCACTGTCAGTGTGTTCTTTATTTCCACGTCTCTGGTTCTATTTTGCTCATTTGTTTGTTTTGTTGATAAAGTCTATTTTTTCTGATATTAGTAAGCCATGCAGCTCACTTTGGGTCATCAGCAATGTGAAATACCTTTCTTGTATTCTCACAGTTGCTTTGTCCTTCTGTTTCCTCAAACCTGTTGCTGGATTTTTCTGTTGTTGAAATAAAATTTTTATTTCAGTTATAATGCTTTTCATCTCTTGAATTTGTATTCATATCCTTTAAAAATTACTGTTTTAAATGTTCTTTATTTGTTGAGATATCATTCTCCTGGCACCCTTTAGTTCTTTTCCAATGGTTTCCTTTACCTCTTCGAGTATATGTAAGTCAGTTTACTTACTGCTTTTTTTTAGTAAATCCAATGCTTTTTTTTTTTTTTTGTTAGAAAAAGCTTCTGTTAATTTCTCTTTTTCTGATTAATGGTCCATTTACAGTGAAAGCAAGACATTTTAAATATTTTGATATGCTAATTGTGGAAATCAGATTACTCTCCCTCCTCAGGGTTTGTTTTTGTTGATTGCTGTTGCTTGTAGTTGTTATTTGTTTCTTTATTAACTTTTCTAAACTATTTTTAAAGACATAATTTTTTTGTCCTGTGTGATCTCTGATGTCTCTGTTTCTTTAACTTGTAGTCAGCTAGTCACTTGACAGATTTCACTAAATGCTTGGAACAAACCACAAACAAAAAGAGCAGTCCCAGTAACTTCTGCAGACTGGCTCTGTGTTATGGTAGTTCTTCAATTCTGCCTTGGCATTCACTTCCTATTTGTGCTGAGCAAAAGACCAGCTGAAGTTAAAACCCTAGGGTCTTCTCAGGTCTTATTTGAGTATGTCTTCTTTCTTGGCCATGCATCTAGTTTGCTAGCTTTTCTATTATAGAAAGATTTTCAAATGCCTTATGCCAAAAGTAATTCTCTTACTCAGCATTTCCTCCAGCCTTTCAGTATGTCTGTTGTTTGTCCTCATCTTTAATCTTTTGCTCTGTGTGGCTCAGTCACTTTTCTTCTAGCATTTTCTGAGAAATGTCCTTGGCTTTGTTGCTGTTCCGCCCTGAAAGAGATCCAAGTACAGAGAAACAAACCCAGGTGCATTGTGTCAATCATTTAGGAAATTCCCAGACAGCTCCAAATAGAAATCAGAATTTTTTTGGAGACAAGGTCAGTTCTGGTCCTTCTGGAACTAGGCATGCACACTTGGAACACGGGCTATTGTTTTCAAGAACACAGTCATAGGGAGCACAAGGATAAATGGGAGAGTATGTTAAAATACCATGAAGTTCTCACACCAGGTTTCAGCTGAACTTTTCTTGAGTAAACATTTACTTGGTTGCTATAAAACATCTATTATTTTCCAGAGTTCTGTCAGGGCTGATTCTAACAGTTTCTGCTCTATTTTTTGGGCTGGGGCAGGGGGGTTCTACTGAAGATTGTGTCCTTAGAGTTCCCTAGTCCATCATTTCACTGACATCCCACTTGTGACTTCTTAATAACCAGATCCAGTCTCATCTCTATTAAAACCTGAATAACATTTGATTTTCCATATTCTTCCCTCAGCCCCCTAGCTTCCAAGATATTGAAATGTATATATGCATTGAAAGAAAAGAATTTTCCTCTTTTTTTCTTAAATCAAAATACTGTAAATTGCTCTCTATTTTATTTTACACTCTTTTGCAAGACAATTACATAATTTCCATTCATCTGTCTATTTCATCTGTTATAATACCCTAACAATGTTTGGCTCTGTCTTGAGAATTTTTTAAACTATATATTTTTTGCTTTCCTTCAGTTCTCTCCTGTTTACATCCCCCATTTTACCCCAACAAAAATTTATCAAACATCTCATAATTATTTTATACTAAACTGTAGGGATTCGGAGATAGAATCATCTTCCCCATTAAGTAGTCTAATAAAAGATTTAGCAAACAGATAATTTTAACAATGTTTAATAATATTAAAATAGCGGTGATTACAGAGTCTTATAAGGAGAAACATAAGCCAAGGGTATAAGGAAGACCTTAATGAACATTAGTAAAAGAGTCAAGTGTTTAAGGATGGAAGGAATTAGTCAAAAGATACAGAGTTTCAGCAAAGAGTACACATAGAAGAGTCCCATGTCATTAAGCAAACCTGGCACACAGTGATATTATATAGGAATGGACACTAACTAGGACTGGAGAGAGTAATGCTTGGTTGTCAACTTTTTGTCTGCGATGCATGGTTTTACATAGCTTCACTCAAGCATTCAAGGCCAACTAGATGTTTTTATTTTCAGTTGAATTTTATGTGGTAGATACTTTCATATAACTCTTTTTATAAGTAGTAACACACACACACATACACACACAAACACACATATATATTTCTTACTATTAAAACATACAAATCCCTAGGGACAGGCGCCATTTCATTCTGTATCTGGATGCTTCTCTTCAAAAAATTCTCTGGCACAAAATAAGTACTTTATAAATAATCTGTTGAAACGAATGAAATCTATGTATTTTGACATGTGACCTGTTCAATGAGATTATGAGGTGTATTTTCAACCATTTGCCAATTGGACCACTGAAAAGATACTCAACAAGTCAAAGTCCAACCTTATTCTTTTTTTAATACTAAATAAATGACATCTCTTAACCTTTTCATTTATGTGTTTGTCACTACTACTCTCTCAGTCATCATCCTTTAAATCCTTTAGTAATCATTGACTTCTAAAAAATGCCCCATATCAAATTAATATATAGTTGTTGATTTCATATCTATAATAAATCTTGAATCTCTCCATATTTTTCCATTCCCATACTGCTTCTTAAGGTAAAATAGTTATATACTTATTTAAAAATTAATTAATTTAAAAGAAAGAGAGAGGTTGTTATTCCACTTATTTATTCATTTATTGGTTGATTCTTGTATATGCTCTGACTGGGGATCAAACCCACAAACTTGGAATATCAGGATGATGCTCTAACCAACTGAGCTCCCTGGGCCAGGGAAAGATATTTATTTTAAGCCTGAGACATTTAATTTTATTGTTTACTGAAGTCAACTAATAATCTTAAACCTAGAGAATGGCTAATAAAAAAGGGGGGGTCATTTTAGAAAATGTTAATAAAATTTTATTGGGTAGAAATTATGGTACAATTTCTGGTAAAATTAAAAAACTGAAATTTTATATGTGGAAGGATTTAAAAATGAGACAATAATGAATATATATGATATATCTGAGCAAGATAGGTATAACATGATTTAATGAATAATACATTTAAAATTTTTATTTTGAAATGGAAAGTACAGTTTTGGGGAGATTATGTTCAAGTAGAATATGTTTATGGAAAGGATAGTTTGGAGACAGAAAAATAATAGAAATTATTATATTTAACTTATTTTTAAAAATCAGAATTATTTTGTTCACCATAAAAACTCTTTTATTTTTACTTATTTATATATTTTTCAAGATTTTACTTAATTTTTTTAGAGAGGGGAAGAAAAGGAGAAAGATGTGTGAGAGATATATTGACTGGTTGCCTCTCGCACGCCCCCAACTGGGGACCTGGGCTGCAACCTACGCATATGCTCTGACTTGAAATAGAACCAATGCTTTGGTGTGCAGGCTGGCACTCAATCCACTGAGCCACACCAGCCAAGGCTGAAAACAAGTTTTAGAAATGGTCATTGAGTTTTTTAACTAGTTCACAAACAATCTTATTCAAACAACAATATGCCTAGAAAATTAGGTTATGTGTATTTGTCTTTAAAACAATTAATTTCAAGCAGCTCTAATGTGTTGACAAAATAATTTTTTTCATAGCTCTTACTATTTAAAAATTTATTATACTGATCTCATTTTTTTGTTCCAGTTGGTTTTGAGTATATTTGCCTAATATTCAAAACAAAATATATCCTAAATAATGACAAAAAAAGAAAAATGTTGCATCACAGTGTCAATCAGCTATTCAAAGTAAGACTTCATGACTTTAATTGTTTGTTTCCTTACAATGTAAATTTGTTTTATCTCTTTGTTTTTCTTTATCATAAATGAAAAATATTTATTTGGGGCTTTGGATTTCCAATTACCTACTAAAGTCTGTATCCAGCATTCTAAATTTCAACTTTGTAATATAAAACAAAAATGAAGTAAATAAAAGCTTAAGCATTTATACAGATAAATAAACTTTATATATGAAATGATTTTCAATAACTCAAGTTTATAATAACTAATCAATTTTTTTCAAAAAACATTTAACTCTCCTGGCTTTGCAAAATTCTTTCATCTTACCTATTTTTAAAAAAACATTTAAAATAAAAAATTGTAAAAGAAAAGTATTTGGGAAGTTTCTTAAATATTTGCTTCAGGAATACATATGAATAAAGGCAAGTTACAAAATGACCATCATATAGATTTTCACAAACAGTTGTTTCAGTAGAACGTCTGTTGAAATACTGATTGAAGATATAAAAATAATGAGCTCTATCGTACCTGTACTATAGAACTCTGAGCTCTGATCAAGTGAGAAGTAGTTACAATAATCTATAAGTAAATATAGGAGAAACATAATTTATTTTATCTTGTTTGACAATTTTTCCATGTTATTCTATAATAGAATTGGTTATTTAAATTTAAGTTGGGAAAAATGTCTTTAAGAGTATATATGCCTTATTTTATGTGTATTAATTATATGTATATGGTGATATGTGTAATAAGCTCATGCATTTCTAGTTTATAGCATTTACTGCTTTGTTATTTTGGCATCCTAGCATTTTAAGTAACATATTTGCCACCATGTCAATGAAGAGATTGCTGATCATGATTTGCTACAACTTGGAGCTGCGTATCAGCTACCTTAGCCATAATAAAGAGCCTTTGGGATCATTGGTATCAGCCTGCCACTTGAGTTGTACAATGGCTTTCCAATTACTATTATGTATAATTCATTCTCTCTACCTGGACTTTCTACCCTCCTGATTTCTCCTGCCTCCAGTAATGTGTTACTGATTAACTAAAAGGAGTTCCTACACTGTATATATAGTCAATTATATAGCCCTAAAGTGAGAGCCTTTTTCAATTTCTTCCAAACCAACCCATGGAAAGGGTGGCTGACAAGAGTTTATTTTATTTCAGATCTTATATGATGTAAATTAGAGTTGGGGAAGGCTCGATCCAGTGAACACTGAACAGACAGTTAGAAAGGTTTTGGCAACAAGGCAACTATGTGATTTTGGTTGAAACAACATGCTTTAGGCAGACATTCTAGAACTATAAAATGAGAGAATCAGATTAAACAATCTTAAGATACTTTCTGACCCTAACATATTTCAGAAACACATTCAGGATTGCCAAAACAAATAGGCTTATCAATCAACACAATCTCATGGAATAGATTTTTGTAAGTGATATTATAGCATGACTACATCTTCTTGTTTTCATAATATTTCCTACTTGAAGATAGGATAACAAGCACTATGGCAGTGGGTACAGCATGTAACACAAAACAAACTTGTACTCAAATGTTAACAATTAAGAGCTTTGTTAACTTGGTCAAGTTACTTCAAACTATTGAAACTCAGTTTTGTCATCTGCAAGGTGGAAAGAAATATGTGAACCTTGTAGGATTTCTTGGCAGGGGTAGAAATAATATGTAAAGCTTCACTACTTTTTAAGGATATAATAGAAAGATAATATAAAATAAATTTTAGTAATATTGTCATATTTATTTGATTATGACTATATTCATCCTTCATAGTACATGAGCATTCAATCAGTATTCAGTATGTGAGTAAGTACTTAAATGAGAAGAAGATGTGAAAACAATTCCACCCACTGCCATTAGATAGAACTGATAGACCATACTGGGATTCAAAAGATAGTATACAAATATCTAAATTTCAATATTATTGCCACAATACTCTGACTAATTAAATACCAGTGTTGCTAGCATATGATGTTCTGCTGAATAATTCACTTAATGAATAACTTTTAAGTACTTACTATGTACTAAATCCTGGAGCTGGGGCAGTGACAGAATCTCTACTTTTGTAATCCTTATTCTAATAGGAGAGGATAAACCATAAAGAAATAAAATAATCATTATTTAATGTAAGCTAAATAGAGATTTATGCTATGAAGAAAAACAAAGCAGATAAAGAGGGACAAGGAAGGGACTTCTAACCAAGATGGAGATGTAGGCAGACACACTGTGCCTCCTCACACAACCAAAACAAGGACAGCAACCAATGTAAAAATAAAAAACAATCAGAACTTACAGGAAACTGAACTGTATGGAAGTCTGACAACCAAAGAGTTCAAGGAGAAACATTTATCCACACCAGTAGAAGGGGCAGAGATGGGCAGCCGGGTAGAGAGGACTCGAGGCATGGCAACAGCTAGCAGACCACGGCAGGCAAGGTGGTGGCTTGCAGGCTGGACAGTCTCACATTCATTTGCAGATAAACTGGGAGGAACAACTAAGGAGTGAAACAGACCACACAACCCAGGGTTCCAGTGCAAGGAAATAAAGCCTCAAAGCCTCTGACTGAAAACACCTGTGGGGGTTGAGGTGGCAGGTGAAACTCCCAGCCTCACAGGAGAGTTTGATGGAGAGACGCACAGGGTCCTAGAACATACACAAGCCCACCCACCTGCAAATCAGCACCAGAAGAACCTAATTTGCTTGTGGGTAGCCTGGGAAGTGACTGAAAATCAGCAGAGAGCTAAGCAAGTGGCACTGTTCCCTCTTGGACCCCTCCTCCACAAACAGTGTCACAATGCAGTATGGGTTGCTCTGCCCTGGTGAACACCTAAGACTCAGCCCCTGACTATGCACCAGGCATGCCAAGACAAAAAAAAAAAAATGGCCCAAATGAAAGAACAGTTCAAAGCTCTAGAAAAAATATAATTAAATAACAAGGAGATAGCTAACCTATCAAATAGGTTCAAAGCACTGGTTATCAGGATACTCCAGGAACTCACTGGGTACTTCAACAGCATAAAAAGGACCCAGGCAGCAATGATGGTCAAATTATGTGAAATAAAGAAAAATCTGAGCAGGGAACCAACAGTGGCAGGAAGGAAATCAGGACTCAACTCAATGGGTTCTGCCTTTACCAGAACAGAATGAAGAAACAAGAATTCAAAAAATGAGGAGAGGCTTAGGAACCTCCAGGACATCTTTAAACATCCTAACATCCAAATCATAAGGGTGCCAGAAGGAGAAGAGGAAGAGCAAGAAATTGAAAATTTATTTGAAAACATAATGGAGGAGAACTTTCCTAATATGGCAAAGGAAAAAGACTACCAGGAAGTCCAGGAAGCTCAGAGAGTCCCAAGGATCTTGGAAGCAAGGAAGTACACACCAAGGCACATCATAATTACATTATCAAAGGTTAAAGATAAGGAGACAATCTTAAAAGCAGCAAGAAAAAAGGAGAGAATTAACTATAAAGGAGTTCCCATTAGACTGTCAGCCGATTTCTCAAAAGAAAACTTATAGGCAAGAAGGGGCTAGAAAGAAGTATTCCAAGTCATAAAAGGCAAGATTACTCTATCTAGCAAAGCTATCATTTAGAATGGAAGGGCAGATAAAGTGCTTTTCAGATAAGGTCAAGTTCAAGGAATTCATCATCACCAAGCCTTTATAATATGAAATGTTAAAAGGAGTTATCTAAGAAAAAGAAGATAAGAAATATGAACACTGAAATGACAACAAACTCACAGCTGTTAACGACCGAACCTAAAAAGAAGTCAAAAACTAAACAAACAACTAGAACAGGAACAGAATCACAAAAATCAAGATCACATGGAGGGTTACATGTAGGGGAATGGGAGGGGGAGAGAGGGGGAAAAGGTACAGGGAATAAGTAGCATAAATGGTAGGTAGAAAATAGACATGGGGAGGTTAAGAATAGTATGGGAAATGTAGAAACCAAAGAACTTATGTGTATGACACATAGACATGAACTAAAGTTGGGGAATGCAGGTGGGAGGGTGTGTGCAGGGTGGAGGCAAATAAGGGGGAGAATGGGACAACTGTAATAGCATAATCAATAAAATATATTTTTAAAAAAAGAGGAACAAGGAAGGAAGTGACAGTTTTTTAAAGATTGTATTTACTTCTAGAGAGAGGGAAAGGGAAAGAGAAAGAGAGGAGAGAAATAATGTGTGAAAAACACATCCATCAGTTGCATCTTTCATGCCCCTAACTGGGGACCTGGCCTGCAACCCAGGCATATGCCCTGACTGGGAATTGAACCAGCAACTTTTTGGTTCGCAGGCTGGCACTCAATCCACAAAACCACACAAGCCAGGGCTGAAAGTGAAATATTATATAAATTTCAAGGATGCTTCTCTGATACAGTGATATGTGAGAAGACATGAGGGAACAACCATGTTGCTAACTGAATGGGGGAATTTGAAACAGAGCGGAGAGAAAAGGCCCTGAGGTAGAAGAGTTCTTAGGGTGTTCAAAAAACAGCAGGATGTAGAGAGAATGAGAGAGAGAAGGAAATAATGACATAAGGCATGTGTGAGGGCAAAACATGATAACAAATTAGGACTTTACTCTATGTGAGATGGAACACTGTAAATGTGATTGTGGAAATTAGCATTATATAGATAATGTTTACACAAGCGATCACCTTGGGAGTGAATGAACACAGAGAACAAAAGTTGTCTGAGAACTGAGTACAGGTAGCTCAGCATTGTTATTCCATTTTTATAAAATGTTATAAATAATAAATTATAACAACGTGTTATAAATGATTTATATTGTTTCTTCTGTGAACATCTAAAATTTGTTAATTTAGTTTCTATTAACTTAGCTCACACACATGAATGGCAGCCTTAATTGTATGATTGGTGTTTATGTATTGAAAATCACGGGTGTTTTGCATTTGAATCTTCTTTTGATACATATGGCAAGTAAAAAGTTATCTTGGTAAAGCATTAATATAGAACATAATATAACAGGTAATCAGTAAAATGATGGATGATAATCAAATAATGAAATTTAGAGAAATTCATGGGGTTTTTAACTAGCAAGTGTAAATTATGATAAAAAAAGTAGATTGTATGAAATGTTAAAGGGACTTATCTCAGAAAAAAAAGAAGATAAAAAATATGAACAGTAAAATGACAACAGACTCACAGGTATCAACAACTGAACCTATAAAAACAAAAATGAACTAAGTAAACAACTAGGACAGGAACAGAATCACAGAACTAGAGATCACTTGGAGGGTTTTCAGCAGGGAGGGGGCAGGGGAAAGAATGGAGGAAAAAGTACAAGGAATGAGAAACATAAATGGTAGGTACAAAATAGACAGGGGGAGGTTAAGAATAGTATGGGAAATGGAGAAGCCAAGGAACTTACATGTATGAACCGTGGACATGAACTAAGATGGAGCAATGATGGTGCAAGTGGGGTACAGAGCAGAAAGGAATAAAGGGAGAAAAAAAAATGGGACAACTGTAACAGCATAATCAAAAAATTGTCCATGCAAAAAATTGTGCATGACAAATACTTTTTGTTATTAGCCCTAAAAATAAGTAAATAAAATAAATGGACAGAATGGCAAATAAATAAGTATTCTTAATAACTTATCACTTTCAAGTATAGGTCACTAATTTATAGTTTTTTTACCATCTCACTTCAATAACTCTGAAATGTCAGTGTGTGTTGCAATGAAACGTAAAGGCCCTGGTTTTATGCATGCATATAGTATATATCTGGAGAGATGTTGATGTGGACTTCATTCCTTCTTTAGAATTGTTAGTAACATCCAGTCTTCCTCAGCTTTTGCAGGTTTGAAGGTGGTAACACATATCCCTTCATACCACCACCGGAGATCAAACAAAGATGATTAAAAATTATTATAAAATACTTTGCACAGTTACCACCACTGATAAAATTATTATATCTTTAGTCTACCATTATGCATCTACATTATGTGAATCAGCATTTTGATTTTATTAAGCAAAAAAAAGTGGAATGATGGTCTAGGAGTAAGCAGTAAGAGGAACTTTTGTTGTTGCTAGTTCTATAAATATCCGAAAAACAGTTCAGAAGTTGTGATTGGCTGGAATCATTCTCAACACGATCTAGTTTAAGACAAACTATAATTTTAAGCTCTAATCAATATGTCACTCTAAGGCATCTGTTCATTTATGTTAAGCTGAGACATATTCTCTCTTAATTTGGTTTTAATGATAATCAGATCACCTCAAAGTGTGGCCAATTAGATTAATATTTGTATATTTACATCTATTAGCCATCTAGTAAAAGAAAGAAAAATAGTCTTACATGTATTTTGTCATTGTTAACATATTGGCTAAGAAATCAGATTAAATGATACCCAAACAACAGGGAAAATCAACCACAGTAAGTGTTTTCAGGTGTATAGCTCTGAGATTTCATTTAGTAATTATGGAGCAAGATCCAAGAAAGGGCATTTTGATAAGGACTGCAATAGATATAGATATTAAGCACTTCAAAAACACTTTAATTAGATAATAAAATATGTTTAAAATATGTGTTTTAAGGGAGCATAAATTAATATCACACAAATTAAGAAAAACTGCCTTATAATACTGTCTGATATAAAGAAAATGTTTCAAATAAAATGATACTTCAGAAAATTATTTCCTTGCAATTGATATTTCTTTATTAATAATTCTGTATTTATTTGAAATCTAGTTATTTTTATGTTAGGGATTTTCCATTGTTTTCTCTAGATTCCATTTTGTGCTACCTATGACAATGGTCATGAAGAAAACAAATTGATAACCTCAAAACGTTGTTTCTATTTAATCCACATGCCAGTATAAATATATATTCACTTATTTTGGAGTCCATGCCAGTGCCAGGCCCTTTCATGGGTGCTGAAGTAACAGCAATGATTAGAACTAGCACAGAGCCCATGAATGTTATCTGTATTAGTGCCTTTTATACATTAATTTGTGTTTGAATCATATGGACACCCCTGTAAAATAGTGATGCTACAACACTATGTCTGAGGTAAAGCCTGGGATTTTGTGATTTTAACAAATAGATGCTGTTGGTCCATGACCGCATTTTGAGTATCAAGGGTCAGAGAACTGAAATGTCTGCTCTAAACAACTTAAATTGGGGGCTATGACTGGAATAATAGTTTTCACCAGAATTAATGTCTATGTTCTATCTATATGGCAGGGACATATCTAATTACTGAACATCTATCTATCTGCTCTTCTTATCATCCCAAGAATTACTCTCCTCCCTTCTGAAGTCTCAGGCCACTTACCCAATTCCTTAGCTCCTGATGTCATATATTCCTCATTTCACATTTCTGTCTCTGAACTTCTCATGCATATGGGGTCTCTGACACTCTCCTGTGCTCATGGTACTCGTATGTATGCATGTAATTAAATATGGATTTTTTGTTAATCTGCCTCATGTTGATTTAATTATTAGACTAGCCAAGAGAATATAGAAGGGTAGAAAAAATTTTTTTCTCCCCAACACTGCTATAAGCATTAGAAGGAATTCAGTCAACCATGTATGTCTTCACTGCGACACAGACAAGCTAGAGATGAAAGTTTTCGGAGATGTCTCACCAGAACTAGTGCCTGGCTGTACTCTGAGAGTCAGAAGAGTTTCCAAAGGTATCTCTATATTAGAACCAGTTAATCAAAGTCTCTTTAAATCTTTCAAAATATACCTAATCATTCTTAAAGGGCAACTGTTAAACCTAATAATAGTTGTTGATCTTACACAGTCAGTGCATGACTCACAGTTTCTAATGTTTCATAGAACATTGCTTATATTGGAGAAGAAAAAAAATAGCATGATCTGCTTTCAAGATGTCTACTTAAAGATATAAAATAATATGAATCATAATAAATTTAATAAAGTCTTATTTTTAACACATCTAAAACATTTAATATAGTTTTCTTGTGAGAGAATTTGGGTCCATATTTATAATTTCATTAAAATTTTATTTTTATCAGAATTTTCACAGGACCAAACGTCATATATATTTTATTTTATTTATTTTTTATCTTTTAGGTTTCTTTTTTAAAAGGTTTTATTTATTTATTTTTTAGAGAGAGGGAAAGGAAGGTAGATAGAGAGGGAGAGAAACATCAATGTGTTGTTGCCTCTCACATGGCCCCTACTGGGGACCTGGCCTGCAACCCAGGCATGTGCCTGACTGGGAATTGAACCAGTGAAACTTTGTTTTGCAGCCCATGCTCAATTCACTGAGCTACACCAGCCAGGGAGAAATGTCATTTTTTTAAAACATCGATATGCTTATAATCTTTATGTACATTTGATCTAGATAAAGTTTTTGGAGTTTTTTTTTTATTTCTGAATAATGAGAAAAAAGAAGACAATGATGTGTCTACCGGCTGGGGATTTTCTTGCAGTTGTTTATGAAAGTAAAGCATAAGGTCAGGTAGAACTCACACGGAAATCTTAGCAACAGCAGAGTTCTCTGGGAAGTATCGTTAAGAAAGAAGCATAGTGAGTGTGCATGTCTCCAATATCTACAGCATTCTTTGGTAGCTCTCAGAGGCTTAGCTGGGTTGGATACAGGTGTGATTGAAAACTTTTCAGAAATTTTGCTACCTGGTGGTAAAACACAGCAGTCATTAAAAATTAAATTACATAAAGAGAATTAAATACATTTTAAAAGGAAGATGATAAATATGCATAACATTATTTCCTATATAATTTTGAATTGTGGATTATCTCTTTCCAATTTCATGTTCAGTTACATCATGTAGGTAGTTGGAAGTACCCTTGGTTGGAATATATGAGACGGAAACAAAAATAAACAAAAATGAAAACGGAATTATCTCTGGAGCACAGGCCCCTTGTAGTATAGGCTTTCTTCGCTAAGAGAAAAGTGAGTGTTCTGGGAACCCATCTGTATCAGTGTGCCAGCTAGCATTTAGCTCCAAGAGATGTTTTTGAAAACTTTCAATGCATTTGCCCATTTCATGATGGGTGATTTACCAGCGCACCTGCCCACACCGTGCTGAGTGTTCAGCAGTTTTTGACCATAAAAGGCATAACCCCCTTAAGGCTCTACCCTCCTCATTCACCAGATCTCTCCCTAAGTGACTTTTTTTGTTGTTGTTGTTTGTTTCCCTGGATGAAAAAGCTCCTCACAGGGAAACATTTTGTGGACATGGAAGAGATAGATAAAACAAAACAAAAAATGTCGGAAGCACTAAAAGGCATCAAAATCAACAAGTTCAAAAACTGTTTTGAGCAGTGGAAAAAATGTCTCTATAGGAATATTGTATCAAATAAAGAGAGCTTTGAAGGTGACTGAAGTCTAAGCACTATTCAGTAACTAAGGAGTAAAGAAGTTCAGAATGAGCCCTCATAAAATGCGCCACCTTGGCATGTCAGCTACTTTGAGCTGAAGGCAATCAAGTCCCAGTGGATCCGAGAACTTTCCCCCAGCCACCTATAAGAATTTAGATAGAGGGCCTGGTCAAAGTTGAGAACTATCACAGAGGTAACTACTGCAAAGGATGTGGGCTAGCTGTGTGTGATAAGCTGAGTGCAGGTAGAGTTTGGGCAGGGCTTGGATATCAAATTCTCCTTTCTGTGTCCCTTTGTGTCTGCATGTCACGACAAGCTTTTTTTTTTTTTTTGACTGAACTTTTGCCATTTTCATCTTCCTGTAAATTGAATTCCTCCTTTTTGAAGTCCCAGACCCTTACCCCTTTTCAGGATGGCACATAAACTTCATTACCTGATTGCCTGTGGGTCTCATATTCTTAGGGAACCCCTGTATGAATGTAATTGAATGTTTTTCTCCTGTTAATCTATCTTGTGTTAATTTGATCATTACATCAGACCAAGACCCTAGAGGGATAGAAGAATTTTTCCTGTCCAGAAGGAGCTGTACATGAACAGAACTCCTTTTGCAATGCTAGCTTTCATGGATCAATCTTCAATATATTAATCTCTACAATTCAACCATCAGTAAAGAAAATATTTTCACCCAAGTAAATAATATATATTATGGAACATGATAAATGCAATCAGTAAAAGGAGTCATTTTTCAAAATTGTCGATAAAATGTTGAAACTCCTTTGAGATCTCTTTGAAAAGTCATATATTTTAATAAAGTTTATATAAATTTTAAAGATAAATTTTGGCATTGCCTTTTATATTGAATTTTTGCTTGTGTAGAATCCCATTATAAAAAAGAAATGTATACTAATAAGTAATGTTTCTTTTCATTTTATCTCTTTTTTTGTAAATCTCTCCTTCAAGGATATTTCATAGATGTTTGCTTGTCTGGAATGGTTAAAGTAAACTGTCAGGGTACCTTTCTGACTTATCATTATATGTCTCTATGATTTAAAATCAATCTCTCCAATGAAGTTGGTTACAGTAACCAGCAAAATATGTGTGTGTAAAAACACACATATTTTATTTATTTTAAATAACTGGCCTAAGCCATTTTAAGTGTGTGAGCATTTTGTTTCCTTTGAACAGATGGAGTCACACTGAAGTCTATAGGTGTATCCCCAGCACTACATAACCTGATTTCCCTCTCATGACTCGGAAGTCATAAAATATGCTGAAAATGTAAAATATTGTTGTCAAATATATCAGTGTTTATTAAGATACATCATACTATAAAATGACTGTTAATATTTAAGTAAAGTGTCTTGTCGAAACTAAAAGTATTGTCTTAAGGATTCCTTTCATTCAAGAAAAATAGTTCCAAGAAATCAAACTCTCATTCTATTTACATTTCACTTATGTTTTAAACTGCATTAGCATTAGGTATTCTATTTATTCCAGGAAATAACACATTTTATGCAATAAGAATGTTAATCTTCTCATAGTGTTGCAAATATATACTTTAAGAAAAGCAGTATTGGTAATATTCTAATTACAAAAAGGAAAACTTGCAAAAGTATTACATTCATTTGTTTGAGTCATTGCATAACAGTTCTTAAAGGGGCAACATCCTTTACTGTCTATGAGACCAGTGTAAAACAACAATGTGGACAGCAGCCTGTGGAATGAAGCGGCGGGGGGAAAATGGAAGGGAATGCCAAGAAGAAAGAAGAAGAAAGAAGGGAAGGGATGGAGGGAGAAAAATGGTTACTTAGAAAACATAAGAACAAATTTAAGGGAAATATATCTGGTGAAAATAATGGATTTCTAATTGTTCAATGGGCATTGTTGTCCAGCCTAATTATCTTCTAGGAGTGACCAATTTAAACAGTGGAGTTGGGGCAGAGCCCGAGGTGGCCATGTGCAGTGAGCATGTGCAGCAGCTGTGGGCTTGGCCATGGGGCAGCAGCCCTCCCAGGAGCAGGGCATCACCCTCAGTGGGAGTGCCCCACAGTCCTGCCTGAGCTCTTCTCATTTGGCACCAACAGCATTTTATATCAGTGTGGCATTCATCCATCTAAAACCTTTACTGGAGCGTAGAAATATGGACTTACCTTGCTTGTAACTACTGATCCTGAGCTCACGAAATGTCTAAATAATGTTGTGGAACAACTAAATATTGGTTATACAAGTGTTCAGAAATATTGAAAATGGTGAGATCCTTAAGAGATGGCGATTTGATATTGATTGTGACAGATAGCTAAGGATGACAGTACACCCTGATAAAAGTCTCAGAAAGTTATGCAAGATGAAATACCCTAAGTGATCAGACAGATCACAGCTACAGTGATATTTCTGCCACCACTGGAAGTTTCTTGTTCATTTAATCTACTGATCCATACAGACAAAGATTTGGTTGCAACTGAAAAATTGGAAGGCCACAGTTCATTACCAATTCTGAGCAAGTCCATCTGCATTCCTTCACTACTACAATTCACAAAGTAAACAGCATGGTGGCCTGTAGACTCCCTGTCCATGACTAAAGATGAGACAAGGTCACTAGTATAATTCTCAGATGTGTGTTTCCTAAAGCAAAGACAGCTATATCTGATTAATTTTTAGGTGGGAAAAACTTAGCATCATACTTTACTGAACTGCACATAACTGTTCCACTTTTTGGTACCTGTTTGACTTTCTATAGGGTTGACATAATTTTTTGCACACTGTTCAAAAGGGAGCCAGCTGATTACATCAGCACTGTAATGTCAATTCCTTTGAAGGTGGTAACTATAGATGGAAAATATTTGCTATAAAACTAAATATATACAAATATATAAATATAAATGCCTTCCTAAATCAGACCTTTTAGTCAAGCACTTTGACTCAGAAAATAGGTAAATATGATAGATAGCAAAAGAAGTTCAACTATTCAGAATCTTTGTGTAGGTACTAAAGAAATATAATCCACAATAACAAAATATTTTTAGGGGTCCTTTTGCCACTTATTACTTTTATGTAGTTTTGTATAGTTCCCCTACTGAGAAAAATCTCCAATTATTTGATTTTAATGTATGTAATTTACACCTACAAAGCTATCATTTCTGCTGTTTAAATTCTGGGGATACAGAACTCTCAAAAATGCCTTTGTGTTTTATAAAATCAAGCTTTAAATAACAATGATAAACAAAGTCAAATGTGTGTGCTTAAAAATAATAAATAAATAATGGAGTGGGATTTGGAAATTTGAGGAAAATACCTTCAGTAACTCCCTCTACCTGCCTGTCACTAATTATCCTTCTTTATCTATCACTGATTAACTCTGAGACCTTGGACCTATTTTCTATCTTTCTTCTGGATACTATTCTTAATTTTTAAGTAAAATTATATTAAAAAAAACATGTAAAAGTACAAAACACCATGTAACTAGCAGGTGTAATGTGAATATTATTCACCATTAATAAAATAAAGTACATACTTCTGGTTTAACAAGTAAAAGAAGCTTAGTACCAGAATTCACATCAGCTAGGTGATCTGCACTGATCTGTATGATCTTGAAGTTTCTACGATTTTGTATTGTCATCTCTGAAGTGCTAAATTAGCAATGAATTTACAGAAACAAAATTTATGGTGTGACTGAGCTTTTAAATCTATGTACTGCTAAGCAAATATAGAGAGTGTTTTTGTTGTTGTTTTATGACTATTATATAGTTCAGAAACCAATTGCTATTTTTCCCCTATGAAAATGTAATTTTACTAGAATAAAGTAAACTAAATGTAAAATGGTTGCATGTAATCAGCTAACAAATGTATGCTTTCTTTTTTATATCAAAGGAATTTCAAATCTCACAGATTTACCTAAAATGAGTTTCTTGTTTGTGTAAGGCAATCTGGTCATGTCTCAATGAGAACAATGTAATCCAGAGAGGAGAAGTTATTTGGCCAACTCAGAAAGACAGGCTAGAACTCAGGACTCCCACGTTTGTGTCCAAATATTCTTCCTACTGCATTGATGCCTCTATTATTTAGTACGCAAATTAGCTGTCAAACAGAAAAAAGTCTTTTGTCATATTTGGATTGCAGCAGCCACTATGTGGTTTGGAAGGAATCAGCCGACATAAGGTGGTATCATCTGTGAAAAGACAGAGGTCATTATTGGCTATTTCTGTGAGGTGGCTTGAAAAGAGGAGGGAAAGAGTGTCAGACTCTGCATGGATCCTTGAAGTTTTTCAGGATAACACTCCATTAACAATGACAAGTTGCCATCTGTTAGTGAACTCTTCCAGAAGAGAGCGAAAGCTACCCAAGAACATTTTGCTCCAGTCAAACTGATTCTCCAAATCCAGCCCTTGGTTTTGTTACCTGTGCCAACAGATATATTCACGGTCACTGGTCAACTTTCTCAGTGAACTAAATAAGCCTCATGGAATAAATTATAAGTGTTCCTAAATTATAAGTTGCCACTTGAAAGAAGCTGTCAATTATTGTACTAATAAAAAACATTTAAATTATACTTTAATAACTTTGCCTACAAGTATATTCAGTAATGCAGCCTTTTGGTTATTTTCTACTGAACTATATATTTGTAGGAAGTGGTATGAGTCTGTTCTGGAGGAAAAAATGAAACTGACCAGTTTACGCATTCACCATAAATTGCATCTCTTCCCGATATCCTGATTTAGAAAGCAATAAATTATGAGTACCTCTCCATTTCGTACATGCTAAACTTGAGGGAAGTCAGGGAATAAAATATTGTTACCTTAGCATATTGGCTGCTTAGAAGATTTACAAATCTTTTAATAAACACTATTTTCAGTTGCTTGCATGCAGTTTTATGAAATGACACTAAATACATAGTATGTTTGTTATTTTTCTATTTTAAAAATGATATAAAAATCCCAGGTTATTTATAAAGGTAGAAAATAAAGTTTTATTTGTGTGAACAATACATTTCATATTTAAAATATTAGTAGCTAGACTACAAAAATAGTAATATTTCAAAAAACAATATTCTTGGACATACTGACAATAAGGAATTTTAACTGAGCTCTGTGCTCCTGAAAAGTATGGAAGGTTAAGAAATCTGCCCACCCTTTTGTATTCTGGGAAATATCTTAGCGAAAAGCATCACCCTTACCATATGCCTTATACAAAACTGAAAGATGTCCACTTACTTACCTATCACCCAGGCAGACATAGCCTCTCCACATTCCCTTTTGCCTCATAAATGCTTGAGTGAACTACTTGTCCCCAGTGATCAACTGGAGGAAAATGCTTTTTAACTAAACTGTGGCTAAAGTTCTCTTATTTGACTAGATTTCTGAACTTTTGCCTACTCATAATCTGAGCAGCATACAACCTCTCCTTAACTAGTTCCCACCCGACCCTACCTCCAAATTAGGCTAGCTTCAGCAAAACATTCTCTGACCTACTATCTCATCGAACCACCCTATCATCTTGCTGCTCCCACCTGGTTCTTTCCGGTTTTATTTACTTGTCTCCACAAAAGAAAATGTGTTGCCTAATCCTTGAGATGCTTGCTGATTTTATGCTCAGAGAACTCTCTGAACTGCAATAGTTTCCCCACACCCACCATCACAATGGTCTCTTTCCCACTCCCTGTGGTAATGCCTTTTAAATAAACTCTCTTTACTAAGCCTGATTTTTAAAAAATTTGACAGTAAAATGCAATGAATGTGAAGTGACAATGTCTCTCACAAGAAAGGCAAAAACAACTGCTGACCAAGGTGCCTCCACATTTTGTCCAACCATTATCATCTTTCCGTTCTCACAATCATAATACCTTTTCATCTTTCTTTATGAAGGGATCTATATTTCACTTTTAATACAGTAAAATTTTAATGTCTAACAAATATCCATAAAGAATAAAAAAGGTCATTTAAATTGTTTGAATTTACAGCAGGTGATGAAGCACCTGTGATTTTTTAATCACATATCTTAATACTTCATGTAATTTTTCTGACTAAAAATGAAAAAGATAACCCCCCAAAAGCATGTGATGCATTCAGAGCAATATGAAAGAACACAGGAGTATGGTGCTTCATCTTCTGGCTAAATGGAAAATTGTGCTTGAGAGAATTGTTTCTCATCACATTAACAAGCAATTCTAGATGAGCCATTTTGAGAGAAAAAATAAAATACTATCTGTGACACCAGTTAACTGGAAACCAGTGACAGAATCTGCTATTTAATCTCCAGAGTGCTAATTAATAAATCAAAGGGAGATTGTACATAATGAATAAACCATTTTAAGTGAGTGGTTTTCAATAAGAAAAATGCAGCATGGTTCTGCTTTTTCAGGCTTTATCTGATTTGTTTGTGCTTGCTTCCATAATTTGTCATGGTCAAATTGAGTTTTAAAACTATTCTCTAAGGCAGCTGCTCTGTCACAATATTGATGTTCTTAGAGAATTTAATGAGAAGGTGCTAAATTTTAATATCAAAATCACTGGTGGAACTAATAATGGTCAGACTAAGGACCAGCCCTCATGGGTTATGAATGCAATTTAATATATATGCTTTAAGCACTTACTAGTACCTGCTGCTCTTTCTCTGTGAATTAACTGTGGGAGAGTGTTTCAGAGAGAGAGAGAGAGAGAGAGAGACAGAGAGACAGAGAGACAGAGAGAGACAGAGAGAGACAGAGAGAGACAGAGACAGAGACAGAGAGAGAGAGAATAGAGAAAGGAGAAAAGAAAAGTTGCCAGTACCAATGCATTTAAATCCCTATATCCCTACATTTACAACATTGGGGAGTCTTTATGAGAGATGGGGAGGAAATTCAAAAGAAGTGTCCTTTTTCTGCCTGAAATAAAATGTTGCCTAGGTCTGGGCAGGAGGATTCTACTGTGCTGCATATGGATCCAGCTAACTTTGCATTTTGAATTCTGATTCCTGCCATCTGCCTTGTTCACTGATGATCTGCTTCTTTTCTGCTTGGATAGACTTCCAAGCTCAGCTCTGTTCCTGCTGCTCAGGGCTTGACCCCCATCTCCTGTCCAAACATACACATTGACCACTCTTTCTGCCCCAGGATGCTGGAATACAGCCCCCTTTCCAGCTTCCTGCTCCTGTATTGCCTAGGCTGCTACCAAATTTCTTTCCTTTCTTTGGACCTTCTTGTGAAACTTATCCCATTTCTTTTGAATCACTTGACCAGGTTGATTACAAAATGATTTGCATGCAGGCAGCTCTTTCTCAATGTTGCTGCTTTGGTCAGATATCTCAGCCACCCTGTTCTAACTCCATTGGAATTCTGGTTGGTCATCACTTCCATTGTTCCTCTTCTCTCTCACATTATTTGATGCAATATCTGGTTAATTTTTAAGTTTTAGAATGTAACATTACTAGCCTATAAATATTATATAATTACAACAGTATTTTTCCAAAATCCACGTAATGAGGGAAATTTCCAACAAATAAGTACCAAAAATTGAAATATAAAGAATAATACAATAATTTCTGCTCTTTTAAAAAAATTATACATATTATTTCTATTGTTAGCAATTTTCCTTTTGACTATGAATATGCAGAACAGTAATTAACATTGGTCATGATTTTATTTACTCTAATCATTAAAGAATTAAATCTCTTTGAAATGTGAGAGCATATATTGTCCGGTTTCTAATTAACCTAAGATAATTAAAATGGATGTCTTTTACATCCTTACCTAGTTACAACATTTATAAAGAAACTTTTTCTTAGAAAGAGCAGCATCAAATAGTGTGTGTGGTGTGTGTGTATACACAAACACATACATAGATATATACATATATATTTAGAGTTATGTGTTGAAACTTTTAGTGTGCTTTAACAATGGCATTGGCACATTCTTTGTTCAAAGAATTCACACTGGAATTATCTTACTGTATACTATGCCAACTTCTATGGTGGCCTTTCATTCTGTTTATTTCAAATGCTCGTCCTTCTCCACCTGTCTTTGTACTGACTCATATCTTACCTTAAGCCAGAAAGCATGCTGAGCAGCTTCCAACAAACTGAGACCAGGGATGTTTCACAATCTCGCTTCATGAAGGACTCTCTGAAGTTTAGCTGCATCCGCCCCTAGAGTCAGCTCTAAGCCATCAGTTTGCTAATGAGCTCAGTTCTTACCATCATGCAAAATGCTCTGGATCTGCCACTGTTCCACAATGTGGGCTGCATTGCTGAACTTTTAAGTCCCTGGAATTCTTTTTTTTTATTGGCAAATGTTTTCCAGTATGCTGTAAAGCTGAAGATTTTCCAAAATGAATGAAGTATATAATTTAACAATCTCCTATTTTAATTTTTTATTGTTTTTTCTTCTTTTTGGTGACAATGTCAGATTGAAAGAATTGCTTTATATCTACTGTAACATTCTTACAGGAAAGTATATATGACAAAAGATTATGTTTTATTTGCTTTTGCAAAAAAATGATTCCTTATGTCTAGCAAAGTTTAGAATCTCTACAGGCTGTAATTACCAAGTACAGAGCCTCCTTCTCACTTTTTTACTTAAATATTCATTTGATTATTCATGAATGATTATTTTCATATGCTTGTCTCTTTTTGGACTTTCTATTTATAAATATAAGTTGTCATTCTGTCTCCAGTTTTTGTGTCACTATTGTTTATATTTGCATTAATTTATATTTTCTATTTTTTATTAAAGATTTTATTTATTATTTTAGAGAAGAGAAGGGAGGAAGAAAGCGTGAGAAACATCAATGTGTGGTTGCCTCTAACACACCCCCTACTGGAGACCTGGTCCGTAACCCCAGGAATGGACTGGAATATAGAGTGGAAATTGATCCAGTGATCCTTTGGTTTGCAGGCCTGCATTCAATCCACTGAGCCAAACCACGAGGGCTATATTTTCATTAATTTAAACAACAGATGTTTATCTGAATATGTATTCCATACTAGATTGTTTTCTTGGCACTGTGACATCACATAGAACAGAAGAGAGCTCTGGATCTTACATGAACAGGATTGGGTTGGAAAGACTGGAAATAAGCAAGGTATATAATTGATTAGATATGAAGCAAATAGGATAGTTACAAATGATAAAGGGGAAAATAAAGCAAGGGGTCTTTAAGTTTTGAATACTGGCCAAAGGTGGATTTTTTTTTTTGGCCAGCTGATATTTGATTAAAGATCAGAAAAGGAAGATGAGCCATGCAGAACACATCAAGCAAAGGAAACAAAAGACAAATGCACTGAGGTAGGAGCATGCGTGATATGTCCCAGGAACATCATGGAAGCCAGTGTGCATGGAGCAGAGGGGTTGAATAGGGTAAAGCAAGGGATTCTGGGAGCTGGGGGAATCATTCTGCAATAATCCAGGTGAGCATGGTGGCGGCACGGATCAGGGTGGTATCAGTGGATGTACTGAAAAAAGTGAATGGTAAGTGAACTAAGTTGGGACAGAGAAATACTGTTTTAGAGTGGGCAGTAAATTAGAACTTGGGTAAAGAAGAATGAGATTTTGATGTTTGTTCTAAGATTTATTTCCAAATCTCATTTTGCACTGAGCAAACCTTTCTGTAGATGATGATCTTTTAATGTCTTCTGCAATATGTTGAAATTTTTATCAAAGCAATTCCAAATTCAAAAGCTCCTTATGAAACTATTCATCTCCTCCCCTCTAATTTTATTCAGCTTATATTACATGTCAAAGATTTTCCCTCTATTAATCTCTTTGGTATGAGTTAATAACTATGACTAAATAGATTTAAGGATAAGTGTCTGAGAACTCTACTTTTTATCTTTGGGTTTCAGGCTATCTAATTATTATTATTATTTTATCCAGGAAACACTGAAGTTCTATAAAGCACTTTTTTTCAACATATTGACAGATTGGAATAGAACTGACTCCCAAGATTTTGATCAAATCATAAAATGATCTATATAAAACAACAACAAAATCTTACCTTTTTTTCCTGAAAGTATCTGTTATATGAAAGGCTATAACCTAAGGAACAAAGTACAATGTGGGTGGAGGGGGCTGGGGTAGAATATTTGTGACATCTAGTCATTCAATGAAAGAAATGAACATGCCTTATACAAACTATCATTTAAGACTGTAGGTTGATTGTTGTATCATCACTGGTCTTTGATAAATCACACAGGGTTTTCATACTTTCATTATGGAAGTTTCAAGGAAAAGATTTTCCCCAAAATAGAATACAATCCTATATAGATGTATGTATGCAGATTCCACTAGAAATACTCTTTTTTACTTTCTAGGGTTTAGTGATAAAATATTAGAGGCAGCACTTCCTATATACAGTACCTCAAGGGTGTTAGCTAAATTTAAATGCATTGTAGTGACTTATTTTCTACATTATATTTCAATAACATTAAAAGCTGAGCATTTAAAACTTTTAAAAATTAGACCAGTTCAGTGTCTTCATACTTGATTATGCATCACAATAACCTGGAATGCTTTTTGAAACATAAATCGCTGAGCATCCTCCTTCAGATCCTGCAACTCAATATGTTGGGATGGGAAGCAAGTTTATAGCAAATATTTTTTTCCCATTGTTCATTGAACCCTAGTATCAGCCCACAAGATCTCATAAATCACACTAACCAGGCCTCCCACAGGCATTGTTCACTTTTGCAATCTTTTTGAAAATGCATTTTTTCTCTATCTTGAATTAAATACTGCCCTGTAATTGCTTAGGCTTGAAACCTGTGCTCACAGAATGCATTGTTTTTAATAAGCATGGACTATTTATAATTGTTTTCACTTCAGCAAGTCTGATTACTTAATTTTTGCCAGTTGGTACAATACAAAACTGCTTCTTTTCTAGCAGTTCTTTTAGTCTGTTTTTGAGCACGTGTACAAGCAACATCCTGTACTGTACTTGCCCCATTTAAGCTGGAGACTGGGAAACAGAACATAGAGAAATTTTTGCAGGGCACACTTGTCTTTCACCAAGTAAAAATAGAAAGCAGGGAGGATGGGAGCTGAGGGAAATCTCTCCAAGCCTTCACTGAGGGCACTGCATCTGCCCCACCCCAGAAACGCTGGAGTCTGGAAAGCATGGGAGAATTTCTGAGGTCAGAAATTTTGGTGGTAGGACTAGAGAATGCCAATAGAGTCTCAATTACAAAAAAATGCCAGGTACATTGTAAATTCATTTCCCATAGTTTGGAAAGTAATGAAGAATAAAGAAGAGAAATATCTGGTAAAATATAAAATACTTTATTATCTTTAATTGCTTTAAAATGCAATCGCCCATATAAAATAAAAAACTAAAATATGTTGGAGATAGCAAGTTGGTGGGGAGAGGTAAAAATTTATACCACTAAAAAGGTTCTTAATATTGTTTAAAGTAGTTTATTATCACATGAATTCAGATTGTGGTAAATTAACGATGCATATTGCAATTCCTAGAATACCAAAGAGATATATTGGGTTGGCCAAAAGTCCATATTTTTTCTGTTAAGTAAAAGACATTTTTCATTTTCACCAGTAACTATTGATTTTGGTATTTTGAGTATGTCAGCTATCTCCCACATAGCATAACAGTGATTATTCTCAATTAATGTCTCTATTTTATTGTTACCAACTTCACCTGGTCTACCTGACCAAGGAGCATCATCCAGCAAGAGATCTCCAGCACAAAACTCTGCAAACCACTCTTGACACATTTGACACATCACAGCACCTTCTCCATATACTGCACAAATCTTTTTTTGCTTGTTTGTTTCAGGTGCATTTTTACATTTCTTCAAATAATAAAGCTTATTTTTCCATTTTCAATATTAAAATGGCTGCACAATAATTCATCGATTTTCATAAGTATTTTTTAATGCAAGCTGGGACAGCTGTCACAACACAATCTAACAAAATTATTTCAGAGTAAGTTAAAGACAACAAGCACTACTAGAGCTTCTTCAGGGAAAAAACAAACAAGCTTTTTGGCCAAAAGAGACAAAAAATTATGTAGGAAGAAGGAAGGTGAAAAGAATTAACCAAAGGATTAAGCAATAGGTGAGTGTGTTTGGTTTTGTTTACAAATTATGAAACTATTTAGTAAAATAAAGTAGGTTATAAAGGTGTTAAATGGTAAATAAAAAGTAAAAAAGACACAAAACTAAATTACTTGAACAAAAATATCAACTTTTATAAATACCATATTTTTAAAGTGAAGGAAACTAGACAAACTGCAAATACAAAGTAATATATATAAATCATATATATGATTAATCATATATGTATATTAGTCATACATATATATGATTAATCATAACAGAATTTGACAAACTTAAGACCACGTACATCAGTGTCTAGTTATGACTAAATAATACATCAGTGGTATCAACTAATGGAGTTAACAAACTTAAAAAGAAATTTATCATTGTGTTACAGATGTCCCCATTCCACACCCCTTCTTTTTTCTACCTTCACCCAGGCCTCGCCCCCCTTCTTCCCTCTGGAGTTAATGAACTTTAGGAGAAACTATCAAAAGAAAACAAAATTTTAGTTTGACTTAAGATTCAGAGCTAACTATATGCTATATGCAAGCTCAATGAAACAAAGTTAAAATGACGTAAACTAAACATTTTAAAAATAACTTTTTAACTTGGCGCAAATTGAACCATAAGAAAGCAGTTTCATTGTGATATCAGAAAAATTCGAACTGAAACCACACAACGGGGAACTTGGCAGAAGTGTAGCCAATGTTGATCCCACATCTTCTCATCCAAGTTCTACCTGGTCTGTCTTGTTCTTTTTTTCTAGCGACTTTCCTACTCCTCTTGCTTTTCCTGTTGATCATCCACTGCCTGTCTGAGTGGCTCTTTTGTCTTGTATGTTCTTAACTCAATGTCTTTTATTTCTTAATTTTTTTACATTCAATGTTTTAATATGTAGATCATTTTAACTTCTCACCTTCTTTCCCTGCCTCCTTTTATTCCTTTCTTTTTCCCTTCCTTTCTCTTCTCTCCCTCCCATCCCCCCTTTTATTTTTTTATTATCTATATCCATGTCTAAGTCCAAAAGCAAAACTCATCTGTGATATTTAAGCAAAGAGTAATTTATTTTTTAAAATTACAAAATTCTTGGAAAGGATGGAATAGCAGCAAATCTAAATTTTTTTTTTACCAGAGATCAGAAAGTTGCCATTTTCCCTGGGCCACCCAGGAGTCCATTCTGAAATCCAAGTTGCTGGAGGCACAGTGGCTGCCTCTGGACAGTTCTGTCACCCACTGCCCCTATTGGGAAAACCAGCTCTGGGGGAGGTCACAGTCACAGTCAGTCAGCAGCCTCTGCCACTGCCTCTACCACTAGAGCAAGGATCAGAATGTCTTTTTCTTCCTATCATCTTATATGTCAGTCTTCTATTGGCCAGTACTAACTATAACTAGCAAGGGGGTAAGAAAACACAACTTTAAGGCTTGCAACCTTCTGGGAAACAATGGTAATATTGAGGCAACAGACAAAGGAGTATTATTGGTACTTAATCTATCATCTATCTAGCTATCATTTACCTATATAACACCTGTTTAAAACACTAGTCAACAGTCCTGACTGGTGTGGCTCAGTAGATTGAACTCCAGCCTATGAGCCAAAAGGCCACTGGTTTGATTCCTAGTCCAGGTACACGCCTGGGTTGCAGACCAGGTCCCTGGTTCTCTGCCTCCTTTTCTCCCTCCCTTCCCCTCTCTCTAAAAACAAATAAATAAAATCTTTTTAAAAAGACTAGTTAATGACATGTCAATTGATTTAAACATACTGATTAATTTTAGTTAATACAAATGTTCATATTAACAAAATTACTGCAATAGACTTCTAGGGATAATTTAGCAATTAATATACTTTCTCTTTTTAATTTTTCTTTTTATTTTCTTTGACATTTCTGAAGTTGTGGTCCATTTAAAAATCAATGAATTAAAAAACACAAGTTAATTTTTTATGGAAAAGGTTATTAAGTTAGTATAACATACAAATCTATATGTATCTTCTAAACAATTTACTATATGTCATTATTATTGTTTCTTGCAGCCTATTTTAATGCCTTTACATGAGGAAATTTTTAATATATTTTATTGATTATGCTATTCCAGTTGTCCCATTTCTTCCCCTTTATTCCCTTTTGCCCTGCACACCCTCTCCCACCCACATTCCCTCCTTTAGTTCATGTCCATGTGTCATAAGTTCTTTAGCTTCTACATTTCCCATACTCTTCTTGCTCTCCCCCTGTCTATTTTGTACCTACCATCTATGCTACTTATTCTGTCTACCTTTTCCCCCCTCTCCTCCTCCCACTCCCCTGTTGCTAACCATCCATGTGATCTCCATTTTTGTGGTTCTGTTCCTGTTCTAGTTGTTTGCTTAGGTTTTTTTTTTGTTTGTTTGTTTGTTTGTTTGTTTTAGGTGTGGTTGTTAATAATTGTGAGTTTGCTGTCATTTCAATATGCATGTTTTTTTTAGCTTATTTTTCTTAGATAAGACCCTTTAACATTTCATATAATAAGGGCTTGATGATGATGAACTCATTTAACTTGACCTTATCTGAGAAGCACTTTATCTGCCCTTCCATTCTAAATGAAAGTTTTGCTGGATAGAGCAATCTTGGATGGAGGTCCTTGCCTTTCATGACTTGGAATACTTCTTTCCAGCCCCTCCTTGCCTGCAAGGTCTCTTTTGAGAAATCAGCTGACAGTCTGATGGGCACTCCTTTGTAGGCTACTATCTCCTTATCTCTTGCTGCTTCTAGGATTCTCTCCTTCATTTTTACCTTGGCCAATGTAATTATGATGTGCTTTGGTGTGTTCCTCCTTGGGTCCAACTTCTTTGGAACTCTCTGAGCTTCCTGGAAGTCTATTTCCTTTGCCAGGTTGGTGAAATTCTCCTTTATTATTGTTCAAAAAACTTTTCCACTTGTTGCTCTTCCTCTTCTGCTTCTCGTACACCTATAATTTGGATGTTGGAACGTTTAAAGATGTCCTGAAGGTTCCTAAGCCTCTCCTCATTGTTTTGAATTCTTATTTTTTCATTCTTTTCTGATTGTATGTTTTTTTCTTCCTTCTGGTCCACTCCATTGATTTGAGTCCCAGTTTTCTTCGCATCACTATTGGTTCCCTGTGCATTTTCCTTTATCTCACTTAGCATAGCCTTCATTTTTTCATCTAATTTGCAACCAAATTCAACCAATTCTGACCAATTCTGTGATCATCCTGATCACCAGTGCTTTGAACTGTGCATCTGATAGGTTGGCCATGTCTTCGTTACTTGGTTGTATTTGCTTTGGTGCTTTGATCTGTTCTTCCATTTGGGCTATTTTTTGGGGGGGGGTCCTGTCATGCCTGTTATGTATCAGGGGTGGAGCTTAGGTGTTCACCAGGGCGGGGCAACCCAGTTGCTGGGTTGTGACACTGTATATGGGGACAGGATCTGAGAGGGAACAATGGCACTTGCTCTGCTCTGTGTTGTATTTCAGTCTCTTTCGCTGCTTCCCCCAAACAAACTGGGCCTTTCTGGTGCTGATTCCTGTGTGGATGGGCTTGTACATGTTCTAGGACCCTGTGGGTCTCTCAAATGAACTCTCCTGTGAGGCTAGGAATTTCTCCCTGCACCTCAACACCCACAGGTTTTTTCAACAATGTTTGAGGCTTTATTTTCTGGCACTGGGACCCTGAGTTTCAAAGTCTGTCTTGCTCCCCAGTTTTGCCTGGTTCATCTGTGCATAAATGTGGGACTGCCTGGTCAGCAAGCCACCTTGTATGCAGTGCCTGGCTTCACAATCGCTGCCTTGTTGGGTCTGCCCATTGCCACCCCGAGCCCTGGGTCTGCCAGCCGCCACCTGCACGCTCAGCTTTTGCCCGCTGCAGTCTTGTGCATGGAGTGCCTTGTGCGCCTGGTGCCACCACTTTGTGTGCAGTAACCCCTCTCCCTGCAGCTGCCTGACTCCGCCCTTCCTACCGGTCTGGAGGAATGTGTCTATTTTAACTCCTTGGTTGTTGGACTTCCATACAGTTCAATTTTCTGTCAGTACTGGTTGTTATTTTGTTTCTAAATTGTTGTCCTTATTTTGGTTTGCTTGGTGGCACAGTGTGTCTACTATGCTTCCATCTTGGCAGGAAGTCTTTATGAGGAAATTTATTTAGCCAGATAGTTGGTTTGGAGAAGGAAATATATTTACTATTGGTATTAAGTACATTTAGCAAGGACATCTTCATATAGATTTCTCTAACTAATTATATTCATGCATATTGCTATATTGTAATATTTTCCTTTTCCTAACTCTTCTAGAAATATTTAAAACATAGAACTTATTTGCTAAATACTATCATTACAAATTATAAAGCAGCATTGATTTAGTAATTGACATATGTATATGATATGCCCTTTCCAAGTCCTATGGTACCTAGATCTGACCTTTGTTTCAGATTATATATAAAACTTACCTAGTGATTGCTCGATATGAGAACAGTTTTTAGTTTGAATTTCTTCAGCTTATCATAGCACACAGCTCTTATGATTGTTGATATTGTTAAATTTCTTGATCTATCCTTCTCTATTCATATTCCAGGCATTCTGACCACAAATGAGTCAGGCTAATTTGAATCCCAAAGTCAAATGGTGACAAATTTATTGCTCTTTGTACCCCAGGAAAGACTATTTCCTGCCCTTTGCATTCTCCATATATTTACTCTTTCTAAGTTTTTCTAGAACACAGATTTTCTATTCCTGGGAAGCCATTTTTTAATTTATCTTCTTCCTGTAGACCTTTTCTAGCTCATTTACCTATTCTTGCTCATAATCAGTATGTAGTTCCATGTTTTAATACTACATATTGCCTAAAAGCATAAGATGTGAATAAAACTTCTTGAATTCCAATCAAAGATGTGCTAACTAGACTAGCTGTAACCTAGGAACTTTACATAACATATCTTAGCCTCTGTTTTCTCATTTGTGAAATGTAGCTCATAATAGTCCATATAGCTCAGAGTAGCTGTGACCTTTAAGTTAAATCACATCAGCATATTACATTGTTACTGGCTCACAAAATCTCTCAGTTAGGATTATCAGTTATTGAAATCTGACCTTCCAAATCTTTGCTTTTAATTATTAGAGACCATTACAAATATTTCAAAAGTTAAACCTCAAAAATGAAAATATCAGCATTATAATGCTCCATAATATCAAACTTTATGCATATTTAATTTTGTTATAAAATCACTGTTAATAATTCTGGCTATTTGCACTTCTGCTAAAATTTAGAAATATTTCATGTAACCATTTTTCATTTGAAAATATAATAAGTTAAATGTGAGATAATGTAAAATGTTTAAATAAATGAACACATGTAAATATAAAAAAAGAATTTAAATTCTTACAATGTGCTGTTTCTTATTTTCTTTTGAGGGCAGATGAACCTATATTAGACTGCTGTTGGCCGATGCCATAAATAATGAAGGCATGTCTGCCTCTCAAGATGCCATTCATCTGTCATTCTTTCTTCTCCACATAGTGCATTGTAGAAAGGTTCATTGGGGGTTCTTCACAGTATTTGTGCATTTAATCCTTGCCTAAATAACTCAGTTTTTGCAATCCTCTCCTTCCACTTACTCCATCACAACTATCATAAGTGGTTTTTGCTTTCATGGGAAAGTCTAGTCTTTTGTCTTCTTAACTTTGGTAGTAGTGTCCTTTGTTCCAATGTTCTTAAAAGTGAATCTAATAGTGTTCTAGTTACAAAGGTTCATGGATTTTCCCAGATCATGTATTTCTAGTAAGTTTTATTATTTTGTATGCAAATCTCCAGACCACAAGATTTTTAAGCAACACACTGTTGATTATAGCAAAATCAGGCAGTATTTACCTCCAAAGAAGAAGCGTTTTTAATACATGATCACGGAATTTTCAGTGAAGTATGAAACAGCAAGGTTATACTTTAATCTTTCTCTCTTGACAGACTGTGTGCCAGTTGTTAAAGCCATAACAGCTTGCCACGGCTGGAACCCCTGGGGGTGCTCCCCTCATTGGGAGATCAGTAGACAATCACCGATATCATGAGACTCTTAAATCAACCTCAGAGAATAAAATCAATATTTTGAGAAAAAAAATGGTAACCTGGGGAGTAGTATTTGGCACTTTGCCTCATGGAACATGTGTTACTTTGAAAAGGGACACAACTCAGTGAGTGTCCTGACACTAGCAAAAAGATAAGAGAGGCAATAAATGATAAATGAGATCTTGCTAACAAAATGTTTTAGAGTGACAAAATGTATAAAGGCCAGGTAATACATATGAATAAGAATAAAATAGTCATCTTGTGGAGAAAATATTGAATCCATTCTTAAGGCTCATGAGTAAAAAGAGATTTTCTTTTGGAATATTTGGGATAGTTTGATAATTTTGCAAAAACACATTAATTAACAAACCTAAGAGTAAATGAACTCATCTAGAAATGAAGGGGCTTAAGCATGTAGTTTGATATCATCAGCATGCTCCCAAGTGGTATTTTGTGCATGCAGATCTTGTAAAACAATTTCAGAAGATTCATACTCATTAACTCAGATCACTGACAAGTAAAATTCTCAAAGATGGCATAACAAGATAAACTGTTATCTTTCTCTGTGAAGTTTTGAAACACTTTCCTTAGCTAAAAAGAGAACAAGGAGATCCTATGTAGTGTCAGACAGAAACAGTGAACAGTTTCTTCTTGCTTGACCACACTTTTTAATCTAGTACATAAAATATGTTTTCTATTTAATTGCTTCCCTAAGTAAATAAACATTTCTTTATTTTCATGGCTCCTGTCATTATAAAACTAGAGCACCCTCATGTTTCAATATATGCTTATGTTTGAACAAGATATTCAAAGTGAGCAACAAGAGTGCAGTGATTGCAAACATCTGAAATAAAACTTGAGTTTAACTCTGTCATTCTATGTACAAATCATTTTGAATACTTGCAAACACTTTTCTTCATTGACTTTTTCCTTTTTCTTAGATAATGCATTGCAGTGATTTAAATGCATTAATTTATTACTTTCCTCTTTCATTTAATACTGTACTGTACTGAGTTAGAGACATGAATTTCACCTGAACTTCATGTTAAATAATTGCAAACTGTTATTAATTAATCCTCAAAATCAATTTGTATATCTGAGTCCTTATGTTACTGTATACGTGGAGTTCAAAAAATGAACTCCCATGTGAATATAATGTTTGTATAATGATAAATAATAAATACACTAAGTTCAACAACGCACATAACATTGCATATGATATATAATCATCTCCTAATATGGCCTTTGCGCAGGCTGCTTCCACCAGCGTCCTCAGTACAGCACTGTGGTTATGAGGAGAATTTTTCAATTGATTTTAAGTCATGTGCCACTGGGAATAATAGAGCACATAAAGGAAGCACCTTTGTGTTCTTGATCTAAGAACACAAAAGGAGACTCAGAAGATGGCTTTTAGATGGTAAGAAGGCTTGAGATCTGGTGACCAAGACAGATCTAAAGCCACCAGTAATTATCTGGTGACTTTAGATAATTACTCAGAGAGTTAATCTGTCTGAAAGAGTGAGAGCAGTGCACACTGGTGTACAGAGGAAGAGGAGCTGGGTAGATGTCATCATCTGGTAGCACTTTCAGGGTTGATTAGAACTCTCCTAAAGTTACTCATAATATGAACCAATCACTTCAAAACCAAAATAAGACTGGGTTTTATATATCATTGTGTAATCCCCAACAATCTTAATTCATCACAGGAAAAGATATTTAACAATTTTGAGTGCCTACTACAAGCCAGACCAAATGCAGAGCAATTTACATATGCTACATCTTTTAATTCTCAAAACAACCTTCAGGTACAATTATACCATTTGCCATATTTAAAAAAAACTGAGGTTTATAGAAATTAAGAAGCTTATAAGAGGCCACAATGCTAGTAAATGCAGATCTTGACCTCCAAACCTATGTTTTCGGACTACAAAGGCAGTGCTATGCATACTTCAACATAATCAGTTTTTCTAATATATGCATATTCATCATGTAATGCTTTTACTTTCCTTAAGCTTGTATGAAGCAAATCACTTGGCTACTAAATGAAATCTTAGTTATATTTTGATACATTTAGCTAAACTTTTTGGGTGTTTTGGACAATATGGAATTAAAGTTAAACGATGACAGAAAGAGAAAAATAATAGTAGTTTATACAATTAATAAACTTCCAACAATTCCTCTGTTCAGAATCAGAAACAATTATGAGTGTTATAAGTAGGAATAAAGCCTGCTGCTCAATCTAATTAACAGTTCAGCAGCAAAGTGGGGTTTTCATTTATTTGTTTATGAGGAAAAAGGCAGTTATCTGCATGTGTAATTTTAAAAAGATACACTTCTTGTATGTCTTTAGTTTCAAGTAATGTTTTGTATTGTAAGTTTAAAAACACTAACAAAGTTGAAAATATGCATAAGCCAATGTACTGCATATTTTCCTAGAACCAGAGATACATAAGAGGGGACTTAATTTTCCTAAAATTGCATAATATTTCAGAACAAATACTTTTATTTTTAAAAAAATTTTGTCTTATGTAACACATAGCACTATGACTAAGAAGAACATTTTTCATTTGATGAGGAAAGCCTACATTTATTAGAAAAATGTCAAATTCTGGCCAAAATGGAGGCATAGGTAGATACAATTTGCCTCCTTGCACAACCAAAAGAAGGACAAGAGCAAAATTAAAAACAAGAAATAACCAGAACTGGCAGAAAATTGAACTGTATGGAACTTCAACAACAAATAAGTTAAAGAAGAAACATTAATACAGACTGGTAAGAGGGCTAGAGACAGGCAGTTGGACAGAGGACTCACTGCCAGGTGGTGGCTGGAGGAGAAGGGTGGGTGAGGTGGTGGCTGGCATACCGGCAGCACTACATTTGCTTGAGGATAAACCAGGAGAAAAAACTGGGGAGTAAGACAGACCACAAAACCCAGGGTTCCAACACATGGAAATAAAGCCTCAAAACCTCTGACTGGTAAAACCTGTGGGAGGTGGCAGTGGCAAGAGAAACGCCCAGTCTCTCTTTGGAGAGATCTACAGGGTCCTAGAACATACACAAACCACTCACCCAGAAATCAGCACCATAAGGGCCCAATTTTCTTGTGGGAAGCAGGGGAAATGACTGAAAGTTGACCCAGAACATAGCAAATGGATTGTTCCCTCTCAGACCCCTCCCCCACATATAGCACCAGACTGCAGTGACATGGGCTGCCCTGACCTGGCGAATACCAAAGACTCTGTCCCCTACTAATTAACAGGCATGCCAAGACAAAAAAAAATATATATATATATATATACATACATATATATATATATATATACATATATATATATATATATATATATATGACCCAAATGGAAAAAAAAAAAAAAGCTCCAGAAAAAATACAACTAAGCAATAAAAAGATAGCCAACTTATCAGATGCAGAGTTTAAAACATTGGTAATCAGGATGCTCACAGAAATGGTTGAGTATTGTTGCAAAGTAGAGGAAAAAATGAAGGCTATGTAATGTGAAAAAAAGGAAAATATACAAGAAACCAACAGTGAAAGGAAGAAAAACAGAACTCAAATCAATAATTTGGAACAAAAGGAAGAAATAAACATACATCCAGAACAGAATGAAGAAACAAGAATTCAAAAAAATGAGAAGAAGCTTAGGAACCTCTAGGACAACTTTAAATGTTCCAACATCTGAATCATAGGGGTGCCAGAAGGAGAAGAGGAAGAGCAAGAAATTGAAAACTTATTTGAAAACATAATGAAGGAGAACTTCCCTAATATGGCAAAGGAAAAAAGACTTCCAGGAAGTCCAGAAAGCTCAGAGAGTCCCAATAAAGTTGGACCCAGGGAAGTACACACCACAGCAAATCATAATTATATTACCCAAAATTAAAATAAAGGAGATAATCCTAGAAGCAGCAAGAGATAAGGAGACAGTAACCTACCAAGGAGTTCCCATCAGACTGTCAGCTGATTTCTCAAAAGAGACTTTACAGTTAAGAAGGGACTGGAAAGAAATATTCAAAGTCATGAAACTCAAGGACTTTCATCCAAGATTGCTCTATCCAGCAAAACTTTCATTTAGAATGGAAGGGCAGATAAAGTGCTACTCAGATAAGGAGATCACCATCACCAAGCCCTTATTACATGAAATATTAAAGGGACTTTTCTAAGAAAAAGATAAAAAATATGGACACTACAATGACAACAAACTCACAACTATCAACAACCCAACCAAAAATAAAATAAAATAAAAATAAAAATGAACTAAGCAAATAAGTTGAACAGGGTCAGAATCAGAGAAATAGAGAACACATGGAGGATGATAAGCAGGGAGGGGGAGGGGGATAATGGGGAAAAGGTACAGGGAATAAGTGGCATAGATGGTAGGTAGAAAAATAGACAGGGGGAGGTTAAGAATAGTGTGGGAAATGAAGAAGCCAAAGAACTTATACATACAACCTATGGACATGAACTAAGGTTGGGGAATGATAGTGGAGCAGGGGTACAGGGCAGGGGGAGTAAAAAGGAGAAAAAATAGGGCAACTGTAATAGCATAATCAATAAAATATATTTATAAAATAAAAATTTTTCCTTTCTCTTTATATATATGTTAATTAAAAATAAACAAGTCAATTTTTATATTTTTGTTTTTTTCTATACTTAAATATATACTTTTCTTCCACAGATTTCTTCATAGCTATGCAAAATTCCTTTACATATCATAGTGTATGTTACTAAAGTTATTATAATTCTTTTACCCAATTAAATAATCAGTGTATTTTTTGTGAAGTCTTCACTCTTTTCTACTTTTTAGTTAATATTTGGTCTTTTTTATCATATAAGTTTCATAGTAGGCAGCAAGATCAAATTATTTCATAGCAATTGGTAATGTAAATCCATAGTAGTTAAGAGAAGTAATGTCACTGGCAGCTGTGATGGAAGTGAATGAAATAGCCTTACCCTCCACCCACACACTCTCTCACCACTGTTGACCCATGGAAAGCAAGTAGAATACCTCAGGCTTCTGGGCAATGGTACTGAATTAGTTCAACTGTGAAGATAAATCATAATCTTTACCTCACAATTTCATTGATAAGTGGACCTGTGTTATCTTGAAAATTGTTCTTATAGGTGTAACTTTAAATCTCTCATTCCCTCTGATAAATTATGTGACTCCTCATTATAAGATGCTGTGAGTATTTGCAGGACCTGTTTTTAGCAGTATGTACTTTAAATCTCAGGACTTTGGAAATTCACCAGGTACTTAGTGAATGCCTAACACTGTCTACTAAAGGCAAGACTCTGAACATTATTTAATCTCTTTGAGCTTCAAAGTTTCTATATTTTTAAAATAATATTTGTCATATATGAATATATGAATGCAAGAGAAATTAAATGAAAGAAAACTCTTAGTATAGACCTTAACATGTAATGACTGTGAAAATGAAAAATAATATTATTTTAAAATTATTTTGGTATAATTGTAGCTATTAACAGAAAACTCATTTATTTTCTAGCATAACACATATATTGATAAAATATTCAAACACAAGATATAGACCATTGTGCTCCATTTTCTCAAATAAAAATATTTATTTACATCAACATACTCCAAATTAAAGCTTTATATTTTTCTCAAAATAATTATTTGTCTTGTTAAATTATCTAACTTTATTAAAATAAATAGTTCTGTTACACAGAGTCAAAGCATCTCTACCTAATCCATAGAAACAAACACAGGGAGACTGCGAAAATGAGAAGACAAAGAAATATGGCCCAAATAAAAAAACTCAATGAGAATAAGAAGAAAAAAGAAACCCCAACCAAGTAAAGGCTAAGGAGCCTCTAGGACACCTTTAAACCTACAAACAGAACCATAACAGAACAGAAACAAAACCATAAATATGGAGATCATTTGGAGGGTTATCAGTTGGGAGAAGGAAGGGAAAGAATGAGGGAAAAGGTTGAGAGATTAAGAATACCGATTACTAGGTACAGAGTGGACTGCAGGATGTTAAGAACAGTATAAGAAATGGAGATATTACTCAAGATTAAAAATAAAGAAAGAATTTTAGAAGCAGCAAGAGAAAAGACAGTTACCTACAAAGGAGTTCCAATAAGACTTTCAACTGATTTCTCAAAAGAGACCTTACAGGAAGAAGAGGTTGGAAAGACATATTCCAAGTCATGAAAGGAAAGAACCTCCACCCAAGATTGCTCTATCCAGCAAAGCTTTCATTTAGAGTGGAAGGGCAGATAAAGTGCTACTCAGATAAGGTCAAGTTAAAGGAATTCATCACCACCCAGCCCTTATTACATGAAATGTTAAAGGGACTTATCTAAGAAAAAGAAGATAAAAAATATGAACACTAAAATGACAGCAAACTCACAGCTCTTAACAACCAAACCTTAAAAATAAAAGCCAAAAACTAAGCAAACAACTAGAACAGGAACAGAATTACAGGAATGGAGATCACATGGAGGGTTAGCAACAGGGGAGTGAAGGGGGAGAGAGGGAGAAAAGGTACAGAAAATGAGTAGCATAGATGGTAGGTAGAAAATAGACAGGGGGAGGTTAAGAACAATATAGGAAGTGTAGAAGCCAAAGAACTTATATGTATGACCCATGGACATGAACTAAAGGGGGAATGTGGATGGGAGGGGGTATGTGGGGCAGAGAGGAATAAGGTGGGATGGGACAACTGTAATAGCATAATCAATAAAAAATATTCAAAAAAGAAATAGAGATGTTAAAGAATTTATGTGCATGCCCCATGGACATGAATTAAAGTGGGAATTTACAGAGGGAAGGGAGGTATCAGGTGAAAGGGGGCAAAGGGAAAAATTGGGAAAACTGTAGTAACATAATCAATAAAATATATTAAAAAATAAAATAGTTTTATGTTATAGTAGATAACAATATCTTTTACTTTGAATGTAGCTAATACTTCACTCTCTAATGACTATTAGAAAACACTTGTCTGTTCTGATTGCATATGCATAACTAATTTTTTTGCTCTTTGTGAACTGGTCATCCCTTTCACTTCATCTTTTAAAAAATCTTGACCTCAACCAGCAGTCTTAGGGTTATGGACTAACCCTGAAATCTGACAGGAAGACTTAAGTAACTATTGCCCAGCTTTTATAAACTCAACATCAAATTATTTCTGCTGCTTTTGGAGCCCATACACCACCGAGTGTCCTCATAAGCAGACATGTGTCTTGTTCTAAAAACACCTACACTTTTGAACTAGAATTTGCTAAGTGGGTTTTGCTAGTTCATAATGTCTGTGTCCCTGTCTTGGCTGCATACTCAGTCTTCCAGTCCTATAGTTTGGTGTCCTATTTGGTTCTCAAAAAAACTCCTTCCTATGAACTAATTTTAATTACTGTTATTAGCCTTGGGCCTGAGGACTTACTCCTGACATCTTCAACATTATTTGTTACTTTGAAACTAAATAGATTTAACTTTGTGCCCAGGACTATTATTGTTTGTTCTTAAGAACACACTGTCACTGATGTTAGGTCCCAACAAATCTTAATCTAAACTTTCTTTAGTTTTGAAAACATTTTGGGAGTAATGAAGACTCCTATATTTGTCTCTCTTCTCCACCTTCCTCCAGCCCCCCAAACTGTGTGAAATTTTCCTTGCCCCATAGCAGTCCATCTCTTGTCTCACTCCTTATCATCCTGTCTTGCTCTTTCAGGTTTATACACGACTATGTTTTTCATATTTGCTTTATATGGTTGCATGATCAGAGAGGTTAAACAATTTGTTTCCCATTTTATGCACTGTCTAAAGTTAGACATTTATTTCATCTACCAAATGCCACACAAATGCCTGGTATGTACAATGTCCTACATGAAACACAGAAGTTAATAAGTGTCAGAAAAGAGATGTCTGTATTATGTTTGAGAACAAAAGAGGACAATTTCTTACTACTGGGTTTGAGAGTAAAAACTACACTATGTGTTCTGTAGGAATAGAGGCCATCTGTATTCTATTTACATTATATTGCATGTGCAGTACCTTACAGTGAGCTGAATTTTTTAGCTGAATAGTGAAAGAACAATAGCTTCATGGGAAAGGTGGATTTTTTTCTGGCTGTGAAGACCAGATTGCATCTTTATTTATACAGGTTTATTCAGTGAATGAAATCATGCAAATGGACACCAGATATATTCAGAACACTGAGAGAGGACTTATGCAGCTTACTCCATGCTGTGTCCTAAAGAGTTTCACAGACAGAGTAAACTGAAAGGTTTCTTACAAAATGTGGTTAAGCATTAAGCCTAGAGATACCCAATGAGGAGTCTCCACAGAGGGGAGTTTTAATGCAGAGACTGATAAGATTGTCTGCTTGTATAGGAATAAACCTTGATAAATATGCACATTTAAAAGGTGATATGAGAAATAAGGTCCTTAAAAAAGTATAATCATAAACTCCTTGATCTGGTGTCTGAAAGTCACCTTCCTGCATGAAGACATTGAAGTCTGGGGAGAAGAAAGATCTTAGTGGTTGTAATGACCAATTTGAACTCCAAATGAAGGAGAATAGGAAAATTTTTTTAAAAAATTAAGAAAAGAATCAGAATACTACAGTAATACTACAGTGAATGATAAATAGAAAAAGTAAGACATAATATTTTTTAATCCTCAACAGAAGATATGTTATAATTGTATTTTATTTTTTAGAGAGAAACAAAGGGAAAGAGAAAGAGAACCATTGATGTCAGAGAGTAACATCTATCACTTGCCTCCCTTACACATCCTAAATAGGGATCAAAAGCACATCCTAGATATGTGCCTTGAGTGGGAATTGAACCGGTAACCTGTTTTTTTTTAAGATTTTATTTATTTATTTTTAGAGAGATGGGAAGGGAAGGAGATTTATAGGAGAGAAACATTAACATGTGGTTGACTGTCGCATGCCCCCTACCCAGGACCTGGCCTGCTACCCAGGCATGTGCCTTGATAGGGAATCAAACCAGCAGCTCTCAGCTTTGCAGTCTGGCACTCAATCCACTGAGCCACACCAGCCAGGGTGAACCTGCAACTTTGTGGAGTGTGCAACGATGCTCTAGCCAACTGAGCCACCCAGTCAGGGAGTAAGTGTATTTTTAAGTATATTTTATTGATTACCCTATTACAGTTGTCCAATTTCCCCTTTTGTCCCCCTCTGCCCTATACCCCATTCCCTCAGCAATCCCCCCCTTAGTTCTTGTCCATGGGTCATACATATAAGTTCTGTTTCTCCATTTCCTATGCTATTCTTAACCTCCCCCTATTTTTTTTACTTAGCATTTATGCTTCTTATTCCTTGTACTTTCCCCCCATTCTCCTCCTTCACCATCCCCACTGATAACCCTCCATGTGATCTCCATTTCTATTTCTATGATTCTGTTCCTTTTCTAGTTGTTTGCTTTGTTTGTTTCTGTTTTATGTTCAGTTGTTGATAGTTGTTTATTGTCCTTTCACTGTTCATAGTTTGGATTTTCTCCTTTTCTTAGGTAAATCCCTTTAATATTTTATATAATAAGGTCTTGGTGATGATGAACTCCTTTGGCTTTACCTTGTCTGGGAAGCACTTTACCTGCCTTTCCATTCTAAATGATTACTTTGCTGGGTAGAGTAATCTTGTATATAAATCCTTGCTTTTCATGACTTTGAATACTTCTTTCCAGCCCCTTCTTTTCTGCAAGGTTTCTTTTGAGAAATCAGCTGATAGTTTATGGGGACTCCTTTGTAGGTAAATCTCCTTTTCTCTTGCTGCTTTTATGATTCTCTTCTTATGTTTAATCTTGGGTGATGTAATTATGATGTCCCTTGGTGCATGCTTCCTTGGGCCCAGCTTATTTGGGGCTCTCTGAACTTCCTTGACTTGTATGTCTATCTTTCACCAAATTGGGGAAGTTCTCCTTAATTATGTTTTCAAATAAGTTTTCAATTTCTTGCTTTTCCAGATCTCCTTCTGGAACCCCTATGATTTGGATGTTGGAACATTTAAAGTTGTCCCAGAGGTTCCTAAACCTCTCCTCATTTTTTTTTTATTTCTTGTTTCTTTTTTCTGTTCCAGGTGAATGTTTATTTCTTGCTTTTGTTTCAAATCATTGATTTGAGTCCTGTTTTCCTTCCCTTCACTGTTGGTTCCCTGTATATATATATATTTTTATTTCACTTTGTGTAGCCTTTACTTCATTTATTCTGTGGCCATGCTCAATCATTTCTCTAAGGATCCTGATCCCCAATGTTTTGAAATATGCATCTGATAGGTTGGCTATCTCCTCATCACTTTGTTCTTTTTCTGGAGTTTCGATCTGTTCTTTCATTTTGGTCATATTTCTTTGTCTTCTGAATTTTTTGGTGCTCCTGTTACTTTTAAAGGTTGGAGTCTTAGGTATTCGCTAGGGTGACAACCCACTTTATTGCATTGTGGTGCAGTATGTGAGGGAGAGGTCAAAGAGGTGATAATTCTGCTTCCTCAGCTCTCACCCTGCTTTCTGTCACTTCCTCCACTTTGTGCAAGCAACTGGTGCCCTTCCACCTGCTGTCTTGGTGCTGATTCCCCAAGTGGGTGGGCTTATGTATCTTCTAAGACTCCGTAAGCCCCTCAAATTGACTCTCCTGAGAGATTGTCAATTTCTTCTGCTGTGGCAACCCCCACAGGTTTTTACAGCTAGAGAATATAAGGCTTTATTTCCCAGTGCAGGAACTCTGGGTTGTGCTGTCTTCCTGGGGCTGGAATTTCTTACTCCCCAGTTGTCTCTCCTGGTTTTTATCTGCATGGGAATATGGGGCCGCCTGTTTCTCTGGTGGCTGTCTTGCCACACATCCTCTCCACCCTGGCTACCAGTCTCTGCCCCTCCTACCCATCTGGATGAATGTTTCTTCTTTAACTTCTTGGTTGTTGGACTTCTATACAGTTTGATTTTCTGGAAGTTCTGGTTGTTTTTTTGTTTCTGATTAGTTGTTACCCTTCTTATGGTTGTGCAAGGAGGTGAATAGCATCTATCTACACCTCCACCTTAACTAAATGTCTAGCATATAATTTTTTGAAGAAGTTTGATGGTAGAGGAAAGCAAATATTTTTAAAAAAATTCTGTTTGATACTAATATGTCAATAATTCATATTGTTCTTTAATCATGGTCTTGAAATACATTGAAATGTCAATGGTTTAATTATAAAACAATTCATTTAATTACCACCTCTGCATACTGCTTTCTATCTTGATCTTCAGTATTTCAATTAGTCAAATTATTATAAGTAAATCAATGAGTGGGCTTTAGGAATTATTGATGATTGAAGAAAGAAAAAGTAGCATAAAATTTAGTTACTAGAAAAAAGACTTCTAGACCATAATTAAAAATAATACGTTCAATACAATTATATAGTTAAAGATCCCTGCAAAGTAAAATTTTAAAATGGTTTTATAAGATAAAAATAACCCCAGGAGATGAAACTTAAAGGTATTCTTAAAATATTTGTATAAAAATAATATTTTATCAAATGTATGAGGATTATTGAAGTTAGATCTTATATACTCTAAACAAATAGTACAACTTGCTTCCTCTAGAAGACAAATGAAAACAAGGAATTGAACAAACATGTTGAATTTCCTAATCTACACAAGGAGTGGAATTTTTTATGGTGGCCAGACTCTTCAGAATATGTACTTTGTATTCATTACATATCTGACATAAAGGTAGGAGATTTCACAGACATAATCTTATTAAAGCCCCATAATAATCCAGTGACACAATACTATTTGTATTTTCCACGTGAGGAAACCCTGTTCCAGTAATTTGAGCTAGATAATATCCAGCAAGTAGCCAAAAGGGCTCCATACAAGCACATTGTCTCATAATCGACATTTGTTTTCATCTCTATATGCTGGTATGTATTTTTATTTATATGTATTTAATCACCATTCAATAAATCATACATTCTTCTATAAATCCTATTAAGCATCTATTGTGTATCAGTTGGCACTGTCATTTTAGGCTCATATAAGATGTATATTGGAAATTCTGTAAGCAAATCCATCTATACCTCCTGATTTTGCAATTTCACATGATTGTTTTTTCTTGGCTAGAAATTACTAATCTAGAAAATGAAATATAGTACCCAAGGACAGTACCATTCTGTTCAATTCAATTTGACAGATAACTGTGTCAAACAGATTTTTAAATTTGGTGCTTACAGAGGTGAGAAAACTTAACATTGTCTTTATTCTCTTGTAATTACAGTCTAGTGGAGGAGCACAGATGATAGGTAAGTAACTACAAGCATGACAAACATTTTGAAGGAAAAATTGCAATTGTCATGGGAGAATCTGATCAGCCTCAAATGCTTTCCTGTGGGAAAACTGACAGCAGGAGGCCAATGAGAAGAATAATTTTATTGAGGTAGCTATGGTTTCATTTTCATGAGCAATATCTCTTGATTACTCTTTGAGGACATTAAACAAACAAACAAAAACCCAATGTTTTATTTTAGTTCTCACAACTACTAACATTTATTCTCTGAATAATTCTATTTGTAACAGAACACTGAGAACACAGAAAAACACAAAATATTTTCAAAAGAATATCCCTGATATATACTTTTACACTTATTTGATTTTTCTCAATTACTCTTAATCATTATAGATAAAAAATAAATTTATTGTATTTCATGCTAATGGTCTCATGCATTTATTAACTCCTAGTGTTAACTCCTAGTATTGAGTACTGACAGCTTAAAGAAATGCTAAACAGAGATTCTAAGGTTGATTTTAAGTTCAACAAGAATGAGCTCCGCAATTCATTAGTGATGTCTATGGGTTGCTAGAGTAGAGAAAGGTAAGTCCTTAGCTTACTGATGCCTTGGGCAAGTTAACTTTTGTCCAGAAAATGGCAAAAATGAAAGAATTTACCACAAAGGTTTTCATGAGGCTTGAATTAGATAATGTAGAGTGATCTTAAGAAAATACCCAACACATTGTAATGCTCAATTATTGTTAACAATTTTTATTGTTATCCCTTGAGGTACAACCACTACAGTAAAATGTATTAGAAAGTTACAATGCATATCAACCTGTTTATATTTTTCAAATTATGTATTGTTTTTGAGGGAAATTATTTAATACACTGTTAATTGAGGATTCTCAGATATTTTAGGCAGTTGAAAATATACATAATATAGAGTGTAAATGTCTAAATAATTATTTCTAAAAAATCAAATATCACATTTTAGGTAAAGAAATGATCTATATGAGCTTACATGGCATGTGGTAACTCACATTGCAGCCTATTTTAAATTATAACACTAAAATATTTTTAAATAATTATAAAAGGTCTAATTTTTAAGTATCAAATAAACACAATAAAAGCAAACAGATAAAACACAGAGTGATATAAAATTTAGTGACATATCTGGGAAGAATTGAAATTAACTTTCAGACCTATGGAGAGGTATGAATAACCTGGATATACAAAGATAACAAAAAATTGGTATTTGCCCTTATAAAACTTAGAGTTCATAGGTCAAAGAAACATTAATTGCAAAACCACTATAGTAAAGAATAAAAATTACAACCCAGAAAGGCACAATTATATGATGCAATTTATGTTAAAATATACAGCATATGTATATATTACACAGATCTACACAAATTGAAATGAAAATAAACTATTATAAATGCATTTATGTATAGTTTCTATAACTAGAAAGTTCACACACAAAAATAGGACAAAAACAATATATAGAGTAGAAGTTCCATTTTTTTCTATGTATATATAGGCATATAAAAAGACAAAGGTAAAGACGAAAATTTTATATTATTTCTGAGTAGTAGGATTGTGTTGAATTCTAGGGTCTTCTTTTCTTCATGTTCCAAAATATCTGCCATAACAATGTATTACATTTATAGTAAATTTATCAAGAAAACATTAAAATAACAGTTATATTAGCAGGATGACAGCCACTGGGGAGAAGGTTAGGGGGTCGAGGGATCAAGCCAAAAGTAATAAGGACTCACGGACATGGATGACAGTTATGGTGATTGTAGAGGGGAGAGGAGTATAAGGGGTTAGATGGTAATGGAAAAATTAGATAAACAATAAAATAAAAATAGTTATATTAGCAAATTTGGGGGAAGTTATTTTTCATGTAACAGTGTTGTAAGATAATAATTTGTTAATATAAAAGACTTGTTTGTTTATTATGCAATATGGTTGATGATTTTTTTAGATTTTAGTGTTAATATGTCTTTTTTATTTCCCAATAAAGCTATTGTTAATATATTATAATAAAATAATATGATTAAGAAAGCTAATACATTTAAGATGCCCCATAATAAGTGTGGTAAATTTCCCCTATGTCTAAATTTATTTATTTATTTATTTCATCAAAATGCCTTTATTTTGGAGTGAATTTTAGATTCACAGAAAAGTTGAAAAATGGTACAGAATTTCCAGTCTTCCTCACTGTTAATATTAAGATATCAAGTACCTTCATTTGCTTATTTAATCACTAAAACCCTTGAGTTTTAAAGAAATATATTCTTACAGATATATTAAATGCTTACATATACTTTTTCAATATGGAAACTAATCCTATCAAAATCTTTTAAAATGTTTTTTTAAAATGTAATAAAATTTATATATTATTCAAAAATATTAAAATGAATAATTTCATATTGTGAAATGTTACTTTTTTAAAAAGAACAAGAAAAAACTGCATTTCTCATTTTCAATTACTGGCAATGAAACACCTATCGTCTTTACCAAATCCCACATTCATTTGTATTTGTCACTGTGTATTTAATGACTGTCAGTAACACTTCTCAACAAACACTGGGTAGGAGGCTCTAACTGTCCTTGTTTCAGTTATGTGTATAGCTTATAATTAAATATATATTGGCATAGGTTGAAAAATGTTTGTTATATTCTAGAGGATAAATACTATACCATGTGATATTTCTGATGCTTTTATAGTTTTTTTTCTTTTCTTTTTTTCCCCAGAAAAATGCTGGGTGAAGCTAATAGTAAGTTCTCATAAGCATCTGTAAGGAGATCTTAATGTTATATTGATTCATTTGTTAGCAACAGCATTCCAGTGTGTAGATTGAAAGTCAATAGTTTAAAATTAGCCAATAAGCTATCTCTGCTTTTGTCTTAGGGAAAATCAAGTGGGAAAAGTTGTAAAGTTCCATCTGTGCATATGCTTGTTTGCTTGTTAAAGAACTGAATTACATAAAGTCGTACTTATTTCAAGGTTTCATTGGGATTTTCGAGCTGTATAATCACTCTACCATGCAGAAAGCAATCCCTATGACAACAGATTGAGAAGTTTACCTGGTTATTTGTTTTTGACTATATATTTACAGGTAATAATAATATTATGGTCATAGAATTATCTCTTCAAGTCTCTACTTGTGAGACACATAGAGTTAGGTATGCTAAATGTTACTTTAGCTCTGTGTGGAATACCCGCCTGTCATGTGCCCTCCAAAAATTTCAGTAGAGTATTTTTTTTACTCAATGTTATGTATATTTAAAATGTATTGATCCTATGTGATATCAAATTTATTGGAACAAAAAATCCATTTACCTACTTATTTCTGTTTTTCACTAGGCCAAAAACAGCTATAATCATATTTTATTTTTATCATTTTATAATATTTTCAAAGTACAGGATAGCACTTTAAAAACTTTTAAATGCTGTTAATAATGTTGCTTTATACATTTTCTTCTCAATTCAAATGATTATTTTGTATATGCAATAATTTTTCTGTCAAAAGTCACTTTGAGTTGGGTCTTTATAGACTCTCTTGTCCTCTCTGCTCTGCTCATTTGAATTTACGTAATATTGTGCCTCATTCAGTCAGGCAACTGGTGGATGGTCAATTACTAGCAGGTAACTTAAAAGAACATGAGTTTTTTTTTCTGTTTTTATGTGGCCTAGTCAGTTGAAATTGTGTTTAATAAAATTAATCTTTGTTTTAAAAAAGCATTTATATTTCACCCAAATTAAAGACAAACTATTTATGAAGCTTGGAAAATCTAACTAAATTGAAAGCAAAGAATTGAATATTTGACTAAGCCTAAATTGTTTAGCTATAAAACCTGTGCTGCTTTAGCATGGTGTAAGTTGAGTTCATGGTAGATTGGGTTAAGCTGCCTTAAGTCTGGTCCTACTTTATTTTATCTGACTTACATAATAATAAGTAAATGCTTTCTGCTTTGTGCTTTTAACTTCATGAGGATTGGAAAATATCACTGAACTTGCACGGGAAAGAATCACCGAGCATAGCAGGTCCAGGCCTCCAGACAGAGTGGCTGAGGACACTCTAATCTGCCTGGAGACTAAACAGAAGGCATAATATTGCCCTCCCTCTGCTCCAACAGGCCCTCACCACAGGCTGCAAGAGCACCTCATGCATGCACTTGTATTTGCAGGCTTTGCCCTTGTGTGGTCTCTTGCCAGGAATAATAACAAACAGCAGCTCATTACACAAGGTGCCATCTCATTACATGAAGAGTTACTCTGGCATATTAAAAACAAAACACTGAAAGCCTAAAAGAAAACATGACTGAAATTAAATGCAAACAACTATGCCTTTTATTTTAGAAATATTGATCCTCTACAAAAGAGTGGCATGCTTAATGAATATCCTTAATGATTTTACAGTAGGGCAAATCATCTATGAAAGTAACATAGTTAAAAAAGAACGATATGATCCAGCACCCAATGAAATCCAATATTCTTGTAAGCAACACCATTGCTCCCTGTGCTATAACTCTCTGGGAGCAAGAAAGCTACAAAATCAGGAAGGGAAATAGAACTAATTTATTTTAGATATAGTTTCAAAGTTGACTAAAATGCTTACAGGGGTTCCGTGAAAATATTTTCCAGACTAATCTAATCCTGTTCATAGTAATTACTTTCTTCCTTTCAGGCAAAACACAGTTGACAGAAAACAGAAAATAGTTTTTAGGGAATTTAATAAGCATGAGGTAACACATTCAAAGAAAATTTTCATTACTTTAAACCATAACCTCTTGAGAGTGTATTTTCAGGACCCTTTCCAAATACTTAAAGTATGATTGGGTTATTACAAATTAATTAGAAGAAAGATAAATCAGTCTTAATTTAGGGCTATTTGAATAGTCTTCAGAGGCTCAGTGAATTTGGAAGTGGGCAGAAAAAATGTTATGCATATATAGAAATATTTGATACACATGTAAAGAAAAAGACATTGAATTCTAATAAAACAACTCAAGAAATTTTGAGCATTACAAATAAAAATAAAGGGATTTTTGTTATGTAACAAAATGATTTAGGGTATTCTCAGATGCAACAGTTTATAAACGAGAAGTGATATGTATACTTCCCAGAGATATAACTGGCTAACTCATCTTATGAACAGAGAAAAATCTGAAAACATAAAAATTCATTAATGCATGCCTTAGAAAAAGATGAATTCCATTGAAAAATGAAAAAGGCTATTTGATATATTTCTCTTGAAGACCCAATCTCTATTTTGGCATTGTCCAGATTCTGGAAGAACACTGACAGACCACTTGGCATAGGTAAAGAACTTTCAGCTAGCCTCTGTGAATCCTAGGGGAGATTCTAAGCATTAACCTTTAGTTTTATATGATGATCAATAATTGAAGGTGAAAAAAATTTAGTATAAGTTCAGTTCAGCCATTTCAACTTACATACATGGTGGGAAAATACTACCAGAAAAAAAAAAAAACATGAAACAAACATTTTAATAGTGAGGCTTATTTAATCATTAAGGTAATTTTAGTGGATTTATATTTTGTCCCATTCTGTTGAGAAAAATAGGCACAAAGTGTTTAAAGGATTTGCCATAGGTCCTGCAGACAAAAGGCTATGTATTTCATTTCAAAATGTTACAATGGAGCATCTCATTCTCAACACCACAGAGTGTGAGGAGATGTTGTGGAGTCAAGGTCAAAACTCTCCTGCTTCAATTTCAGCGCTTTTCAGAGCCCACAAAAGGGATGTTAATTGCAATAGATAAAGAAAGACAATATGTACATACATATAGATGATATATTTATATACTATAAAATAAAAATAATTTATTTTCTTTGTTTTAATAATTTTTACTCCGTCCCATAATTTTTACACTGTCCCATACTCTCACCATAGTGTAGAGGTAGAAAAACAATTTGCAAACCTTACAGTAAGATATGTTGTGATGGGATGTTGATTTTTGATTTTTGACTCCAGAGAAATATCTGAGAGAATTTTCACTGAAAATCCATTGTCATGGCTAATGGAGCCATAGGAACCACAGAGCTCGTGAAAATAGGCAGTAAGTTGGAGGAGATAGTGGAGTGGCTTCTCATGTAAGAGAACTGAGCTTCTATTCAAGTTTCTTCTTTAATTTGCTCTGTGACTTTAAATAGTAATGGAGTACTGACCTGATGCAACACCTAAGGATTTCCATTTCTGTGTTTATGCCCTTGGGTCATTCTTTCCCTTTGAGTGTGGGGAGTCTGTGACTTGTTTCTAACTAACAGTGTTTGCTAAAGGTGATGGATGTTACAATATATAAGACTCAGTCTTAGCAGACTGGAGCAAGAGACTCTTCTTGTGGCTTAATACAGTTAGTGGCCACATTAGAGAATCGCATATGACAGACAACTGCAGACAGCCTCTAGAAACAGCAAAAAGCAGTGCGCTAGGAATATTGCTATGAGAAAAATGAATTCTACCAACAACTTGAATGCACTTGCAATAGTTTTTCCCAGCGTAGCTTCTATGTGATACTACAGCCTGGCTAAGACCTTAATTGCAGCTTGTAAGCCCCTGAGCCAAGGACCCAGCTCTGTTGTGCCTGCACCCCTGACCCTCAGAGAATGTGAGATAACAAATGTGTGGTTTTAAACTACTATTTGTGGTAATATGTTATGCAGCAATAGAAAGCTCTCACAGCAGTCTACCTTAACTTCTTTGGGCTAGAATTGAAAAATTAAATACATTTTGAATATATCTTTTTCTAAATATTTTTTATACAAAATGTCTCATGATTATAAGAGTCTGAGATTTGAAGACTGTAATCTGAAAAGGGAAGTCAATTTAAGCAAGAAGATTGTGAGTTGAAATATAAACACATGAATGCATACAGCACGTAAGGACCATGAAGAAGGATTATAGTTTAATCTGTGCCACCTCCTTTACGAGTCTCCCAGCTCAGTGACATCTTTAAAGCACTCTGAACAGTTTCACTTTAAGCCAATAGGCAGATTTCCTAAGTCAGTTTTCATTTTCACTGCACTTTAGAAAAGTGTTCCATAGACTCCAGGAAGATGTCTGATTGCTGTGGTAGATGACCCTCTTAAAAAAAGAGTTAAATGCATTAGCCCGTGATTCCTCTGTGTACGTGAAGTGTATTCTCCAAGTTCTAAGATAAGTAGTGGTGCTTGCAGATTTGTCCATAGTTTTCTTTAACACTGTAACCAAACATAACAATAATTTTATATGCCAAAACTATCAATAGAACTCTGTATTATTTTTTTCAATGAGTCCTTCTTACCAAGTTTACAAAGCTGATCACATTTTTCAGGTTTTCACTATATAACCCATTGAGAACATGTAGTTTTTATTTAGAGATTTCTTGCTCTATGTTTACTGGTTAGTCTATTGTTTAAGAACATGAGAACAGAATGTTGAAGAATGATTTCTTTGCAAACACAGAAACTCACAAAATACCATTTTGCTGCTTTATAACTGTAATTCCATATCTTAATCATTATATATTAATTATATATATGTAATATATAGTCACAAGTATATGTTCATAATATAGTCTTTCCTATAAGTCAGCTGGGCAACTGCTCGCTAGCTGCCCGCTGAGCAGCCCAGCACTAGGGGATAGACAAGAGTTACACATAGTAATGATGCTATTCACTCAGCTGTTATTGAATGCAGGTTCACTCAAAGTAGAACATCAACATACATTAATATCTTATTCATACTCTAACAATCTGAGAGATATAACACACACACACACACACACACACACACACACGCACCCACAGCAATCAATGGGGGATACCGAACCCAGGTCCCAGAGTCTCAGTCCACAGGGCTGGGAGACAGCACTGTGGGCAAGGGAGTTATCAGCAAGAAAGCACCTCCAGAGCCAGGTGGGCAGCAGAGCAGACAAAGTCCTCAGTCTAGCAGAGCAGAGCCTCCAGTGGTCGATGCCAAGGGAGATCCACATGGCACAGAGCAGCACTCTAGTGTGTGGAGCTTGGCTGTTTCAGCAGTGGTCTAGAAACTGCCTCAGTTATGCCTTGAAAGTGTTGTACTCCACCCTTCTGGGTGTTTTTGATAAATGTCTTGGCACCCCTGATGCCAAATGTGGAATTTGCCCAGGAGCCTATGGGTGGCACATAGCTGTTATGCTTGACACACCTGATAGTAAATGGGGAATTTCCTCAGGAGCCTATTTATGGGTGGTCCTGTTCTGTAGACATGGCTGTTCTGATCATGTGTGCAGATATCCTGGGTGTGTTTCCTTGCCAGATTTTTCTAGCATGACTTAGGTAGTTTTCCTCTTGAACCAAAGTGTCGTGGCTGACTAGCAGCCATCTTGGTTGACATGAGTGATTCCATTTTTTTATATACCTTATGCTATCTTGACCATTTTGTTGGTCCTGCTTTTTGTATATATATACATATTTTTGTTTGTATTCTATGATCTGTTTGTATTCTGATAACTTGGCACAACTAAGTCACCTCATCATTTTCCCAGGAAAAAAGTCAAGAAAAAGCAAAACATTTTAGAGTTGAGAAATGTGAGCTAACCTATAAAAGTCTCTGTTTAACAAAAATATATAAAATGCAAGCACCTACTCATGTTTTGAATTTTTTATTTGAAAATATGTTAATTTAATTAAACCTTTCACTAGGTCATTAAAAATTGCAAATTGTTTTTTCTGCATTTTTGACTTCTCTATTACCTTGCCTTTTTCTTACCACTCTGTTTCCAAATGCATTGAGCTTGAGTCTTCCTATAAAATGCATGTAATTTAAGCCTTGCTTCCCTTTAACAGCTCTTCAGGGATATTGGAGAAAAGCAAAGTTTTATACATATTAAAACTAAAATGTGAACTACCAGTTAGGAATATAGACGAGGATTGGTAGAGTTATGTGAGGATAGGAAATGAGTTTCCTTCCTGAGATTTTAATTTGGCGGTATTTTCTGGAAAGTGCCCGAAGCACTTGTTAACATTCATATCATCCTAACGAGATTTATTTTTCATAGAGAATATAAATTGGTCAGGAGAAAGCTTTGAGAATGAATGTTGGTATTGAAGAAGGCAAGAAATGTGGTTCTGCCATCCTTCCTTTTTCAAATACACATGCACACCTTACTCCCAAGCCCCTTTTTTACTTTCTCTTTGCTTTTTTATTTCTCTCTTCCAGCCTCCCTTTTCGTTTCTTTCTCACAAAGCCTTTTAATGTATAGTTCAACATTGTACATTCAGTTTATCCTAACACCCTGGTAGAGTCTTTTTTTTTTCAGTCAGTGTATTTAAAATAATCAACTTATAGTTTTTAAGGCTTGAGTTCAGAGTGTCTCCATCAATTTGATTATACTTCAAGCATAGATATTTAATCAAAGGTATTTGTCATTTTATTTTCAGGTGTTTTATTATATGTAGTGTGTGTGGTAAGATTAAAATATAGAATCATATTACCATTACTTGATATTTTAATTATGAATTTTACCTAAACTCAAAATATGTAAGCATATATCTAATAATTGCATATATCTTGTATTATTTTTATGTCATTACATTTTCATGAACATTTAGTGAATTTTTTTTTGAGTGCAGTGTCCTGGCAAAATACTAGTTACTGATCATTTTTGATCAACTCAATGGATACCTCATATTTTGAAAGAATCTTTAGAGTTGAGGAATGAATTCAGCTAGCTCTAAGTCTCAATTATATCTTCAGTTTTCCATTGTTGCTATTAGTGCTCAGCTTCATCTTCAGAAATTACATAAAGGAAAAGAAATTCCATGAAGGAAAACTTACAGAACTATGGACCCAAACATGATTTGCAGTTTTTGTATATTGATTACAGTCTCAGAAACACAAGGCTTGTATGGTAAAATTCCTACGATATAATGAGTTATCAATGAACCTAGTGTATTTTCAACTCCTCGGGAAACTAAAACACTCTGAAGATGCCTGTGCTTCATAATTGAGACAATCCTTGATATTTATGCTGCAAAATATAACCACAAAAAGTAAAGTACACTTTATAATCACTAATCATTTGAAACTGAGAGTTCAATTTTCTGGCCAGAGCTGTGTAATTCTTTAAAATCTATCATTTCTACAAAGTCCAGGAAGTTCAGCAAACAAATAAGTGCTGTTTTCACAGTGCTACCTGTTTAATTCACATGTTCAGTTTGAATGTAAATGTTTAAATTTCTATGATTTTTTTTAGTCCTTGGAAAAATTTTGTTGGTAGCATTGTATTTTCCCCTTCATTTAAAAAATAATATATAGTCACTGAAGAAATCACCATTTTTATAAAAGTAAAAGTATTTAAATAATCTTTATATTAATTCCCATTTCATAGAATCCAGATTAGGGATCTGTAGTCAGACTGCCAGGATTATAATATTAGCTCCAGCCTTACAGAGTAGTATCCAAATTCAAAGAATTACTACACTAGCCTTGGTTTCCTCATTGGAGGAAAATGGAGGTGAAGTAAGCTTATTCATTTATTGTGAGTACCATACTTCTGGCATGCCATAAGAATCCAAGAAGTGTTATTACCATCATTATTAATAAAGTCAATTTTTTCAAAAAGTTAATTGCAAAACATTTTATGGTAATTGGAGGGTGATGTCATTTTTATTTTTCAATGTAAAAATACACTGTATTTAGGTATTTAAATTAAATATAGTAGTAATTAAATATCTGCAGAAATACTTGTAAATTTAAGTTAAAACAAGTAAGTATCAGAATTTCTCACTTTTCCTTATGCATAGAGTGCTGAGAGCATCTTGAACGCCTAGGTTTGTGGATCCCAAAGCCAGAGGCACTTCTAACTCCCCTCTGTCTCATTGAAGACAGCAAATAAATACATGTAAATGTAAATACAAGAACAAATATAAATTTAATTATAAATATTCCTGAATTTTAATCAGGTTTTAGCACTACTTGTTTGCATACCTTCTTCAGAATCTATCCTGGATAGTATCTGCTGCAACACACTCTTTAGTTAACTTGAGCTAGCATCACATTTCCTGAGACTCTCAGGGCACTATTGCGAGAAAATGGCAGGTATTCATTAGCTGTGTTTCTGTGCCAACAACCAATATCCATTAAATAGTTGAAAAAGGAAATAAAGGAAAAGGATTATAGAAAATAAGGTAATACTAATCCCAAGGTACTTTCTAGAAATCAGGCATGATTTTCTAGGAAATAAAAATGTTTAATTAAAATACTTGATATAGTCAATTAAGAAATCTTTATCTAAAAATCATTAATTTAAAATTATGCTGCACTGGCTGGTGTGGCTTAGTTGGTAGAAGTGTTATCCTGTAAACTGAAAGTCAGCGGGCTTAATTCCCAGTCAGGGCACATGCTTAGGTCATGGGTTTGTTTCCTGCTTAAGGTGCATATGAGAGACAACCAATTGATGTTTATCTCCCTCCTTTTTCCTCTCTCCAAAACCACTAGGCATGTCTTCAGGGGAGAATAAAAATGAAATGGAATGAAATGAAGCTAATAATTTCTTATTTTCCCAAAATATTGCAATGTTCTATAATTATATATAGTTATAGACATTGCATATAAAGTTAAAAATGTAAAATATTACATTACATAAATATGTAAGAATATTAGAAAATCAATGAAATAAGTTTTGTGTGAAACCAGTGACCTAGAGTTTCAGAGTTCATCAAATAAAAATTTATTTCTTGTATCATTTAGTCTCTCTGCCTTACTTTTTCATGCATAAAATAAACTGTTAGATGACATTAAATATAATAATATTTAAAGTATGAGATGACATTAAATATAAGAATATTTAATGTCATTTCCATTTCAAATTTTATAATTCTACATGTTGTTTTAAAATAACATATTTTATAACTGATGTTATAGTTTGTAAGTTTTTTGTTTGTGTTTATTAACTATATTTCATTGATTATGCTATTACAATTGTCCCAATTCCCCCTTTGCCTCTCCCTGTCTGGTGTACCCCTTTCCTACAGCAATCTCCCCCACCTTAGTTCATGTCCATGGGTCAGGCATATAAGTTCTTTGGTTTCTCAATTTCCTATACTATTTTTAACATCTTCCTGTCTATTTTGTACCTACCAATTATGCTTCTTAATCCTGCACCATTTCACCCATTCTCCTACTTCCCCTTCTGTGTTGATAACCCTCAAAATAATCTCCATATATATGATTTTGTTCCTGTTCTGGTTGTTCGTTTAGTTTATTTTAGTTTTTGTTTTTATAGATTCAGTTGTTGATAGTTGTGAATTTGTTTTCATTTTACTATTCAGTTTTGATCTTTTTCTTTTTCTTAGATAAGCTCCTTTAACATTTCATATAATAAGGGCTTGGTGATAATAAACTCCTTTAGCTTTACCTTGTCTGGGAAACACTTTATCTGCCCTTCTATTCTAAGTGATAATTTAGCTGGATAGAGTAACCTAGGTTGTGGATCCTTGCTTTTCATGACTTGGAATACTTCTTGCCAGCCCATTCTTCCCTGTAAGGTCTCTTTTTGAGAAATCAGCTGATAGTCTTACGGGAACTCCTTTGTAGGTAACTCTCTGCTTTTCTCTTGGTGTTTTTAAGATTCTTTCTTTATTTTTAACTTTTGGCATTGTAATTATGATGTGTCTTGGTATGGTCCTCTTTGGGTCCAACTTGTTTGGAATTCTGTGCTTCCTGGACTTGTATGTCTATTTCCTTCACCAAATTGGAGGAGTTTTCTTTCAGTATTTTTTTCAAATAAATTTTCAATTTCTTGCTCTTTCTTTTTTCCTTCTGACATCCCTATGATTCAGATGTTGGCATGTTTGGAGATGTCCCAGGGTCTTTTTATACTGTCCTTATTTTTTTTAACTCTTGTTTTTTCATTCTATTCTGGTTAAATGTTTATTTCTTCCTTATGCTCCAAATCATTAACTTCAACCCCAGCTTCCTTCCCTTCACTGTTGGTTCTTTGTGGATTTTATTGTATTTCACTTAGTATAACCTTCATTTCTTCCTTAATATTGTTTCTGTACTCAATCATTTCTCTGAACAACCAGTGTTTTGAACTCTGCATCTGATGGGTTGGCTATCTGTTTTGTTTAGTTATTTTTCTGGGATTTTGTTCTGTTCTTTCATTTGTGCCATATTTCTCTGTCTCCTGAATTTGGCAGTATCCCTGTGTGTGTTTCTATGTATTAGGTAGAGCTGCCTTGACTCCCTGTCTTAGCTCATCTGTTAAGTTGTATGGGGCAGAGCCATGGATATTTGTCAGGAAAGGGTAACCTGCTTCACGGCTTTGTTGCTCTGTGTGGAAGGAGAACCTGGAGAGAGGACAGTGGCTTCTGGAGGTTTGCCTGAGACACATTCTATTTCTAGTCACTTCACCCACTTCCCTTATGAGACTGGCACCTTTCCAGCTGTTACCCTGTGTTTGAATCCCAGGGTGGGTGGGTTTGCAGATGTTCTAAGTTGAGTGGGCACTTTACATGGACTCTCCTGAGAAACTGGATGTTTTTTTCTGATGCCCCAATCCCCACTTGTTTTAACAACCAGAAATTATGGGGCTTTATTTTCTTATACTGGATTCCTGGGCTTTACAGTCTGTCCTGGGTCTGGAATCACTTGCTTCCAAAGTATCTGTTGGGAACCATCCTGCCTGGTTTCAGAAGCTATAACCCCCACCAAGGCTAAGGCTGAGGGAATGACCTTGGACCGTAAGCCACTAAGGAGACAAAAGCTTATCTCCCTGGCAGGAGCACCACTTTTGCTCCTTTTACTTCATCCATAACTGGCCCCCAATGTTTGGTCAGTTAGCCAATGATGGGTAAGATTCCCCAAGGGGGGAATGACCTAAGACAGGCATGATAACATGGGAGGCCCACAATGAAGGACTTTGGGGGCTACAGCAAAAGGGAGTGATGGACCCTCACCCCTCAGCTTTGACAAAGCCTGAGTCCTCATTCTGTCTGCAAGAAATCTCCTAATCTCTTGGCTGCCTTACTTCCCTTGCTCCACCTAAGCCTGAAACAATGACAGAGGGTGGTGCAGCCCTGTGCTGGAAAGGGTGGGTTCCCTAGGTCAATCAGGCCTAAGAAAGAATATGTGAAATCCTGTGAAACCTGCTTTGTTTAGTATGCTCTCAATTAAATGATAAGGGTCCAAGCAAGAAGTAAGTTTGTTCCTCAAAGTTTTATAGCTCTTTAGCTATCTGACCCTGACTCAATAGGCCCCCAGAATTCTTTGTTATCTATTGTTTGATCCTTACTGCCTGACAATGATTAATGAGCTTTATCTGTATTCCTGTGCAAATGAATTCAATAAAAGCCCATTGAGGAACAGGCTCCTGGCCCTTCTCCTCTGAGATATTGGCCACCTTTCTTCTCCAAGCAGATCATGTCTTGGTAGACTTATTCTCACCTGTGTCAGCCAGAGGGGGGCCTGTGGGCAGAGCCCCCCACACAAGTATCCCTCCCAATTTTTATTCACCACACATGGATGGGGGACCACTTACCCACTGCTACTGCTGCAGCATCTCCTTGTCTCTCTGCCTTGACTCTACATCCACCCCTCCTACCAATCTAGATGAATGTGGCTTCTTTAAATCTTTGGTTGTCAGACTTCCATACAACTTGATTTTCTGGCAGTTCTGGGTATTATTTGTTTTAAGGTTAGTTGTAATTCTTCTTGTGGTTGTGCAAGGAGGTGAAGCATGTCTACCTGTGCCTACAACTTGACCAGAAGTCCTGTGGAACACTTTGATATTATAGTTTTGAAATTAAATAAAGGAAAGAAGGGTAAAGGGCATGCAAAGGAACATGAATAGAGGACACATGGGCACAGATAATGGGGGGATTGATGGTGGGAGTGGGGGGTGAAGTAGGGTTGAGCAATGTGGAAAAAGCGATCACAACTTTAACTGAACATCCATAAATTTTAAAAAATCAAAAAATTAAGAAAATAAAGATAAAATATTTTCTCTAAGAAAAAGAAAATGACTGGCCCTTCTTTATATATAGACTCTGTAGGAGATACTATTGAATTTTAGATTTTCATCCTAATAGGTCATCATTGTGAACAACACAATAAGAAAGCATTTGATATGGCATTTATCATTAATCACAATAATAACTACTTACAGTGTAATTGTCTTTTAGAGTGTAGTTGTCTAAGTTGACCTCTGATAAAATCTTAAAATTAAGTATTTAATGTATTTAGTATTTAGTGGTGAAATCAAGTATTTTTATTTCAAAATTAATAAGTCTTTATTGACTGAGAAGCTTTGGAAGCCCGTTTTTAGACTACATTTGGAAAATACTTCAACAAAATTTCCTGATAAAAGTAGATTTGAATAGTTAGAATCTTTTTTTTTTTTCTGATTTAAAATCATGAGCTTTCTGATGGATTTTAAAGACTTCCAAAGTTAAATATATCTATGAGAAATAGAAGGGTCCTGAGGTGAGAAGCAAAATATTTAAGTATCTTTTCTGCTTTGTTGGAGTCCTCAAAATGAATATGAAAAAAGGCCAACAGAAAAGAGGTAGAGGGTTGTGTGAGGCTTAGGCACTAAAATTTTTCAACATGGTCTGAAATATCAGAACTTGCCCTTGGCAGAAAAATAATGACAATAGCAATTTAGACCTCTAAATAATCAACATTATCTTTGTGAAACAGGAAAATGAATTCCTACTAACCTGAATATTTTATGAGACTGTAAGGAAAATTCTGTAACAAGTTAAATATGAATTTGTCTTTAGAAATGTGGGATTCTGTAAACAAAGGGAAAATAAGTTAAAGGTTAAAGATACAAAAAAAAAGTATTAAAACGATGCCCAGTGAAAGAAGCAAATATAGACAGAGCAAACAAATCACTATAGAACTTAAAAGAGAAACTACTGAAATAGTCAAAAATTATACTCCCAGTTATTTGTATAAATATTAGAAAGAGGCATATAAAGATTCTAAGCTCTTGAAACATATTCAAAGAAAAGTTTGTCTTGCTTTTTATGGTACTTTTGAGTATAATTTTTACCAGTTGCCCAGTATTCTCAGTTGGTAATTCTTAAATTCTGGTTGTTTATTGTTTAGCAATCAAATAAACTCTCTGATATTAAATGGAGTTCTTCAAAAAATGCAGAGCTCTCTAAAATGACAGGGTATATACTAAATGAAGGTAATTGGTAACCTACACTGAACTATGAGTAATTCTTGTGCTGACTGAAGGTGTTGAAAATAGACCAAGAGCTGAAGATGTTTAACATAGTAATGGTCTTCTTCAACCAAGTCTCTAGCGTCAATTCTAATGAAGGGAAACAAATAATATTATACTTGAAATCATCATGCTTATGCCATAGTGCCAGCATATGTCCTGCAAATCAAAGTGAAAATGTAAATAAATAGCAACAAAGTTTTGCCAATATAAATTTACCTTGTTTTTTTTTTTGTCACACAAGAATGAGCTTGTGAGTTCATTCTAATACAGAACTATGAACTCAAAAAAATCATTTTATCATTAAAACAAGAGATTTAATCAGTGAAATTATTTCACCTTAAAAATTCTCCTGAAAATATTGAATAATGAGAATATAACCTTAATAGAATAAGAAGATTTCTCAAAGTTTTACCACCTCTAGCATGCTCTGTCTGTTCACATTGAGAATAAAAATAAGCACTAGCATGTATTTCCAAGAAGGAAAATCTGAAATTATATATATTAAAAATAATTGAACCAAATGAGAGATCAATATTATGTATTTTTCAAATATTTTATGTGCCTTAATAATGTACAAAGACTTTCTATTGATTAGAAAAAAATGCATGGGCTGAAATTTTATTGATGATTAAACATTATAGCATTGCAAAGGAAGTGCATGATTTGGGATAAAAGAGAGCTAGGTTCAAATAACAGTTATATTATTTACTCTCTAGTTTATGTCAAGTTACTTCTTTCTGCTGAGACAATTCTTTCCTTCTAAAATGTTTATAGAATGTCTAATCATAGAGGTGTTTTGAAGATAGAATTATATTAGTGAATGTAATACCTAGTATTCTACCTAGCATGGATTAAACATTCAAAACGAGTATTGTAATCATTATGATTCCATGAAAGATTAACACCAACTCCATCCCACTATAATCTCATAAATGCCTCAGCCTCTCCTTTATATACCCCCACAAGAAGCTAATTTTTCCCTAATGAACCTGAGCTCCCCCTTCAGAGCTCCCCTCCACCAAAGTCTCTTGTGTGCAATCTCTTGATGTTGCCATTGCCTGGTGAACCCATGAAGTTTATCTCCATATATTTAAATAAACTTTGTATTGGTGGTATTAATTTATTTGACTAATTTTTACATCTTTTATTTTTGAAGTTCTAAAACCTACACACCTTTTGTTTGCCACTTCACTTAGTTGTTTTCTGTTTAGAACTTCTCTTCTGAGATACAGTTGTTTCAAATTAGGAAACCCAGCCAGAAAAAAATAAGATCTATCAAACAAAAAGGAGAGGGATAATGATAAGGATTCTCACCTAGCAGTCATCTCAATTACTTTTCTTCAATATTTTACTAAATCATAGTTTCACCTTCTTGTCTTTATTGTGGCTTATTTATTCAAAATCTGAGTTGTAATTCTTGTTTTTGTGTATGTGAGAAATATGACATGACACATTCAATTCCTTATGTTGAATTAGCTTTGCAAGTTATAGATTAACAGAAGAAGTGAAAAATATCAGGCTTTATAAAATTTCCATAAAACAAATGCAAATCTTGGTGACAAAGCTGAGGTTTTACATATAATGCTTGCTTCATCATATGCCAGTTTAGGATATACACTCCCTTACTGTGTTGTGTTCTATTGTATCCCACTGTTTGTTCCTGTGAGGGCTGTGTTTTATTGGAGCATGTGATTTTGCATACATGTTATAAAGACAGTAGTGAATTTTGAAAGTGGACTGCATGTTAAATTGAGACTATGTGTTGAAACTTCAGTTCATGGCAACCTATTAATTATGGTAACAAAGTGAAGTACACAAAATTAAGAAAGTTAATCAAAAGTTAAAAAACAATGGCATTGCTCTTCCAATTTATGTTTTACATAGGTATAATCTTAAAGGATTTGCACAGCCAGGGATGTTAGAAAAAGCATGAAAACAGAGGTAGTTAGACCTGAGTCCAAACCCTGGCTCTGCTGCTTGATGATTGCATGATGACGAGGTAGTAGTCAATTTTGGGGGTTGCCAATTTTCTGATTGGTATGATCTGTAGACTAACATAGGTCTTATTTTTCCACTGGGAATTTGATAACATAAATATGCATTAAATTACTCTCTATTGTTTATGTATGTCTGAGCATATAGAGGATGGTGAATAAAGGAAGGTCTTTTCTCTACTAATTTTTCTATTATTCTCTGACTATTCTCATTCTCATCACGACGATGAACTTATGAAAGATGTGATTCTGAAACTAAGATTTGAATCCTAATAAAAAATGAAAACTTATGTACTAATTCATCCTATTCCATAATAATAGAATGTTAAATGAAAGTGTTTAAGATATTCAATTTAATATTTTCTATCAAGATTGTCATATGTTTTAAGTGGCATAATATTTGTTTATTATTTGTCAAAAGTATTTCTATTTTGTATATTTTATTAGAAATGTTATTTCTAAGAGAAATACCATTTTCATGAAATCATGATATTTCATATAACATTTTGAGAAATGGGATGACATTTTATATGGTAAAGTAATTAAAGTCTGCTGATTTTTAGTTCCACAACTATTGCCCGTATTGTTCATTAATTACTGGGTAAGTAGAATATCAATGATCAATGAAGCATGACCTCCTAAAAGCATACTTAGAAAATTGTACCTACCAGAAAGTGAGTGTCAGAGGTCCCATCACAACCATCCATTCAGGATTCTTCTTCTAATGCTCAAATCCAAAAGAATTAATAGATTAACCTATGGATCCCCCAAAATGTCATTGACCAGGCAAACTTATTCTCTAATTGCTGCTGGCAATTTGTAAAATATAGGAATTGATGGAATTTTAAACATGAAGATGAGTACAAATGAAAAATTAAAAATATTTAAACAATTTTTAATTGTACATTATTAAAATGATGGTGGTGATCTATATAATCCTTTTACTACCTTTGTTATAATTCCATTGAAGTCCCCCAATATTTCTCAGCTGAATTGCATCAATTATGTTTTAACATCTTACCTTTATTACCCTTTCTTCCACCCAACATCATCTGCTTCACCTCAGAGAATGCCCCATTTTCTCCCACAATTATTCAAATACCTTCTCATTAGTTTTGGCACTGAGTGTTTAAATGCTGCTTCCCACACTTCTGCTATGATATTTCTTCCCTCTGAAATTAACCTGGCTCACTCATATTCATCAATGTCAACTTAGACTTAAATTTCTGCACTAGATGTTCACCATTTTTAGATGTTTTTTCTTATGAGCTCCCATAAAACATCATTCCATGTGTATTACCTGTTTGTCTGTACCCCTTACAAGATGGTAAATCACCTTGCTCATCTTTGAATACCCATCCAGCATCATAATGTCTGGCAAATTTGTCAAAAATAGCCATAGAATGGATGAGTAGGCTCATGAGGTGACTTCTGATTTGCTTACTTTGGAGGGACAGGGAAACTCTTGAATGGGAATGTAGTTTTATATATTTTTAGTTATTCAAGACAATGTAACAGGAGATAAATATGAGTTTATGCTTCTCACAAATGACTCAACCATCCTTGCTTTATTGAAAGTCTTCTAGGCTCAAAAATCATTCTCAAGTAAAAAACATAACCCAGAAGCAATAATTAAGGGAAAAAAAGGATATTTGTATTTTTGATCCATGTGCATAGCAAACGGGGATAAATGGGACATGCAGAAGAAGATAACACAGATAAGAAGCAAATTATCTCACATTCCAGAAATTAAGAAAATCTCAGGAATTAGAGGGGGCAACTTCTGTAGAAGATGAGGGTAAGGTGGACGAAGATGCTGAAAAGAAAGGGATTGTCTGAGAGCCTATTAGTAAAGTAGAATGAGGGCACGATGTAACCTGAATGTATAACCCTTTACCATCAGTTCTAGGGAATCTGTTTCAGAGCCAGAACTTTGGAGGTTTTAGAGAAGATCAGAGGTTAAGGATGGGCCAAGAGAAAACAACTGAAAGTCAGTGTAACTAGTTGGGTGGCCATTCAGCCCTTTTAAGTACCCAGAATGCAGGGATTTTTTTTTCCCTCTCTTTTTTTCAAGTCAATACCTCAACTTTGTCACAACAGAGTAGAGTTATCTCTGGAGAAGTGAAATAGCTTTAGAAGTTTGACTTACAAGAGTTACAAAGGACACAGTGGGCAGAACATTTTCAATGAAATATTTTAAGAACCTTTATTAGAACTCAAGGGAATAATTTACATCTCTGATGGTTAGTGATGCTGAGCATCCTTTCATATGTCTCTGGGCTCTTGATATGTTCTCCTTAGAAGTGTCTGTTTAAGTCCTTTGCTCATTTAATTGGGTTGTTTGTCTTCCTGGAGTAGAGTCCTGTGAGTTCTTTACATATTTTGGAGTTCAAACCCTTGTCCAAGGTAACATTGGCAAATATGTTTTTCCATATAGTTGGTCCCCTTTTCATTTTGCTGATTTTTGTTAATGTAGAAACTTTTCATTTTGATGAAGTCCCATTTGTTTATTTTTTCCTTTATGTCCCTTGGTCTAGGGGACATATTGATGAAAATATTGCTCCATGAAATATCTGAGATTTTCCTGCCTATGTTCTCCTCTAGGATTTTAATGGTGTCATGGCTTATATTTAAATCTTTTGTCTACTTTGAATTTATTTTTATGTATGGTGTAAGTTCATGGTCAAGTTTCATTTTTTTGCACGTAGCTGTACAGTTCTCCCAACACCATTTGTTGAAGAGGATACTTTTACTTCATTTAATGCTTCTACCCCCTTTGTTGATTATTAATTGACCATAGAGTCTTGGGTTTATTTCTGGGCTCTCCATTTTGTTCCATTGACCTATCTGTCTGTTCTTATGCTAGTATGAGATGATTATGATTCTTGTGGTCTTGTAATATAGTTTGATATCAGGTATTGTGATCCCTCCTACTTTGTTCTTCTTTCTGAAAATTGCTGTGACTATTTTGGGTTGCTTATGGTTCCATGTAAATTTTTGAAATATTTGTTCTATATCTGTGAAATATGTCACTGGCATTTTCTTTCTTACCTCTCTCAGGTCTTCCCACATTTCTGCTGTGATATTTCTTCCCTCTGAAATTAACCTGGCTCACTCATATATTAATCAATGCCAGCTTAGACATAACTTTCTGCACTAGATGCTCACCCTTGTTAGATGTTTTTTCATGGGGATTTATAGGGATTATATTGAATCTATAAATTGCTTTGAGTAGCATGGACATATTGGACATGTTACATGTTAATTCTTCCAATCCATTAACATGGTATATGCTTCCATTTTTATATGTCTTCCTTAATGTCTTTCTTCAGTGCTATGTGCTTTTCTGAGTACTGGTCTTTTACCCAATGTTCATAGCAGCACAATTTACAATAGCCAAGTGCTAGAAGCAACCTAAATTTCCACCAGTAAATGAGTGGATAAAAAAACTACGGTGCATTTACACAATGGAACACTACACCACAGAAAGAAAGAAGGAGCTCCTACCCTTTGTGACAGAATAAATGGATCTGGAGAGCATTATGCTAAGTGAAATAAGCTAGGTGGTGAAAGACAAACACCATATGATCTATTAGTGGGACCTAATCAACAAAACAAACTGGCAAGCAAAATGTAGCCAGAGACATTGAAATTGACAACAAGCTGACAATAACCAGAGGGAAGAAGAGAGGGAAATAAAGTGGGAAAGAAATGAAAGGGATGTAAGTGAACATGAAGGAGGGACCCATGGATGGAGCCAAAAGGGGAGGTGGGACTGAGGGTGGGAGGTGGGCATGGGTGAGGCAGGATAAAGTGGTGGTGGAAAAAAGGGAGAAAACTGTATTCGAACATCAATAAAAAAAAATAAACAACAACAACAAAAAAGCCACAAATAAGCAAATAAAATACAACCAGAAATGTTGAATTAAAGAACAAACAGACAGTAACCAGAGGGGAAGGGGGAGAGGGATAATGGGGGGAAAATAGGAAGGTCCATCCAGGAACCTGTATAAAGGACACATGGGTAAAGCCAAAGGGGGTAGGTTCAAGGGTGGGATGTGGGGATGGGTGGGACAGGGCTCCAAAGTGGGGTGAAAATGAAGACACATGTATTTGAACAACAACAAAAAGGAACTCAAGGGAACAAAGCTCAAGCTAGAAATATCTGATCAAGTTAAAATGCAATGAATGAAAAGTAGATGCATCATTTAACATAATTTTGAAATTTCAGGTCACCAGGTTTAAGTAGTGAAATCTAGAATTTTGCAGGGTAAAAATGAGGTCATGGTAAAATATTAAAGAATCACATTAAATTTATGAAAAATATTGGGAGTCACTAGTTTGAAAGTATGAAGTGAAATTATTTTTATTTTTAAAATCTTCACATTCCAAAACCCATAAACCAAACAATGGGGGAAAATGAAGATTATTTTAAACAAATAAAACATCAAATTTTTATCCCTTTACTTCTTGGAAAGCTATTAGAAAATGTGTTTGACCAAGGTATGAGGGTAAACCAATAAATAGAAATACAAGGGGTATCCCGAAAATAATTCAGGAGTGTAAAACTATAGTGATAACAAAGCAACATATCATTTAAAATATTATGAATAAGTATATATCAACACATTGAAAATATTAATAAATAGGAACATAAAATCCAGTTCCTCTCTCTAAAGAGTTGAAAGCAGTAGATTCAATGGACAAAATACAGTTTTGTGTGTATATTTATAACAAGAATATAGAGCTAGGGTAATGAGATGTTCTACATGTTTTTCAACATATGTTTGTATTTAAAATATGTGCAAGTAGTAATGTAAAAATATAAAAATTAGTTGGCCACAAAGTTATCCCTATCATTTTCCATTCTCTTCAAAAGAGTCAGAAGTTATTGAGGATAAAATGCTTTCTAAAGAAAATCTCAAAATTTATGCAAGTAATTAGAGTTCAAGTATTCCATACCTTGAAAACACAACATGTTAACAAAGAATAAAAGTTAAATTTGTCAGAATGTTGTTTTCTGTGATGTAGTTGTTGATCGGTGAAGCTAATAAGCCCTCTCTTATTAAACTTGTTAATAAAATATCCTTTGAATCAGATCTTGTATTTTTAATATAAGAATTCTCTTGAATTCTAGAAAGATTTAAATCTGAGACCATATGTTCAATGAATTTTAAACACAGAAAAGAGAAATTTTGTATTTTGATCTGTTAATTGTACATAAAATAATCTGCTTTTACACTAATTCCAATGTCACTTTGAGTTTTTATTTAAAAGTCTCATTTTTATATAATTCACTGAGTTAAAATCCTTAGATATGTATGTAAATCTAGAGCACAGTTCTATGGAGAGAACTTGAAAATGTAAATGGTGTGAATCAAAAATAACAATTATGTGTTCTGAACCAAGGTAAATTTTGATTAGCATCCTCTTTATCTCCTTAGGGGTCATTTATAATATTCACAACAAGAAGACAGAATGAGCTTTTCTTTCACAGAAAAAAACCTTTTGTAATACAACTGTGTTTCATACATTTCAGGATTGCTTATCTGAAATTGGAATATAACAATGTGTAATATCTTGTAGTAGATTCACTCAAACCAAAGGAATTTAAGGCTTTTTCATTATATCAATCTGTATTATCAATGAACAAGTTGAAGTTATTCTCTCATGCTTCAAATTTCCAACTGAAGACTCTGCTTATAGGGTAAAATATTTAATAATATAACATGTGGCTTCTTATATCTCAACATTACTTTAAAAATAATGGTGGATTTCCTCACCTGTGTGATTGAAAAGGGAAGTATCTCTGGATGGCAAATGGCTTTCATAAGTGACTTAGAGAAAGAAATTTCATAGAAGTCACTCCACCTAGGACAAATAATTTTACCATTATTTTCTCCACTGTAAGTCTTCCATAAACTCATCTGGAGAAATATCAATTTAATTAGCAATTATTATTAAGATATTTTGTATTTAGGAATTGTTGATGGACTTTAAAGAGCCTTAAGTTATTGTTGATTACTGAGTTTTCATTGCCATATCAGAAAGACAGAAAAAATAATAGTAATGTGATTTGATATAATAAAATATATTACAAACTAATTTACTCTCCCAGCTTTATTATTTAAAAATAATGGCCATGGATACATTGATGTATAATGCTAAATAGTGTGTATTTATCCTTCTATCATATTGGGAGTTCATAGAATGGAAAGGACTAGAATTTGAAGTTTATAGTCTAATTGTCTCAAACATTCTCACATATTTTCCCTCCCTTTCCTTTATTAATAGAATGCTACCTTCCCTTTGACCTGGGCTAATGACTGAAAACCTAGAAGACTATATTTCTTTGCCTTCATTCACACTGATACACCTATGAAATAAAGTTCTTGACAATGGGATATGTGACATATACAATATGTGACATATGCAAGTTCAAAGTCATGACCGTAAAACGCATTTTCCTACCTCTACTCCCTTTCTGTTTTCCTGAGGATCTGTATGTTGTTCTGGTTATGGTCATCTAGCTAACCAAGTAAGAAGATAGAAGAAATCTGCATCCATGGAACATTTTGGGAGGAGCAGCCTAAATCTTTCTGAACCATTAGCCAACCATTGAACTGTTATGCTATAATAGACATTAGCATCTATTTTTTTTAAACCACTGTGTTTTGGAGTCCATAGTTGTAGAAATTTACATTCTGTGAACATAAAAATGGTACCTGTAAAAAAGATGGTTTTGTAATATCCTAAAGTATATGACATTAGCTTGGTAATCACATGCTAGACAGGAAGAATAGAAACACCACAGGCTGGAAAGCTCTTGATCTTGGTTAGTTGAGGAAAACATTGTTAAAACAATCTCCTATCACAATTTGGAAAGCAGCCCACATTTCTACATAATCTTAGCTCTAGAAATGGTTAGAAAATGTTAATATAACCTTTCTTTGATTTTTTACACTTAGTAGAAAATGATAAAAAATATGAACTTATGAAAGAATTAAGAGCATTCGAAGCAGATGTTGCAAAGGACCTCACTCTTCTATGAAAGATTATTTCTGCCTGTGGCTTGTACTATTAAGTGACTAGGGATTCAATTAGTTGAGATTTTACAGCATTGGCGTAACCAACTGCTTCTGAATCTCAAACAGTAGAATTTATAATTGTGACCTCAAGCTTGTTTCAGAGCTTCTATTTAAACATCTTTTGCTACCCAATGGGGATTAACCCAGTAGCAATTAATAGATACAGGTTGTTCTGGTTTCACAAAACATCTTTTTTCAAATGGGACCTAGGTAATGACAGATAGCCTGAAAAAGATGGGGATATTCATGATATTGAAATGCAAGGCTTAGGAAACCTGTGTGGATGAAGCATTTAGCTATAAACACTTGTATATGGAATTAACTGGAAACAATATATGGAAGCCTACAAAGCTGAAATGTGTTGCTAAAGGAACCACAAAGCTGGTCTACAGAAAATCTATGTCTTTTCAAGTAAAAGTTGGGGATACCAAATCTGTACTAGCATGAACCTGGGCAGGCCTTAATCGGGCATGCTTTTCAATGCCAAATACAGAGGTGGCCACAGAGAATAATGAACAAGCAGCAACAACTGAGGCAGCAGATGGCCTTAATAGCTGCCAAGAAATGATTATTCATATTTTTGCAGAGAAGAATTTGATAACTACTATAGAACAGCAAATGATATATGTTCCTCATCCTTCTAGTTTTCTGAATGAAGAATTTAATGCAATTACTCTCTCTGCTCATAGTCCATCATTGTAAATTGAGCATAGTGGATAGCAAATAAGCCCATGTATTATATAGCATTGCCATAACATAAGGAGTTACATTTAACCTGATGCAATGAATTATTTCTCATTCAGAGGTTTTGGACTGACCTGGAGCTAGATAGAAAAGCTGGATGCAGTGTTTGAATGTATTCCTATGCTGTGTGCATGTGCTGGGGATATGCTTTATGTGGGAGAAAAGGATATCATTGTGTAAATAAGGGTTCTAGAAAATTTTCCTTTTGAAATAGAATAGTCATCATTTACAGACTGTGTTTGGGTGTGCATTTGTGAATAAGTTCTGGTAGATGGGTGGTAAAAAGAAGATATGCAGGCAAAGTATAGGTTAATCTAAAAAGGAACCTGCTTACTCTTCATTTTTTTTATTACTTTTCCATATCACAATGATGTGGTGGTGTGAATGAAGAGGTATCCCAATGAATGGTGAACACCACCATTAAAAGGTCTTGAATGGCTAGATTACCCTGTGAGTAGAAAAGCCTGTCCTATTACTTGAGAGAGATATGAGATTTTATCTGAACCACTGTGCTTTCAGGTCTTCTTTTAAACAGCGGCATCCTTTACTAATGTAGGAGAGAAAAATACAAGATTTACACTTTAAGATGCTACTGCTGATGGTAGACTTGGTGACAGACTGGAAGAAGATAGAGAGTCCAAATAGGTATCTAGAAATAATCTTTGTATAAAATGAAAGCATAAAAATATAACACAATGGCAACAGCAATGAATAAGAGATTGCTTTAAACAATTGAAAAAGTAAAAGCAGTAGCCCGTTTTCACTAGTTAAATATAGAAGTTAAAAATGAAATAAGTTTTAAGATGAGTCCAAATTATTTTAGTAAATGCCTGCCATATGCCAGACACTTAGTGATTCGCTGTATGAAAGAATAATGCTTCAATGACGGCAGCTATGTTTTTGACAAGATGAATATGAATATAAATATTTCACACATGAAAAATTAAAGCAGGAAATATCTGTTTAATTATCAGAATCACATAAAGTCTACCAATGCCATAAACTTTTTGGAGACAGACTGCCTATAGGAAGAGACAATAAAAATATTTCACTTAGGCTGGTCCTAAAATGATGACTCAGATTAAGGTAGAGAAGAGAACAGATGAAAAAGACCAGAGCTAGCCACACTATTATGGTTAATATTAACTATTCAGAAAATCGAGGTTTGAAAACCTATATTTAATTTGTCACAGAGATTGTCCACTTTTGAACCCATAAACTATTCTTTAAATAATTTGATAAAGTTAAAGAAAATGCTATTACTCTAAATAGCACATACTGCACTTCTAAGCATTCAGATTTTTAATTTCATCAATTTTATGGATTAAAAAGTAAATTCTTTATAAAAGTAATAATTTTATATTTATTTTAAGATTTGGCATAATACCTATCATCATTACTAATGATTTCTAAGGGTCGTATTGTTATTTCCCTTTATTCTGTTTTAATCAGGATATAAAATATTTCTTACATTATATTTTAGGTACATAATAATATACACCATTCATTGATTGTTTTTTTATATTGCATCTTTTGTTCTAATAATTTAATGTGGATTCACTTGTGAAAAAAGAAAACATGGGTAAAAGGAAGGAAAGAGGAGAGGAAGAATGAAAGGAAGGGAGAGAAGGAGGAATGAAGGAAGGAAGGAAAAATGAATGGTCAATAAATGTGTATTTTATAAAATTACTTAAGGCTATTACATTTTTAGAATGACTGTATTCTTTAATGTTAGTAACAATTTCACAATTAACATTGCTGAAATGTGTATTCTGAAAATTCTGCTAAAAGAGTAACACATTCATTGTGTTCATAATATTTTAAAATCATCTTTTCTATTTCTGTATTATATAAGTCTCTCCCCCAGTTTGCACATGATCTAAAGTGTCTCAATAATGCCCCTCATAGAGTCTCAACTCCACCTGCATTCTGTCTGTATTCACCCTCTTGGTGTCTTCCCTCTCTCTACTTTCTGTCCTAGTTTTCTTTTTCCTGCCAGTTATAGTCTGTCCATAAAAAATATAAAGTTCCTCTACATCTCCACTTCTCTAACTCATCTATTTCCCCTAGCACTCCCCACCCATAATTTACTGTCCAAATATGCCAGGATAAAGATTGGAAGGTAAATCAGACAATGTCAGCATAGTCTTCAGAGGATTTGAGGAAAGTAAAAGAGACCAATGAACGTTTGTGAGTTAAATTTTGCATTATTCCTATCACAATGATAAAAATGCTATGCAAAAACTTCTGGATATAAAACTCTTCTTATACCTTAAGGATTCAGTGTCCAGGGCATTCATAACATTAAAACAGTCTGACTCTAGAAAGTTGTTAATAAATCCCTGAAGGTATATTCTGTATTCTGGGAAACCGAGCACATACAACATCAAGCAGTATAATTCTATCTGGTTCCAGTAATTGCACCAATTTGTTTGAAAGGAAGAAATGTGCCCTTTACTGTAAGAAAAATGAAACTGAACATCCATATCCACTGCCTGTAGCCAATTTACTTTGTTATTGGAAGTTCTTTGCAAAATCTGATATTGCCCAGAATTATCAGCATTGCCCACTTTGCATTTGTAAAGGCTCAGTCATATTTTAGGTTATTTTTTTCAGTTGAATTCCTTTCTCATTTACTAATTGAATAAACATTTATGTATCCAGAGACTGTTCCAAGCACTATATCTGTTCCCAGGAATACAGCATGAATAAAACACAGCCTTGATCACAATTAATGTATGATCTTTGTATATGTACATGTAACAGGAAGCTTGGTAGAGATATATTGGGTATGAAAGAGAAACAAAGAACTCTGTGTTCAATCCAAGAGATGGAAAAAGACTACACAATACTAAATATTGAAAGCTTAATAGATAATTGAGAAGTGGAAACATTGGAGGGCCTCTAACCAGGGATAACAGAGAGACTATCATCTGAGGGCATGCACATGAATCAGCATGGTATATGGGAGAACTGCAAGTCTAACTAGGAAGCACTGTGTTACCTGCAAGAAGAAACTGAAGAATTCAATAGGAAATTTTTACTTTGGTTAAGGCATTTGTTACTCTTGACTCTTACAAGTCACCTTATTTACAAGTGCCATGGATTAATAATTGTCATCATGGGATCAAAAAGAAAATGCACTTAAGTAAATTTCTTTAGTCTCTCTACATTTTTGTTATTTTTATGCTTTAATCAAATATATCCCTTGTCTTACCCCTTAAACTTAATTAGTTAGTAAAATTATATTTGTATTTTTTTCATTTTTGTTGTATTTTTTCCATTACCATTTGTCTTTCTACTTCCTCTCTCCCCACCCCACCTAGCAATCACCACACTGTTGCCCATGTCAATGAGTCCTTTTTTCTTTTTGCTCCATCCCTCTACCCACTCTATTTCTCTCACATGTGGAATGTAATGAACAAACTGAACTAACAAGCAAAATAGAGACAGACTCATAGATAGAGAGTAGGATCTTAGGTCTGGGATGGTATTAAGGGGTATGGGGATTGTATTCATGTCTTCTGTCACTGATTTGCATCATATAATCCATCACCTTTCACCTTTCTTTGCTTGAACTAGGACATATTTCTGTCTAGACTAATTTTTATTCTTGTTACCTTTCAAACTATTGTTTGCAGAGTAGTCAGAGGTATCATATTTAGATTATATCAATCTTTATAATTTATTAATGTTTTTCATTATACATGAAATAAAATTTAAATTCCTCACCATAGTTTTAGAAGTCCTCTATGATCTTCATCCTGCCTAACTCTCCTGACTCATCTCATGCTGTTGTCTCCAACTGCCCTAATTCCCTCCACTATATGATGCTTTCCCCAGAACCAAGACCTTTTCACACACATTTGCTTCTGCAGAAAAGTTTCATTTTACCCACAATCCCAAGATAAGTCCTTTTCTTTGAGATATCACCATAAATATATCAATATTGGATAAATCATTCCTGAAAACCTAAGATAGGCAACTTTTTCTCACTATCTTGTTAAAAATTTTTATTGTAGATTTCCATTATATTTAGTCCCTTTATACCACCCTCCCTCCCAAAATCAAAACATTGTTGTACGTGTTCATGAATCCTTTTCCCTGTTTGCTCAGTCCCTCCTCCACAGCCTCTCTACTCCCTTAGCTGTCATCCTGTTCTCTGTGAGTCTGTCTCTATATTCCTTGTTAGTTGAAGTTGTTCATTAGATTCCACATATGAGTGAAATCATATGGTATTTGTCTTTTGCCGACTGTTTATTTCACTTATCATAATGTTCTCCAAGTCAATTCATACTACCACAAAGGGTAAAACTTTCTTCTTTTTTATGGCCAAGTAGTAGTCCATTGTAAAAATGCCCCATGGTCGTTTTATCCACTCATCTACTGATGGACACATGGGCTGCTTCCATATCTTGGCTATTGTGAATAAGCTGCAATGAACACAAAGGTGCTTATGTTCTTTCAGATTAGTGTTTTGGGTTTCTTCTTATACATTCCCAGAAATGAGATTTCTTGGAAAAAAAGATAGATCTGTCTTTTTTTTATTATTTGAGATATCTCCATTCTGCTTTCCATAGTGGCTGTACCGATCTGATCTGCATTCCCACTAACAGTGCAAAAGCATTCTCCTTTCTCTACACCCTTGCCAGCACTTGTTGTTTGTTGATTTAAAGATTATATTCATTCTGAAAAGTGTAAGATGATATCTCATTGTAGTTTTAATTCACTTTCTCTGTAGATTAGTTATATCAAGCATTTTTTCATTTGCCTATTGGCCATCTGTATGTCCTCTTTGGAGTACTGCCTATTCAGCTCCTTTGCCCGTTTTTTATTGGGTTGTTTGTTTATTTGGTGTTGAGTTTTGTAAGTTCTTTGTAAATTTTGGTTATTAAACCCTTATCAGATGTATTAACTCTCACGTTTTTTAACATGGGTTATCTTTTTTATTTTGTTGATGTTTTCCTTTGTTGTGCAAAACTTTTAGCTTAATATAGTGCTATATATCCTTATTTTTTTTCTTTTGTTTCCCTTGCCTTGGGAGATATATCCAATAAAATATTGCTACAAGTAATATCCAAATTTTTTCTGCCTATGTTTTCTTGTAGGATTTTTATGGTTTAGGGTATAACATTTAAGTGTTTGATCCATTTTGAATTTATTCTTGTGTGTGGTGTGAGAAGGTGGTATAGTTTCATTTTTTAGCATGTATTTATCCAATTTTCCCAACACCATTTATTGAATAAACTATCTTTAGTGTATTGTATGCACTAGCTTTCTCTGCCAAATATTAATTGACTATAAAGGTTTGGGTTTATTTGGGGGCTTTCTATTATGTTACATTTATCTTTGTATCTATTTTTATGCCAGTATCATGCTATTTTGATTATTATGGCCTTAAAATATAATTGGTTAGAGGTAGCATGATTCCTTCAACTTTGTTCTTCTTTCTTGGGATTGCTGTTGCTATGTGGGGCCTTTTGTGGTTCCATATAAATTTTTGAAATATTTGTTCTAGTTCTGTGAAATACGTCATTGGAATGTTGATAGGAATTATGTTGGATCTATAAATTGCTTTGGGTAATTAGTAGGGACATTTTAATGGTGTTAATTCTTCCTATCCATGAACACTGTATGTGCTTCTGCTTTTTGTGTCTTCTTCAATTTCTTTCTTCAATGTCTTATAATTTTCTGAGTACAGATCTTTTACATCCTTGGTTAGAAGTCAATCACATGAAGAACACTGAAAGACATAGAGACATGGAAACTAAAAACATGTTATTAAACAATGGATGGGTCAACAAAGAGATCAAGGAAGAAATCAAATGATATGGGCCTCAAGAATAAAATTAGGGAAGAAATCAATTTCTGGAAACAAATGAAAATGAACTCACAACAACCAAAAACTTATGGGACACAGCAAAGGCAGTCATGAGAGGGAAGTTCATAGCAAAATAGGCCTACCTAGAAAAGATAGAAACATTTCAAACAAACAACCTAACCCTACACCTACAAGAACTTGAGGAACAAAAACAAAGACAGCCCAGAGAAAGTAGAAGAAAGAAAATAACCAAGATCAGAGCAGAATTAAATGACATAGAAACTAAAAGCACAATACTAAGGATAAATGAATCCAGGAGCTGGTTCTTTGAAAAGATAGGCAAAATCTACAAGCATTTAAGTAGACTCATCAGGAAAAAAAGAGAGAGGATCCAAATAAACACAATCAGAAATTAAAGAGGAGAAATTACAACTGACACCACAGAAATACAAAGGATTGTAAGAAATTACTATGAAGAACCGTATGCCAAGAAACTTGAAAACCTAGGTAAAATGGACAAATTTCTAGAAAAATATAATCTTCCAAAACTCAATGAAGAAGAAGCAGAAAGCCTGAAAAAAAACAATAACAACAGATGAAATTGAAGCAATAATTAAAAAAACTTCCAACACACAAAAGTCCAGGTCCCGATGGTTTTACAGGAGAATTCTACAAAGCATTTAAGGAAGAGCTAACCCCTATCCTTCACAAACTATTCAAAAAAAATCAAAATGATGGAAGACTCCCAAACTCTTTTTATGAAGCTAGCATCATCCTAACCCCAAAACCCGATAAAGGCACAACAAAAAAAGAAAACTTGAGGCCAATATCTCTGATGAACATTGACGCTAAAATCCTCAACAAAATATTGGCAAACCACATCCAATAATGCGTTAAAAAGATCATACACCATGACCAAGTGGGATTCATGCCAGGGATGCAAGGATGGTTCAATATTTGCAAATCAGTAAATGTAATGCATCACATAAACAAAAGCAAAGACAAAAACACTTGATCATATCAATAGATGTGGGAAAAGCATTTGATAAGGTACAGCACCCATTTATGATAAAAACACTCAGCAAAATGGGAATAGAGGGAGCATTCTTCAACATAATAAAGACCATATATGAGAGACCTATAGCCAACATCATACTCAATGGGCAAAATCTAAAATCTTTTCCACTAAGATCAGGAACAAGACAAGGTTGTCCACTTTCACCACTTCTATTCAATATAGTATTGGAAGTTTTAGCGACAGTAATCAGACAAGAAAAGGAAATAAAAGGCATCCAAATTGGAAAGGAGGAAACAAAACTGTCATTGTTTGCAGATGACATGATAGTGTACATAGAAAATCCTATAGACTCTGCTAAAAAACTGTTTGACCTAATAAATTAATTTGACAAAACTGCGGGATAAAAAGTCAATATCCAGAAATCAAAGGCATTTTTGTATACCAACAATGAAACAGCAGAAACAGAAATGAGGAATAATATCCCATTTGATATAGCAAAAAGAAAATAAAATACCTAGGAATAAATCTAACCAAGGAAGTAAAATACCTGTATACAGAAAACTACACAACACTGAAGAAAGAAATTAAGGAAGACACACACAAAAAAGAAAAAAATATACCGTGTTCATGGATTGGAAGAATTAATATCATCAAAATGTCCATACTACCCAACGCAATTTACACATTCAATGCAATACCTATTAACGTACCAATGGCATATTTCACAGACATAGAACAAACACTTCAAAAATTTATATGGAACCATAAATGAGCCCGAATAGCTGCTGCAATTTTGAGAAAGAAAAGCAAAGTAGGAGGGATCACAATACCTGATACCAAACTGTATTACAAGGCCACTGTAATAAAAAAAGGCTGGTACTGGCATTAAAACAGGCACATGGACCAGGGGAACAGAACAGAGAGCCCAGAAATAAACTCAAGTCTCTACGGTCAATTGATATTTGACAAAAGGGGCAGCAACATAAAATGGAGTAAAAACAGCCTCTTCAACAAATGGTGTTGGGAGAAATGGAGGGCTACATGCAAAAAAAATGAAGCTCAAGCACCAACTTACACCATACATAAAAATAAATTCAAGGTGGATAAAAGACTTAAATATAAGCCATGTCACCATTAAAGTCCTAGAGGAAAACATAGGCATAAAAATCTCAGATATTTCAAGCAGCAACATTTTTACTGATACGTGCCCCAAAGCAAGGGACATAAAGGAAAGAAGAAACAAATGGGATCTCATCAAAATAAAAAGCTTCTGCACAGCTAAAGAAAACAGTATTAAAATAAAAAGAGAACAAACTGTATGGGAAAACATATTTGCCAATGATACCTCTGACAAGGGTTTCATCTCCAAAATATATAAAGAACTTACACAACTCCACTCTAAGAGGACAAGCAACCTAATTAAAAAATGGGCAAAGGACTTGAACAGACACTTCTTCAAGAAGGAAATAGAGGATCCAGAGACATATGGAAAGATTCTCAGTATCGCTAGCTATCAGAGAGATACAAATTAAAACCACAATGAGATGCCACTTCACACCAGTCAGAATGGCCATCATAAATAAAGCAGCAAACAACAAGTGTTGGAGAGGTTGTGGAGAAAAGGGGACCCTAGTGCACTGTTGGTGCGACTGCAGACTGGTACAACCACTATGGAAAACAGTATGGAACTTCCTCAGAAAACTAACAATGGATCTACTTTTTGACCCAGCAATTCCATTGCTAGAACTATATCCTAAGAACCCTGAAACACCAATCCAAAAGAACCTATGCACCCCAATGTTCATAGCAGCACAATTTATAATAGCCAAGGGCTAGAAGCAACCTAAGTGCCCATCAGCAAATGAATGGATCAAAAAACTATGGTATGTTTACACAATGGAATTCTATGCAGCAGAAAGAAAGAAGGAGCTCCTACCCTTTGCGACAGCATGGATGGAACTGGAAAGTGTTATGCTAAGCAAAACAAGCCTGGCAGTGAAAGACAAATACCATATGATCTCACCTTTAACAGGAACCTATACAGCAAAACAAACAAGCCCAATATAACCAAAGACACTGAAGTAGAGAACAGGCTGACAGTGACCAGAGGAGAGAGGGGAGGGAATTTCAAGGAGAAAAGGGGAAGGGTTTACAGGAACAAGTATAAAATGAACATGAACAAAAACTATGGGGGATTGGAAATGGGAGGGAGGTGAGGAGTGCTGAGGGGTGGGCTGGGATGGTAATAAAAGACAAAAAAACTGTACTTGAACAATGAAAATGAAAATAAATTAAAATGATAGATTCAGTCACACAAAAAAAAAAAATGATACAGACCTATCTCAAAAAACAAGAAAAATCTCAAATGAACAATTCTACTTTGCACTTAAAGAAACTTCAAAGGGAACAACAATCAAAGCCCAAAGTGAGTAGAAGGAAGGAAAGAAAGATCAGAACAGAAATAAACAAAATAATCTAAAAATGATGCAAAAGATCAATGAACCCAAGAGCTGGTTCTTTGAAAAGGTAAACGAGATTGACAAATATTTAACCAAATTCATTAAGAAAGAGGAGGGAGAACCTACATAAATAAAATCAAAGATGAAAGAGGAGAAATAAGAACTGACATTCATGAAATACAAGAATTATAAGAAAATATTATGAACAATTATATGTAAACAAACTCAGTATTTTTTTGGTTCCCAATTGGTCTTCTTTTCAGTCTTTATAACAATCTGTAAGTAGTGTTTAATGTACTTATGTATTTAATGACTTGCTTTATTATTACTACTACATATAAACTCCCTGAGAACACCCATTTTGACCAGCCTGGAATTCTAAGCCTGACAGCTAATACGTACATAGCACATGTTGATATTTGGGTATATTCTATACATCATCTACTTTTGTCTACTTGATATTTTTCAGCATATCTAAATATATTTTATTTCTGGTGTTTGGGTTTTTCTTTTTCTTTTTTTTAAATTCCATCATGCTTTGAAATCTCCAAAGTAATGAAGCTTTTCTGAAATGCTACTATCACTCTCTCAAAAATCCAATTAACCAAATAGTCATAAAAGGATATTTCAAGAAATGGAATATAATTTATTTATTCATGAAATTGCACAGTATTTGGGGATGATGATCTTTTTCCTAAGTAATTATAATATGTTACTATGTTATGTAGTACTTATAATATTCCATAGTACTTATAATATTTCCATAGTACTTATAATATGTTACTATGGGTATAGAAATTGTGTCTTATAAAGGTTAAATATTTTTATCATATATCAAAATGATGTACCATTCAAAATTTGTTGAAAAAATTTTAATGTATACAAAAGCATTTATTTTAAATATACTACCTTGTAATACTTAACTACTGACCAATTAATAGGTTACTTTGCCTGTGAGTGAGGCATACAGTACATTCAAAAGACTCTTAAGATTTAATATTACTAGTTTTGTTTATAAGCATCAAAAGAAAACAGAGTAAATATTATTCTTAAATTTCTTGTAGGTGTTATATAAACACAATTTAAAGTCATTAGAGGGTTGCATAGATTCACCCCAATCTTTATAGCAACACAATTTACAATAGCCAAGTGCTGGAAACAACCTAAGTGCCCATCAGTAAATGAGTGGATCAAAAAACTATGGTACATTTATGATGGAATATGACACAACAGAAAGAAAAAAGGATCTCCTACCCTTCTTGACAGCCTGGATAGATCTGGAGAGCATTACAGTATCTGAATTATGTCAGGTGGTGAAAGACAGGTACCATGATTTCACCTATAATTGGAGCCTAATGATCAAAACAAACCAGCAAGCAAAATATAACCAGAGACACTGAAATAAAGAACAAACTGACAGTAACCAGAGGAAATGGGAGAGGGGCTAATGGGGAAAAAAGGGGAAGGGTTTTTAGAAACATGAACCAAGGACACATGGACAAAACCAAAGGAGGGTAGAATCAAGACTAGAAGCGGAGATGGCTGGGGTAGGGGGTTATGGAGACAACTGTACTTGAACAACAACAACAGAAGTTAAAAAATTTAAATAAAAAGTTAAAAAAAATAAAGTCATTAGAGGGAGAGTATAAACTAAAAAAAATCCTGCTCTTATAGGATTCCTTCTGGAGTTTTATCTATGAATCTATGATAATTGCAAATGAGTTTGAATATTTGTGGATGGGTGTAATGTTTGTGTGGGTTGTATCTTTTTAAGGAATTGGAGTTAGAAACTAATACAGAATACAAAGCCATCAATAAGTAACTGTCTGTTCAATTGTTCTCTCCCTTTCCCTCAATCCAATATATCCCAAATTTTGAAAGTGGTAAAGATCCTGATTTGTGGTTAACTCAAAAACATAAATATTATTATAGAAAGAAATCATTCTTTCCTGTGATTTTTCCTGTGATGTAAACATACTTTTCTTTTATTGTTTTCTGAAAAAATGAGGAACTCCTAAGATCTTTAAATACAGAGAACTGGTAGATATAATTCATGAAATAGCTGCAAAATAACACAGATCTAGTGAAAGCACTTTTTTCTGTACATAAAAACCCATTTTGGAGACAGAGTTCAGAATATATTTGCAATATAAACTATCTTCCTGGGATCTTCATGTGTGATTATTTGAGGGCAACATAGTATTAACTATTTGTACACAAAAATATTCTATCCAGCTTTCACAGTAAACTAATTTTTGAGGTATGCCATATGTCAAGGATGAGTGACTTTTCCTTAATTTTTAAAGCTAATAATAGGCAATCTTGGGGCTTATTAAAAGAGCCTATCTTGTAATCTCAGAATACAGATTATGTTTTTCCATCTAACAAAGCTAATAATTACAACCCTTCATTGCATGAGGTAAAATAAATCCATGGTTCGACAATTTTGCTTAAAAAACCTGGGTAAAGTCTTAACTATCTTTAATTGCAAGTCTACTATTTGATTTAATTGCATGTTACTTTATCTCGCTCTGTCTACTTATTAGGACTTTTTTCCCTGATTGTATTTAGTGAGTACTAATTATATATAACCTGATGATTTCTACTTTTAATTATTTATTAGTGTTAGTTTTCTTGCAATCTACTTTATCGTAATTATTAATTTTCTTATACTTCTCCTAATGTTTTCTTGTGAGTTTTGTTGATAAGCATAACTAGAAAACATAAACAGTTGTGCTTCTCATGTTTTCCATTGGTATATTTAAAAGCATAATTTAGAGTCAGAGTGTAGGCTGAAAGAAACATAACAAATATTCTACTTCTGGCTTGTAACAACTGAGCGATTATTTCTCTGCCTCTGTTTCTTCTATGAGTGTGTTCTAAGTATCAGCATTCTATATCTGTCTCTTTAGGTCCCACCTATGGTTGGAGGCTAAGTGAGAAACCAAATGTGAAACAGCAAACAAACAACAAATAAACAAACAAACATTTAGACAGGTACCTTTTCTGATGCTTTCTAAACTTTGTACCATTCTGATGTCATTGTCTTTATGATAACCTCATATTGTTTAAGCCTTCAATACTCTTTGGTAAATTTGTTTTTAGGAAATTATCAGTATTGCCCTTTCATAATCATAGTCAGTTCTGTGTGCCTTGAAAATCTTCCCAAAATTGTTCAGTTCATTTTGGTCAAGACTGCTAAAATATTAGATATACTGATTCTCTAAAGCAGTCTGTCTTCCATCTACAGTGTTCAGAATTAATTTGTTATCTAGTGTGAGAAGTGGCTTCCTGAAGGAACATGCAGTGTTGGAACATCTTATGGGAGATGCAGGCAGGGATCTTGAGCACTGTGACTGCCTCAGCACAACAGTGCAATAGGAGAGAGGGCAGTCAGAGCAGCATCACAAGTCCCACCACTTTCCTGCTGAACGTGCAGCCAGGGCAGAGACAGATGCCCCAAACATACGAGAACTCATGGGTTGCCTCCCATTACAGGAGAGTGGAATTTAAAGTCAGGTCATTTGAACAATGTGTGCAACACTAACTATTTAGATTTTAAAGAAGGTGGCAGAATTGAAATGAACACGAGCACATTTGAATTTAGCCCTATTTTAAATTTTGACTTCTTAATTCTCAAAGGACTCTCAGCTTGCTAATCTTTAAAATGTAAATAATAATAGTTCTCTGTGTAATTACTGGTAACAAATGAGGTGACAGTAATTAACTACTTATCTGGGTATGAAATACAGCTGTGACAATCACTAGCTATGTAATTCAGATAACCTGTTTTCAATCTAAAAGTACTTTGATGTTAATATAATAATATATACCTTAGAGATGTTATGGTAGAGTTTAAATCAGATAATATATATAAAATATTTAATACACTGCAATGGTCACAGAAAGTATACAAATATTACTACCAGAATTGTCTTTATAAATCTGCTGCACTGTTGGCTTTCTAAATGCTCATGCACTTTTGTATTAGAACATGTTTCATATAGTTATAAAGGAGTCCTGTGTTTGTGTTTCTGAGTATTTCATTTAGTAGATAACTTATATGAAGAGCACATTTTGTGTCTCTTAAAGCTAGGATTGGCTAGGCTGTACCTAGGGAAAGCTGATTTTTTATTATCTGTTTTATCACATGCAAGGGAAACATTGCTACACGAACTTTTATATTGCTTCCAGTGTATTGGCGCTGCAGTGAGAGTAGCAGAAAAAGAGCTTAATTGAAGGTCATCTGCTCAAACCATATTTGCAGTGTGGAGTTTATTGCTAAAGAGAGAACCAAAGACAAACATGGAATTTGACATTTGAGAACCAATATCGAAGCATAAACAATAGAAGCCTTGTAGCTTCTGGATTCAAAACTATCTGGAATTTTAGCAGTACCCATCAAAACTACTTTAATTATTTCAATGTAATACAATTTCAATGTAATACACTATGATTACCATTAGTTTTCTAACTGCACCACCATTTCAAAAGAATAACATCCTCAAACACTATATAGAGCTTCAGATTCAAGTTTTTTATAATTAATAACAAAGATCAATCATAAATATTTACAGTGCAAGGTCCAGGCAATAATACATTTATCACTCCCCTAAAAAAAAAGAAATCTAGAAAATGTAAACAATTGCCATTCATTCAAAGTTTCTTCGAGATACTTACAGCCTCATGGATGTACGAGTGACTGAAACACATGCACTTAGTTCTTATTGAAGCTGCTTTTAGAGGAAAACAGCAAAGTGACAAAATAGCTATAGGGGTATCAGTGATTTGAAAGAATATAGGAGGTATCTGGGTAGGAGACAGAGAGCCAGATAAAGGATGTTCTTTATGCCAAACATTTTCTCTAGGCCAAAGAGAAGAGGTACTTATTCAACTTATTAAATTGATGTTAAATATGAAGTGATATATCTTGTTATTTCAGCTAGAATATAAGTAATCCTCTGCATTTAAACATGGTGTGTTCCAGATCCTGCAAAAAAGGAAAATCATGAATGATGTACATATACAGTACATATTCCTATGAGAATAGGAAATTCTAATTAGTGAACTAAAAAACTAGGTAGAGCATTTACATAAGAGATGGGAAAACAAATGATATCCAGTCATTTATTAGTTGAAACTGCAAGCCTGTTCCCTGACATTTTGACAGGGTAGGATGACAAGGATATTGATAAAATATAAAATTTGAAACTGTGAAACTGAAAATAGGGGAGAAGATTTTCTAAGCTCATGGTTCTTTTGTAAAAGGGAAACAATGAAGCTGAGATTTACTGGGGTAATTATAGGAACAAAGATAGCTAGGATTGTTGTAAGCATTTTATTTCAGTTCTTCTCACACTATTTTATTATACCTGTGAATTTCATTAAATATTTAATTGGCATAGGAATTTTAGAATTAAACCCATCCCTGGAATAATGAAGGGATGTGTCCGATTCATAGACCTATGCAGTATAATGTCATGTAAAGCTTATTAAATTGGAGAGGAGAGAAAGTGCTTCCAGAAATACATAAAAGTTATATGAATTTTCAATCACGGGATGAAGAGAGGAAATAAGTTTACTTCAGTGTTAATGATTTGGCATTGGGGGAGTAAATATACTACTGACACTGATTTTAGTGAATCCACTAAGCATGAGCTATGATGTAAGAAAGTGATAGGTTTATTTTTTGATATAAAGGAATATCCTAGAAAGAAAGGAAGAGATGTATGGGAAAATATGACTGCAGAATCGGGTGCAGGTATTTGCTAACTATACCATTGGATGAAAGGAATATTTCAGGGAAGAGAGCCCCTAGTTATCATTTTTTGTGTTTGTTCTCTCTTTCACTATTTAGAGGGAGATTAAGGGAGATCTTCTTTGTCTTGGGGAACAATTTACTACCCCAGTGAGAATGGAGGCATGCCTCTGTGGTTTAGGTGGAGTTACCACTAGACATAATAAAAAATAGACTGCAGTAATACTGAAGCCCTCTGCTCTAAATAGCAAAGTGTTTACATTGATAATGGGTAATTAGAAGTTATAAAGCAATGATTAAAAATGTTAGAATGAGTAAGTACATTTATTAATGTATATTTTTAAAGGGTTTTTTCACTAAAATCACAGTTCAGAGCATCTATGTTGTTAAGCTAAGTGTTTTCCACATGATTTTACAACAAACATGCACTGAAAGTTTTTTAAAGAGAGAGCTATCCTTGGTCTGAAACAAAAGGTGTTTCTCCACATCCTTGTTACAATTTGTTGGAGTGGTATAGTTTCACTGGAGCTGAAGCAGCTGGGAGCATCAATGAAACTGGAAACTCCCTGTTTCCCAGTACTGAGGTTAACTTAATATCCTTCCATTTCCTATTAATGTTGTATTTGTGGCACATTCGTTACCGGCCAAGAGAGTTGCTAATCAAGTGAAATACACAAAAACAAATACATAAAAGATTAAGAGATAATATGTTTCTTTGGTTGTAAAAATATTTAAAAATTAGCTCTGAACTTTGCATGAGCTATCAGTCCTATAGCCAGAAATTTTCAGATATTTTAGATGGAATAACATCAGAAATAAAATTAATTTAAAGTGATTTTTAAAATTGGAAAGGTATCTATCAAGTCCTAAACAATAAAAGCATGAAGTACCCAAGTATTAAGCTGAGATGGAGAGGTTAAAGAGAGAAATCCAGTAGTAGATGAGAACAAACTTTATATTCTTTTTATTTCCTTATAAGTTGTTTCCAGAAAAGAACTTAAGGAGACAATGCTCCTGGTATTGAATCCTGATGTATATAATTTATCAAATCTGCAGGGTAACTCAGTCAATGATTTTAATTTTTTTCTTTATGCAAGACTGCACTGTATATTTTGCTTAGTCAGTTAAAAGAATGGAAAGAACTGAAGGCAAAATGTTATATTGAATTTTCACTTAGAGTTACCAGATGCCCAAGGATTTCAATTTGTTGAACTTTCATTTTTTAGGGCAGCAACATTCTGTCCTAAAGTTTTATCCTTATCCTGTGCTTCCTCTGGCATTGCTCTTCAAGTAGGCAACATTATTTTAAATTACTTCTTTCCTATTATAACTTATATTTTGTAAAATCAATCAAAAGAATAAATTGACTTTTTCCATTCTACTTGCATTAATGATATGAAAAAGAAATGAAGGAAAGGATTTTGTAGTTGCTGTGTTTGGATAAATAATTTTAAATATAATTGGAAAATAAAAGAAAAAAGTACTAGACAGAAATATCTGAAATTGGAAACAATACATTTCTTGAAGAAAATAGGTTCTGCAACAAATGCTGTGATGCTTTCCACAAAGAACTGATTAGTCATACTGAGAGAGCAATAGAGAAAAACTTTCCAAGGCAGCACACAGAAGTATAAAATTAGCCTCCAAGATGGTCACATTGGGAGTCTTACGTGTATGTACTATGAAGGAGACCAGAAGACCATAATACATGTTTTTCTTAATAGGTTATGGTAAACAATGAGACATGAAATATAGACTAGTGAGATGTTATTTCATTTTTTATTAGACATTGATTGTGAATGGAAACCAGAATTTACCAGAAATTATTAATTCAATTAGTTCCAAAAGTGTAATATTTAATAAAATAATCAAAATGTGTCAGATGTTGAAATAAATGTTGAAATAAAAACATGAAAAAAGGCCTTTTGGAGGGATGGATGGTAGTAGTGGTCTTTCATAGGTTTTACCTAGACTTGATTGTTTATTACTTAAATACGTATTTTATTTATATTTATCCATATAGTAACTAAAACAAACAATTGTGGTTTGTTTTACCATATTGCATAGAAAATTAAGGCACTGGCAGTACTAGCTGCAATCATAATAGGATAAAATTCCATAAAATGTTACTGTACAAAGTGGAGCAGAAGCAAGGTTACAGCTGTTCATGTGAAAAATAATACAATAATTAATAAATGATGATACAAGAATAAATTGTTTTGCATACTCACAACTATAAACCTACTTTTGCCCATCTTGTCTAGGTATGGAATTCTAAAGAACCTAGAATAAAATAGTAAAAAGAAGTTGTGTTTTTATATATTTTGCAAATAAAAAGTTTATGAGTTTTCGATAAGTGGAAGAGTACTTGAAAACCAAGGAAATTCTGAAAACATTAGGATACAAAGGACATTGTAGCAATACATAACCTTTTGGATAGTAGACTAAACAGTATGAATACAATTATTTTTTGGTTAGCAATTGGATTTGAAATTCCCTCTATTTCTAACTGAATGTGTGGGTCTATTGAAGGCATCCACCCTTCTCTATACTTGTAAGAGTAAGTATAAAGAACAATATGACTGATAGATTCATTAATACTCCCTGCCTTCATCAAATAGAATTATGTACATTCAGGGAACTCTGACTTGAAAATACGTTTTTGTTACACTTTAGAAACAGTTTATCTGAAATAACCATTTGGCTGTTTTAGAGAAAATAGATCTAGGTCTGCTACACCTTTAATGTGCATATTTGGTCAATACATCATGATTTTGGAACATAAAAAGGTACAAAGTTGCAGCCATTTATGTGGCTGGATTTTATTTTTTATTGAAAGAAAAAATAAAGTCAATAAAAAATGAGATGATTTGTTCCAGTACATGGTAACATGAGCTCAATAGGGCGTGGGTTTTGAGCAAGTTAGTTAGCACACAGATTCCTTTTAAATAGCAGTGAACACCAAAGGGCCATCAAAATATCTTGAAGCTTTTAATATTTTGACTCCCCAATGAACTCCATAGTCATACTGTATTCATAAAAATTTGAAAAATATGGACTCTGATTCCAAATATTACTGTGCTTTAACTTGTCACTCCACTTAGCATTCCAGAATATTGTCATTAGTATAATCATCTGCTTACTTTAAGTGGCTACTGTAGAAACTATATAAAATTATATACATTAACTTTGAAAAATGTAAACATGTTACCTAGTAATGATTAATGTTCTTAAAACTGATAGTATTTTTTTCCTTACCATTCTAACCAGCTCTCATTTTACAAACAAGTATATACTAATGAATAGTTATAGAGAAAAACACATTTTATCAATGTAAGTGTGCAAGTGGCATGATATTTTTTAAGTCCAAATACCAGTGAAGTTAATGTTTGGATATGTTGGTAGATAACAGATAAATAGAAAAGTAAAAGTGATATGTTTATTTCTTTCCTTAAAGACATTTTTTGAGATTTATCTTTGTTTATATATGTAGCTTTAGTTAATTAATGTTTTTTAATTTTTAATTTTGGAATGGTTTTAGTATTATGGAAAAATTGCAAAGATACTGCAAATAATTTGCTTATTAGCCTGGGTTCTCCCTCAAGAGATAACAGAAGCAATAGGAGCAATGTGTGTGTGTGTCTCTGAGTGTGTGAGAGATTTCTTGACTGAAGTCTCCTTGCTTTCCCATTGTGGGATAGAAACTGATGCCATTGGAAAAGATGTGTCCCTGACCAATGACTGTTTTGCTTTGTTTCGCTTTGAAGAATGGAGGCCTTGAGGAGGGACATACACAAAATATGAAATATGAAATGCATTACATCTTAGGTGTAAAGCAGCTACTATGAATTTCTATATGTGCTGGAAAGGGGGAAAGGCTAGCATCATATTCAACCACAGGAAGGGGACTGTGGAGCTCATTTCCTCTGTAGATTTTGCTTATTAGACCTGTGTTTCTAAAAAAGAAAAAGAATTCAGTGATCATTTTTTGTATTTAAATATTCAAAAGTAATTCCAATTGAAAAATATACATATGTTTAGAAAGATACTTATTATAATAGATATTGGCTTACATAGTTTTGAGGATGACAAGTTCCACCATCTATCTTGGGCAAGCTAGAAACCTGGTCTGTGGTGATCTGTGGTATGGGTCCAGTTTGGAGATCATTAAGCTCTAGACCCAGGAAGAGCCCATGGTTTAGTTTGAGTCATAAAGCAAGAAAAAAAAAATGTACCAAGTAAAAGGCAATCAGGCAGAAGGAATTTCTTCTTACTCAAGAGGCAGTGACTCTTTTGTTCTATATAAGCCATCAACTGATTGAGTGTGGCTCAGCTACATTAGGGAGGGCCATCATTCTACCAATTCAAATGTTAATGTCATTCAAAAACTTTCTCACTGACACACCCAGAATAATGTTTGACCTAATGTTCGAGAACCCTGTGGCTCAGCCTTGTTGACACATAAAACTAACCATATCAGTTCCCATAATGCTCTCACCCATTTTCACCTAAGTTAACATCTTAATTACCATTGTGTAGTTATCAAAACCAAAAAAAAAAGGTATTTTACTTTTAATTAAGCTTTATATTTTGTTTTTTAAATTTAGCCATTTTTTTTCAATTAGTGTTTTTTAGGTTTCCAGTTTCCAGTTCAGGATACTGCATAATCTATGTGATTATCTAGGTCAAATCTAGATAAATCTAGTATCCATCTGATACCACATATAGACATTACAATATTAGTGACTGTATTCTCTATACTGTATTTTATGTCCCCAAGATTATTCTGTAACTACCAATTTGCACTTCTGAATTGCTTTGCCTTTTTTCTCATCTCCCATCATCTGTCCTGTCTGGCAGCAATCAAAATGTTCTTGGAATCTATGAATCTGTTTCTGTTCTGCTTACTTGTTTGTTTTTTTTAGATTCCACATATAATTGAAATCATTTGACATTTGTCTTCCACTGACTTTTATTTCACTTAGCATAATATATTCTATATCCATCCATGTTGTTGCAGATGATAAGATTTCATTATTTTTTTATGACTGAATCACATCCCATTGTATATATATATACCACTTCTTCATCCATATATATATCAGTTAATAGACAATTGGATTGGCTATTTTAAATAACGCTGCAGTAAACATGTGTATATATATTTTCAATTTATTGTTTTGGGATAAATTCTAAAAAGTGAAATTGCGGGGTCTTTACTTTTTGTTTGTCTTTGTTTTAAAATCTATTTTGTCTGGTTTAGTGATTGCTACCCCAGCTTTTTGTTTTGTTTTGTTTCTATTTTCATGAAATGTTTTGTCCATCCCTTTACTTTGAATCTGCGTGTGTCTTTCCATTTGAAGTGAGTCTCTGGTAAACAGCATATGTGAGGGTCTTGTCTTTTATCCATTCAGTCACTGTATGTCTTTTGTCTGAAGTATTTAATCCATTGCAGTTAAAATAATCATCAATAGATATGTCTTCATTGCTATTTTATTATTCATATTTTTATTTTTTTATTTCTTCTTCTTCATAAAAAAGACCCTTTAAAATTTCTTGCAATACTGGTTTAATGGTAATGAACTACTTCAGCTTTTTCATGTCTGGAAGCTCTTTATCTGTCCTTTATTTCTGAATGATGGCTTTTCTGGGGAGAATAGCTTTTAATCGCTTTGAATATTTTGTGCCTATCCCTTCTTGCCTGCAAAATTTTTGTTGAGAAATCAGTTGACAATCTTATGGTAGCTCCCTTGTAGGTAACTAACTGCTTTTCTCTTACTGCTTTTAAAATTCTCTCTTTGCCTTTAACTTTTGCCATTTTAATGATGATGTGTCTTGGTGTAAGCCTCTTTATATTATTCTTCTTTGGGACTCTCTGTACCTCCTGGATGTATAGTTTCTTCACCTGGTTAGAGAAAATTTCCATCATTGTTTGTCCAAGTAGGTTTTCAATTCCTTGCTCTATCTTTTCTTCTGGTACTCCCATGACGAGAACGATAGCATGTTTGAAGTTGTCCTAGAGTCCCTTTACACTATCCTCATTTATTTTGTATTTTTTTTTCTTTTTGCTGTTTTTATTTTCTTCTTTTCTGTATTCCAAATTGCTGATTTGATCATCTGTTTCATCTACTCTACTGTTGATTCCCTGTGATTTATTCTTCATTTCAGTTAGTGAATTCTTCATTTCTGAGTGGGGTTTTTTATGGTTTCCTTGTCCTTTTTTTATGCTGTTGAAGTTCTCACTGAGTTCCTTGAATATCTTTATGACCAATTTTTTTACCTCTGTATCTGGTAGTTTGTTTGCCTCCATTTTATTTAGTTCTTTTCCTGGAGATTTCTCCTATTTGTTCATTAAGGACCTATTTATTCATCTCCTCATTTTGGATGCTTATCTGTTTTTTTTTTTTTTTTTTATATGTTAAGTGGAGCTACTATGCCTCTTGGACTTGGTAGAGTAGCCTTACATAGTAGGTTATCTATAGGGCTCAGTGGCACAGGCTCTCTGGTCACCTGAGCTGGGCACTTCAGTCTTATCCCCTCTAAGTCTTGTGTGCACTGTCCTATTGTCCTGTTGTAGTTGAGCTTTGATTATTCTGGGCATATCAATGAGAGGAATTGAGTCTTGGGCCAATCAATGACTACACCAGAGGGGCTTCTGTGCAGGGGATGACTCCACAGAGCAGGACTTACTTCAGTGGGGCTTTGGTACCTGACAAATCTTCCTTTAGAGTTTATTGCTCATGGAGGTAGGTGGGTTGTAATCTGGCTATATCTGAAGCTGACCACTGGGTGTACTGCCTCTGAGGTCTCCCAGGATGCACAAGGTCAGCCATTGCCTGTGCCTTGCCTCAGGTCATCTAGCATGTGCTACAAAGAAATGTGCAGATTGCTGCTATTTGTGCTGGGCTTGGAAGTCTCTGGGAGTGGAAAAGTATGAACTAAAGCTGGCTGCTGTTTGTGCGGAGTCTGGGGCCACTTAGCAAAAGTAATTGGCAGGCCGAGGATAGATGCTGTCTGCTTGAGAGATTTTAGGAAAAGTCCAAAGTCTGAGCCAAGACAGGCCATTTACCTAGAAAAGCCACTGGAAATGGCTTGAGTAGGTCCACAAGTTGAGTGGAGAATTACCAAGGCTGGGTGAACAGTGACGGTTAGGTTGATGAAGACTCAGATATGGCACCTGCTTGCTACTTCCATGGTGGAACCAGAAAAAGACCAATGGCTGCTGCCATCACTTCTGTCTACAAGGAAGTTGCCCCTACATCTTTTATCCTGATGCCAGACACTTCTATTCCTCCCTGTATATCCCTTGTGCCTTTTGAGCTGATGTACCAGTGCTGGAGGTCATAACAAGTAATTCCTAGTAAGTCTCCACGTGCTGGCCCTTTAAGAGGGAATCCAGGATCTCTCCTACTCACTCAGTCACAATCTCAGCTGGTTTCTACAGCCAGAAGTTATGGGAACTCTTTTCTTAGCACTGAAATATGGAACTGGAGGTTCTGGTGTGGGGCTGGAACCCCTTACTCCTCAGGGAGGACCTCCACAGCTCATCTCTCCCTCCCTCTTTTAATGGCCACACATGGGTGTGGGACCAGCTTGTTCCAGGATTCTGTCCCTCTAACCACTCTCTATGTGACTTCTTCTTTATATTCTTAGTTGTAGGCCTTCTCTTCAGCTTGATTTTAAGCTGCCATCTTGACCAGAACTCCTAGAGTAAATATTTTAATGTTGTAGTTATTTTACTGTTTGATTATGCCATTATTATTTGTTCATTATGTTGTAGATGATAATTATTTTCAATCTTTCACTCTTACAAACATAACTATTTTATGGAAAAAGCAGAACTCAGATGCTTTTATGAAATAACTCTACTCCTTCTCCCACTGGCTCTTCAGTCCGTCATGTACAATTAAAATTTAAGACTTATTCCAGATCATATTGTATCACTTTTAGTAATGATGCCAATCTCTTTTTATTTTTTTCAGGTTTATTGACGTACAATGGACAAATAAAATTGTAGGATACTTAAAGTTTATAATGGAATGATTTGATATACATATACATTGTGAAAGGATCCCTCCACTGAGTTAATTAACACAGTCATCACTTCACATATTTACCTTTTAATTTTTTTTAGTGAGAACATTTAAGTTCTACCACCTTACAAAATTTTAAATATACCTCACAGTGTTAGCATTCACCCTTTAATAATTAATATGTACAATACAGTATGGTCATCTAAGTGTTGAACATTATTCAAAATAAATAGACTCCTTTTCCTATTTCTGGGGTCAGCCTCAGGCTTGAAAGTGTGCCATGGAGAATGGAGCATGCTTAAAAGATGTCATTAGAAGTGAATTTTTAATCCTTTGAAACTGGGAGGGTAAAGGAAGTTCAGGATAAACACTTAAGAAAAATTATCCCAAACTTAGGAAAGGGTAAAACATGGGCCCCTCCTACTGGTCTGGATGAATATTTCTTCTTTTAACTCCTTGGTTGTTGACCTTCCATAGTTTGATTTTCTGGAAGTTCTGGTTGTTTTGCTTTGTTTTTTTACCTGGTTGTTATCCTTCTTTTGGTTGTGTGAGGAAATAAAACTTGTCTACCTATGCCTCTATCTTGGCTGGAAGTAAAAAAACATGTTATTTTCTTCTTATTTTATATTATGATTTTTATTTCCTAAATTTATTGAAATTGACCAGGATCTGCTACCTTCTCTGACCAACACATAACCTATAAAGTCAACTGGAAGTGATAATACTGACTATAACTCTATCCCTTATCTTATTAGAAATGTGTCTAATATAACTCTAAAAGTGATTCCACATTTAGATTTCTTTATCAGTATATTTAAGCTATTTTCTTAATTAGCTAAATTTTTATCTCACTTTTTTCTAAAACCTTTCATTTGATTATAATTCTAACTTTTGAATTTTTTAACATACTGTTGTGATCATATGATTTTCCCTTACATATTTTTAATTCATTGCATTAATCACTGTTCTTAATATTTAAAAATTGAATTATTGTAATAGAGCTTTATGATGATCATATGCATAAGTACCTTGGTAAATAAGTATGAACAAATGTAAAAATAATTTTGTGCAGAGAAACTACTTTAGGAGACTTTGTTTTAAGTCTTGTATTCTACATGGGTACTCTGACAGCCTTTATTTCATTTTTTTTCTTTTTGCATTAAAATGTATTTAAATAGTAAACCTCAAATGCACAAAAATTCTATGTAATATCAAATCTACTTTTATTCAAGCACATGTGACTGACAGTGGTTGAGCATTCAGATATGTGGATTTAAATTTGGGTAGTATGTATTGCATTGGTAGTTTAAGTCTTTTTCCCTTAATGCTTTCAAGGGAAATGAAACAACTTCTTTTCTCTAAGTGACTATCTGGGAAATTATAAGATTTAGACAAATCATAAATATGCAGTACAGTTATTGTGAAGCAAAGTTTTATGATTTTGCAATTCATATTGCAAAATTCTCTCAATAACCATTGACCAACTCCTTTAAATGCTGCGAGGTTTGCTAGGATAGCAAAGCCCAAACAAACCCACACATTGACTAAAACATAAGGCTTCAGTGTAATCTATACAATTGGCAGATAGTTTCCTTTAAGTTATATGTATTTATAAAAATGTTAATGGAAGTGTAATTGTTTTGCCCATAATTTTCCTCTGAAATCCTCTGAGCATCTAGGACCAGATCTTGAATATTGTGGATGCTCAGTGAATACTTGATTATTTGGCTGACTTCATTCCTTTATTCTTATTAATAGTAACATAAAAAATTGACCATCTATTTAGAAAAAATAACTTTCAGGCAAAACACTAAATAAGTGGGAATGATTTACATCAGGAAAGAGTGAAACTCAGAACTGACTTAGAAATAACATAAAATGGTATAACTTTATTTTTTTTTTGTTCAGAGAACACATAAGTTAAACTTTTAACATGCATGATTGTTAATATTTTAATGTTTTATTTATTGATTGATTTTAGAAAAAGAGGAAGGGGAGGGAGAGAGAGAGAGGGAGAGAGAGAGAGAGAGAAAGGGGTAAGACAAAGAAACACTGGTTTACTGTTCCACTAATTTATGCATTCATTGGTTGACTCTTGTATGGGTGCTGACTGGGGATTGAACCTGTAGCCTTGGCATATCAGGAGGACACTCTAACCAACCTGGCCAGGGTTATAATTATTATTAAAAATGCAGACTGATAAAAGTTACTAAGTGAAGGCCATTATGATCATTAGTTAATTATATCACCTAATTTGTGCTCTTTCTTTTTTTAAGCCTTTTGTTTTTGTAGTAGAAAATGAAAATGGTATTATATCCCCAGTTATTGATTAAGCAGGTCATGAATAAACAAATGTCTATTTATATATTCTCATATATGCTATCACTTACTTCAAAGCAAAATGAATAAGATATCTTAGTCCCAATTTCTAACAAATTAATCAAATTCTTAACTTTTAGCATTGGTCTTCATAGCTTTCACAGAAAATCCTTGAACTGGCTTATCATAAGTGACCTGTGTTACTGTAGCCAAGAGATATTTACAATGCTGTAATGAAAATAGCAAACAAAATCTTCTGACAAAAGTCTGAGTAAAACATAACCCTTCACACTGTCAGAGTCTATGGCATGTAAAAAGCAAAGCAATGAAAAGAGATAGAGCTAAAACCTTTTCTGTCTTTTCACACACACTCATGCAAACACACACACTCAACTCCTTTCTCTTCTTCACCCAAATAACAACAGATATTTTATTTGCAGTGATTTAATTTAAGAATAGCAAGTTTTCAAGGAAGAAAAGGAAAAGAACAAAGAAATAAGTATCACAGCACTGGTTGGTATGGCTAAGTTAGTTGGAACATCACCTGGTAATTGAAACGCTATGGATTTAATTCCTGGTCAGAGCACATACACAGGCTGCAGGTAGCATCCCATGTCCAGGCAGGTACAATCTCAGGTATGGGCATGTTGTATCCCCAGTGCAGCATGTACAGGAAGGAACCAATTGATGCTTATTTCTCACATAGATGTTTCTCTCTTCTCTCCCTTCATCTCTCTAAAATGCAAAAAAGAAAGAAAGAAAGAAAGAAAGAAAGAAAGAAAGAAAGAAAGAAAGAAAGAAAGAAAGAAAGAAAGAAAGAAAGAAAGGAAGGAAGGAAGGAAGGAAGGAAGGAAGGAAGGAAGGAAGGAAGGAAGGAAGGAAGGAAGGAAGAGAGAAAGGAAGAAAGAGAAAGATCGTTCTCTGGTGAGGACAAAAATACGTATCATGCTATACAAAGTACTGCAAAATATATCTCTGCGTACAATACCATGTTAGAACTAATTTATAGTCAGGAATAACTTAAAAAATTACAGAATTAAAATATTAAAAATTAACTCATCAAGCAGGTATTATTATCTTTCAGAACAAAAGTCAGGTTAAAACAATTTCTTTTTTTTTCCCATGGGATTATTTTTTTTTTACTTTAATGATTGTTCAAGTACAGTTTTCTCCCCTTTACTCCCAATCAAGCCCTCCCAACCCCCCCCAACTTCCCTCCTACTACCACCCTCCCCCTAGCTTTTATCCATGTGTCTTTTAACTTTGTTCCTGTAAACCCTTCCCCTTTTCCCCTGAAATCCCTCTTCTCTCTCCTCTGGTCATAGATGTAAAGGTGAATGCTTAAAGGAATAAAATCAGAACTTTTAAAATTAGAAATACATTTTGCAAAATACAAGCTAAGAGGAAATGTATATATAATGTATTTAAAAACAAAAAAAATAAAATTTTCAATAGGAGAATATGTCAAAGAAACATAATACAAGTGAGAGAAAATATCCAGAACATAAAAAAAAAGTAATGGATGGAATAATAGTTTAATATACCAGTAGGTCTTACAAATTCATAAGTAAAAGATCATTACCCAAATGGAAACTAAGGTAAAGACTATGACAAGAATATGCACAGTAGGAAAGATTATCAATTAAAATTTTCAATAAGCATATAAAAGATATTCAAACTTATTTTTATTACATTTATTTCATTACTATTTATTTCTCTTGTATTCCCCTTCTTTTACACTTCCTTTTATTTATCAGGAAAATGCTAGTCAATGATAAAAAACTTTCATAATCATATTGGCAAATAAGTTAAAGATTTAATAATATCCATTTCTGGTAATGGTGATCAAATTGATCATGTTCATATACTATCTTTTTAAAAAACATTTTTTATTGTTGTTCAAGTACAGTTTTCTGCCTTTTCCCCACACCGCTCCCCACCACCCCATCCCTCCCCATCTCCCTCCCCTGTTTCCACCCACCATGGTTATTCTCCATGTGTCCTTATAGTGGTTCCTGCAAACCCTTCACCCTTTTCCTCTATAATCCCTTCCCCTCTCCCTTTAGGTCTCTGTCAATGTTTTCACTGATATGTCCCCTAGAACAAGGGACATAAAGGAAAGAATAAAAAAATGGGAACTCATCAAAATGAAAAGCTTTTGCACAGCTAAAGAAAACAACATTAAAATGAAAAGATAACCAACCATATGGGAAAACATATTTGCCAAGGATACCTCAGAAAAGGGTTTGATCTCCAAAATATATAAAGAACTCATATACTTCTAATGAGAATGCCAATCACAGTGACCTTTTGGTAAACTAAGGTGGCAGAATCTAAATTTGAAATACGCATTTTATTATACTCAACAGTCTCACTTTGTAATAAAAAATATGGAAAGAAAACCCTAGAATATAAAGATTTCCCGCAGAATTCCTTGAAATGATAATAAAATAAAAACAACCTAAATACACAGCAACAGGAGAATGACTAAAAAATTATAGCATATCCATAAATATCTGATATTATATGGCCATTAAAGAAAAAAAAATGGATTTCCCTGTAAACATAATGTTCAGTAAAAGGAGCAAGTTGCAGAGTTTTCATATATATACACAAACACAACATATATAGAATAGATGGCATTTTCATAGAAACAAATTTTAATGTATATATATGTTCTCATGTTTATATGGACATAAATTTTTTCTTTAAAATGTGTACACTAGGGCCAAGATGGAGGTGTAGGTAGACACACTGTGCATCCTCATATAACCAAAAGAAGGACAACAACAAATTTAAACACAAAAAACAACCAGAACTGACAGAAAATTGAACTGTGTGGAAATCCAACAACCAAGGAGTTAAGACATACTCATCCAGACTGGTAGGATGGGCAGAGACAGGCAGCCAGGGTAGAGTGGGCTCCCAGCTAGGCCGCAGTGGGAGGACCAGGCAAGGTGGCAGATTGCAGACTGGGCAGTCCCACATTCGCACTCAGATAAACTAGGAGAAACAACTGGGGAGCAGGATGAACTGTGCAACCCAGAGCCTCAGCATGGGGGAAATAAAAACTCAAACCTTTGAAAACAACTGTGGGGGTTGAGGTGGCAGGAGAAACTCCCAGTTTCACAGGAGAATTCACTGGAAAAACCCACAGGGACCTAGAATGTACACAAGTGCCCCCATCCAGGAATCAACACCAGAAGGACCCACTTTGCTTGTGGGAAGCAGGGGAAGTGACTGAAATCTGGAAGACAGTGAAGCAAGTGCCATTGTTCCCCTCAGACCCCTTCCCCACACACAGCATCACCACACAGCGATGTGGGTTACCCGACCAGGGTGAACACCTAAGGCTCCATCCCTCACTATGTAATAGGCTTGTCAAGACAAAAAAAAAAAAGGGCCCAAATGAAGGAACAGATCAAAGCTCCAAAAAAATACAACTAAGTGATGAAGAGATAGGCAACCTATCAGATGCACAGCTCAAAATACTGGTAATCAGGATGCTCACAGAAATGACTCAATTTGGTCTCAAATTAGATGAAAAAATGAAGGCTATGCTAAGTGAAATAAAGGAAAATGCACAGGGAACCAATAATGATGGAAAGAATACTGGGACTTAAATCAATGGAGTGGACCAGAAGGAAGAAAGAAACAATCAACCAGAAATGAATGAAGAAATAAGAATTTCAAAAAAAAAAAAAAAATGAGGAGAGGCTTAGGAACCTCCAGGACATCTTTAAACATTCCAACATTCGAATCATAGGGGTGCCGGAAGGAGAAGAGGAAGGTCAATAAGTGGAAAAGTTATTTGAACAAATAAAAAAAGAGAACTTCCCCATTCTGGCAAAGGAAATAGATTTCCAGGAAGTCTAGGAAGCCCAGAGAGTCCCAAAGAAGTTGAACACCATAATTACATTACCCAAGATTAAAAATAAGGAGGGAATCTTAGAAACAGCAAGAGAAAAGGAGACAGTTACCTAGAAAGGATTTCCAATAAGACGGTCAGCTGATTTCTCAGAAGAGAACTTACAGGCAAGAAGAAGCCGGAAAGAAGTATTCCAAGTCATGAAAGACAAGGGCATCCATCCAAGATCACTCTACCCAGCAAAGCTTTTATTTAGAATGAAAGGGCAGATAAAGTGCTTTCCAGATAAGGTCAAGTTTAAGGAGTTCATCATCACCAAGCCCTTATTATATGAAATGTTAAAGGGATTTATCTAAGAAAAAGAAGATAAAAACTATGAACAATAAAATGACAGCAAACTCATAGTTATTAACAACCACACCTAAAACAAAAACAAAAGCAAACTAAGCAAACAAGTGGAACAGGAAGAGAAACAGAGAAATGGAGATCACATGGAGGGTTATCAACAAGGAAGTGGGGGGTGAAGAGAGGGGCAAAAGGTACAGAGAATAAGTAGCATAGAAGGTAGGTAGAAAACAGACAGGGGGAGGGTAAGAATACTATAGGAAATGTAGAAGCCAAAGAACTTGCAAGTATGACTCATGAACATGAACTAAATGGGGGGGAATGTGGGTGGGAGGGGGAATGCAAGGCAGAGGGGAGTGATGGGGGAACTGGACAACTGTAATAGCGTAATCAATAAAATATATTAAAAAAAAGAAAATATGTACACTATACAGTTGATATTTTCTCTTGTAGTGCCAGAGGGGAATGGAGAAAAAGAAGTGAGTGGTGAATTTTATTGAGCACTTCTTTTTGTCATCTATTGCAATGTGCTTATTATGCTTTTGCAGTTTAAAAGGGCAATCAAAAGAGAATTCTTGATTTTTACTGAAATGTGTGTTTAGCTTTTACAAATTAGGTACAAAGCTCTGTTTCTTGTGGAAAAGAAAAAAAATTATCTTCTATTTCATAATTAATTCAGAATCAATTCAATAGATGATGTTGAGCTTTATCTAGGTTTAAGAAATCTTCAAAATTGCTTGGGAACCTTCAGAAGCAAGTAATGCTTCCTTTAAGGGCATTTTAGCTATTTGGGTGAGAGCTAACAGATTGTAGCTGTTGGAATGTTGTGATCTGGTCGGAGTGATAAAGTGAAGCTCTATCGTTCATGGCAATAAATGTCCCCTGCGGTGACATTATCAGTCAACCAGTATTAACAGCATATTTGAGGACACGGTATCATGGCTCAGTATTTGACACCCAGGCACAAAATATTTTCTAAATGTTTATCAGTACCATATTACTTAATAAAAGAGGTGCCTTTGTTGGTTGCAGAAGTGCCTTTGACTGGGCCCATAGCACATTTCTGCCTTTGAGATGTAGAACTTCAAATTTTGTAAGACTATGAAACTTTTAACTTGAGTTTTATGCATTTACGAATAGTCCATAAGTACTTACAGTTTTGTAATATAGTGTGAGGCATGCACTTTAAGACAACTCTTAATTTTAGTGTTTCAGAAAAAGAAAGAATATTTTATAGTTTTAAAAAAGTAATTGTAAAAACTGACCATTCTGATTTGGTGTAAATATCTATTTTGGTTAATAACATTCCAAATTGCTCACAGCAAGAGAGAACATGTGTAATTCTCATTAAATTCAAATAAAATCCCATAGGACAAAAAAAGGAAATACTTTGGAAAAAGAAAGTTTTTGTCAAAACTCTTTGTATGTTCAGAAGTCTAATTGAAATTAAGTATTAATAAAGATGTTCTAAAAGATATTTTTGGATGCTTGTACAGTTTGCAGATCAACATTAAGAAGTGTTTGCTTCCAAACCTCACTGTGCATAGTCTGATTTTTTTTACCACTCTTCTCATATTGACTATTAATATAACTTATTGAATGTATATTTTGGTGGGTTATAGCAGCTTTTCATGTGTGTTTCTCTCTAGGCTTCTCATTCTTCTTTTCCTTTTTTTTTCTCTTATAACTCCAACTCTTTTCACCGATCTTTGCAACAAAGCTAGTTAGCTCCAGTCTGTTCTTCACCAGATATAAAAAATTTACCCTACATTTTCATTAAGTTCAATAATTATTTTTACTTCTACCAATTCGTACTATATTCCTATTTCCTCTATTGAATAATAATTTTACTCACGCCAGTTTCCTTGACTATTTGTATGCATTCTACATTTCATAAACATATGATTTAACTTGTATTATTCTTCTTTCATTATTATTCGCTTGCTTGCATTGTATGAAATGTGCTTGAGTAATAATAGATCTGTAGATAAGAAATATAAACCATGGGCAAAGTATGAGAAAATCCTTAAAGAAGTATTAGTTTTAGTTTACCCACAACATTCTACAGTGACCATTCAAATACAGGGGAAGTCCTTAGCTAACACAGATGTTAATGTATCCTTTCAATGTTTTCATAAAGAAAATGAAAAGTTCTAAAAAATACTTTGATTAATATACCAAAATATGTTACTTCATTTTGAGATTGAACTATAATTTATTTTGTTTTTAAGATAATCGATAGACAAACTATTATTTATATAGTTACTGAAACTATAAGTAAAAGCCAAAGTCTATTCTGCCAAGTCCATTAAGAATCAGTTTTTTTCTAGTTATAAGGTATATGCATTTCAGTTCAATCAATTTAAAAATGCAGTTCTGAGGCTACGAGAATAAAATACAGCCTCTAGCCATTGCTCCTCAAAGAAAGAATCCCTCAGGGCAAACTGTCAGTTTACATTGCAGTTAAGAAAAAGTTTTAGAAGCATCAGCCTCCAAGTAATAAGCATGTAAGAAACTATAATATAAAACCCATATTACAGAATTATCTTGATTTATGTGGGTAGCAGATAGAATTACCCAAGGGAATATGCAGTGCAATTGAAGCAGAAAAATGCTGTCTCAAATTGTGTCTAACAAAAGTTTTCAGCAAAGAAACCTTGCTCAAGAGGATCATAAACTGACTTTAATGGAAGTCAGTAATTTACTGACTGCATGTTGAAACATCTAATTGTTGTTTCTGTTGATATAATTGTTGTAATGAAAGAGGGTGGGGGAGACCAAAACACATTTTCAGAATATTAGAGTTTTCTGCATTTATTGTGATGTTTTATTGAATTAAAAATGAATAATAAATTGATTTCATTGACTACCAAATCACTTTAAAAATCTTTATAATAAAATAAGCTTTATAATAAGAAACAACAGAGAAAGGAAACATTGGCAAATGGTGCTATTTAGAGGGCTGATTAGCACTGAAAGTTCTCTTTTATTTTCCTATAATTTTGCTATTCATAATTTAGGTTTATTTAAAAATACTTGACATTGCTGTGACCTGTGTGACTCAGTAGGTTGATGTCATTCCACAAGCGAAAAGTCACTGGTTGATTCCTGGTCAGGGCACATGCCTGGATTCCAGACTCACTCCAGATCAGCGCAGGTGCCAGAGGCAACTAACTGATCAATGTTTCTCTGTCTCTCTTTCTCTTTCCCTTCTGCTCTCTCTAAAAATAAATGAATAAAGTATTTTAAAAAATAAATAAAAACACAATGTCATGTTATTGAATCAAAACTATACTATGAAAAGTGAGATTTAATGGATTAAAAAAGAGGGAATATGAAAATAGTACATAAATATAAAAATTAGATGAAGCCTACTACAATGATGGAAACTAGGAGGAGATGACATTCACATCACAAAATTAATCAGTTTTTATAAGTTGAGTTATATTCTATGATAAAATAGAAAAACTTTCTCAGAAATAAGTTCAGAACATAAAATCCTGCTGTGATGTTTCAAGATCCTTAAAACAATATGTCTATAAAAAAATTATATGAGACAAAATGCTTAGTTTATAGCCCCAGCGGTTAGATCACAGTCATGTAGCTCTTTGCCTCAAGTAACAGAGCATGGAATTAAATAAGATAAAATATGTAATGAATACCAGAAAAATCTATGCAAACAACTATTTAGGAATACTTTCATAAACCATCCTGCTGCTGAAAAAGCAAGTAATCTAAAATGAATAACAATAAGTCTTAGAATAATAATAATTCAATTTTTGATTACAGAAATATAAAATAAATATACATAAAATGACATGCAGAGTTATATGAAGTTATTACAAAAGTTTCACATATGCAGAATTCAGTTTATCTACAATAAAATAAAACATAATACTATAGTAATATTTCAAATTAATGTGAAGAAAATATTTAAAAGTTGCATTCCTTGATCTGCATTGCAATAAAATTAAAGTGCAAGAGTGAATATTAACAATATATACAAGTAAATAAGTCAACAGTCCAGGGTAAATTCAAAATATTTTAACATATTTTCAACGAGTAAACTTTCTAAATTTCTTGTTCACTTTTTAGTAAGCTTTAACTTTTAGAGAACAAATAATATAAATACTACAAGAATATTGAAAAAAATTGTTCCAGTTAATTTTAGGAAATACTCAAAATCCCAATATTAGTGGAGAGAAAAAAAAAACACAAGAAAGCAAAAACAAAAACAAAAAAAAAAACAACCCTGCACACTGATATTTCATTGTGGTTTTAATTTGCATTTCTCTGATGATTAGTGACATTGCACATTTTTTCATAGGTCTATTGGATTGGTCATCATATATATACTTGGAGAAGTATTTATGCAGGTCTTTTGCACAATTCTTAATTGGGTTATGTATGTTCTTGGTGTTGTATAAGTTCTTTTTATATTTTAGAGATTAACTTCTTATCAGATATATCACTAGCTAATACATTCTCCCAATATGGCGCATTCCCTTTTAATTTTGTTTATGGTTTATTTTGCTGTGCAAAAGTTTTTCATTTTGTGTAGTCCCATTTGTTTTTTGATTTTCCTTTGTTTCTCTTACCTGAGGAGATATATTGGCAAAAATACCGTTATGAGAGATGTCTGAGATTTCATTGTCTATGTTTTTTTCTAGGATTTTTATGGTCTCTTGACTTACATTTAAGTCTTTTATCCTTTTTGAGTTTATTTGTATGTATGGTGTGGCCCTTGCCACACACATATGAAGAAAAGAAAATGCTCCTGCACTGTTGGTGGGAATGCAGACTGGAGCAGCCACTGTGGAAAACAGTATGGAGATACCTCGAAATACTGCCTTTCGACCCAGCTATCCCAGTTCTGGAAATATATCCTAAGGATCCCAAAATACCAATTCAAAACAATATACGCGCCCCTATATTCATTACAATATCATTTACAATCTCCAAGGTCCAGAAACAGCCCAAGTGCCCATAAGTAGATGAGTGGATAAAAATGTTGTAATACATTTACATAATGGAATACTATTGGGCTGTAAAAAAAAGAATGAAATATTACCTTTTGCAACAGCAAGGATGGACCTTGAGATTTTTATGCTAAGTGAAATAATACAGTCAGAGAAAGATAAATAGCATACGATTTCACTCATATGAAGAATCTAATGAAAAAATAAACTGATGAAAAAAAATAAAAACAAAGACATGATTACCTGGAAGAGACTAACAGCTGTCAAAGGGGAAGGGAGTGGGAGGACTGGATAAAAGAAGGTGAAGGCATTAGCAAAAAAATGTGTACACATAACACATAAAGACAGACAACAGTGTGGTGATAGGCAGAGGGAAAGGAAGTGAGGCGCAGGCAGACGTGGGCAAAGAGAGGGGAAACGGGGTTGAAAAGAGACTTTGAGGCAATGGGCACTTGATGCAGTGTGCAGATGATGTTTTATTGAGTTGTACCCCTGAAACCTGTATGTAAACTTGTGCAGCTTGAATTACTCCTACTCTTAAGAGGTTGTCTCTGGCTGCTGTGTGGAAGATAGCAGGAGTGCAAGCTTGTTTGGAGGAGCAAGGAGGACCTGTTGAGGTCATGGTGTGTGGGAAAGGATGGTAACAGTACAAGTAGTAAAATGTGGTTGGGTACTGGACATATATATCTTGAAGATAAAGCTCATCTGATTTTCTGAATGATTGGATATGGAGTGTCAGAGAAATAAGGGGTAAAATGCTCTCCATGGCTTATACAATGAATGAAATCTAATTTTAATAGCTATAAGCTCTACAAGATTAGGTCTTGCTTGCCTGGTCAAACTCAATTTCTCTTCTTCTATTGGCGTGGTGCATAAGATCACAACTTCTCTGGCCTTTTCCTTCCATGAATGCAAGCACTATTACATCTTTCCTCATCTGTGAGTCTTTGACATAATATTCCTCAAATGATATTAGTCAGTTCTTGTCAGGGCTGTTTGGTTGTCATGATTGTTGTTAAATCATATTGTAAGACTCAGTTTAAATATGCTCTTTAAAATAACTTTCATTAGCATCACATTACAATATACTGCCCACGTACTGTCCTTCATCTTCTACCAAAAGCATTATTTATCACAACATACTACTCGTTTTTTTGTAATACTTTAAATGTAGGAATCATTTCTTTCTTTCTTTTTTTTTTAAAGAAAACTTTTTTTTTCTTAAGATTTTACTTATTTATTTTTAGAGAGGGAAGGGAGGGAGAAAGAGAGAGAGAGAAACATCAATGTGCGATTGCTGGGGCCCGTGGCTTGCAACCTAGACATGTGCCCTGATTGGGAATTGAAACTGCGATGCTTTGGTTTGCAGCCCACACTCAATCCACTGAGCTATGCCAGCCAGGGCTGGAATCATTTATTTCTAGACTTTATTTCTTACCTTGTTTTGTCTGTCTCACCAAATTTCATTAAGTTTCATGAAGGCAGAAACCAATTCAGATTTAACTTCTAAAATATATTGGGTACCTGCTGAGAGCATGGCCTATCATTGGTCCTCATAACACATGTAAATAAGTGAATAAACCCAAATAAAATAAAGCAAATCAAACATCTATAACTGATTAATTAAAAAGTAGTTAATTATTAATACAGTTATAAATTACATGATAGAGAGCACTATCTTAGTTAGAATTGCCATGAAACTCATACTTAACTATGGAAGGAGGAGAAATTTAGCAAGCCAGGTTAGGATATGATAATAGTGATTATCTATCACTATTATCCCACAGTAGTAATTGTGGGATTTTCTAACCCACAATAGTGACTGAGGGAAAGAAATCCCTCAAGTGGATTTCTTTCATATTCCTTTTCAGATGCACCTTCTTCTCTGTGCTCTCTGAGATCTTTAGCACAAACGAAGTATAAGCACCCCACTCATACTAAGCCTGGAACTTCACTGTGTCTTATTTCTTACCTACCTCTCACGTATGCACTTATAAATAGTTTTTGAATTAATCTTTTAAAGTTATTCAATTTGATTGTATATCTTTTCTTTTTACTTTCAGAACTTCAACTGAAAATACACTATTAAAACTGTTATATTGCAATTTATGCAATTCTAGATATAAATAGTACAAAGTGGAAATCAGAAACAAAAGGTATAACTTGAAAATAGAAACCAGAAAATTATTTTCTATAGATAGCAGATTTATTTATTAAACAAAGTTTAATAAAAACTTTTGTAAAAACTGAGCAGTTCAGTAAAAAAAAATACACATGAAACATAGCTTTCCCCATATATTTGTCAACTTTTATTTAGTGTTTCATAGAAGATATGCATTTTACTGAGCTGTCTGTCCCATATAAATTCATCTAATTCATACTGTAGCTCAATGTAATTATGATTATTTTATGACTTTAATTGTATAAATAAGCTAATTTTTACTCAAGGATTAGGTGACTCTACCTAAGTGGAAAGCAGCAGAAAAGAGCTGAACCCAATGTGGGTCTGGGTAATCTATACTCTTTCATTTTACCCTATTCAGCTTCCTATTACAACACATGGCATACAAGATTAATCAGCAGAAATATTAGTGGAAAGTAAATCTCATCATGATATAGTTAATATAAAATAAATTTAGCAAAAAACCACATATCTTGTCAAAGAAAATTAAAAATTTTATCAAGGAAATTTTTTAAAAGATAAATATTAGAACATGTCAGTAATTGAGAAAACACATTGTTATAAAGAGTTCATTTCTCCCCTACATGTTTAATAAATCAAGATGAAATTAATTCATATACACCATAGGATATTTTTACTGCAAACTTGACAAATGATTCTGAGGATAATGTAGAAGAATAAGTAAGTACACAAGAATAACAAAAATCAAATAAAAAGAAAACATTATGAAGAAACTCATCAGAGACTAAAATATAGTACAAACATTATATTTAAAATATAATTCACCTGGAGAAAATAAGAAGAAATATACCATACTATATTCAATATTTCATTGATAAAAGACACTTTAGATCTGTGGAAAATATTCAATAAAATGTTCATGGATCAATAGCTCATTTAAATGAAAAATGAAGTTAGAATCCTATTAATTTAATTCAATGAATTGAAGCACTTATAAGTCAAACTATGATATAGCATTATATAAGCAATACACTCAATAAGCAATAGAAATATATTTGCCAAATAAAGGGTAAATTCTTAAAAAAATAGATGTTAAAAAAGTAAAGAAAATCTCCTCAAAATAAATACAGACAAATGACATGGATAATAAATTAAGAAAATTGGATTTTAATGTTAAATGTTTATACTGAAAACACTGTACTCAAGTAGTAAATGATATATTAAAATGAAAATAAGATATTTCATGAAAAACTGACAAAAATCAATAATAATGGCATTATACCATTAGTAAAAGGATAATGAATTATCCTTCCTCATAACTGACTCATAACCAAGCTTTTTTCATATCTGAACTATAACTACACTGAAAATGAGTCATTAATAGTTAAAAAAAACTT
>PVIA01002790.1:0-193335 GCA_004024845.1 Tonatia bakeri
CCATCATCCTCTATAGGAGTTGCATTAATATCCCCATAAACAATCAACAGAAGTATCATTTTCCCCATATTTCTACCAAAATATGTATTGTCATATTTTTTATTTTGACAATCTTATAAGTGAAAATGTTATATCATTATAGTCTTAATTTACATTCTTTTATTATGAAATGTATTTAAATGATATTTGTGTTTCCTCTCCTGAATTAGTAATTCATGATCTATGAATTTTTCATCATTTCCCTATTTATTTCCTGGGGCTCTTTACACATTAGTTAAAGGAGCCCAATGTCACAGACACTCCAGGTGTATTTTTTACAGAGCATCTTCACCTCTGCAGCCATAAATGCTGACAAACTGTTTTTGCTTCCTCACAAAGTACTCAGTTATAATGAAAATCTACTGTGTAAGTTTTAGTCAATGTCCATAGTTATATAACAGCAGTTTGCCAAAGCCTGGATTATTTCTGTTCATTCTTCTATTGCCAAATCCACAGTTCCCAAAATGTATTCAAAGGGATGTAAGTGTGCATGATTAAAGGGGTGGGGCAGGGGGTACAAGGAGAAGAAGAAGAACTCCAGGACCAAATAATCTTGGTTTAGACACAGTTAATAGAACTGTTTTTTTTTTTTAATTAAAGTTTTAACTTGCTAAATCTCTGTGAAAAGAATATAGTATAGATATTCAAAAATTATTTGCCTGTATACCTTTTAAAACTGCAGAACACAGTTTAGGAGATATCCTTTTAAGCAAAGACTCCTTTGCTTACGACTAATTGTTAAATTATTTGCTTTGAAACAAGCTTTGAATTTCACAAGTAGCAACAGATATTTTCATGCTAATTTTCATGCTGATCAGACAGATATTCCTAATCAAGGCATAGCCCTTAATTAAATTGCAAGTTCTGACAATAACTAGTTATACAGAAACATCATTTAATTATTATTTTTTATTTTTTTTAATTTTTTTAAAGATTTTATTTAGTTATTTTTAGAGAGGGGAGGGAGGGAGAGAGAGAGAGAAACATCAATGTGCGGTTGCTGGGGGACATGGCCTGCAACCCAGGCATGTGCCCTGACTGGGAATCAAACCTGCGATGCCTGGTTCGCAGCCCGCGCTCAATCCACTGAGCTATGCCAGCCAGGGCAACATCATTTAATTATTAATTTGATTTTCTAATTACTCTTCCACAACACAACTACTACATTTTGGCCCCCACACATACACACAGGTAACGTTAATTGATGGCATTCTGACCTTCTGAAAGACACGAATGCATTGACTATCTCCTCAGTTCATACTGAACTCTAATGAGGTTCAAGGCACTATAGAGACAAACAAATCAGACAGAAATTTGTCTGTTAAGGAACTTACTGTTTTGAAATTAAGTAACAGAAATATCCTACAAGGTGCCTTGTATAATGTGTTTCTGCATCTTATCAATGTTATCTTCAGTGCTACAGCTAGAGTGTTTCTCAATGACCTTGTTCTATCCTCACCAGAGCCATGAAGGGTGGGTCACTGTCCCCATTTGACAGATGATGGCACAGTTATGGAAAGGGTGACATGCCCAAAACACAACGCTGGCTAGGGACTGAGCAAGAGCTGCAGTCGGGCACCCTGAGCTGTCACAGCAGCCCACGCCCCGTGTGCCCCATAGACAGTTACACCCTCGTTGAAGCTGAACCTCAGTGAGGAAGAACACGTGTTAGAATAGTCACAGTCCTGATGCCACTAACGACAGCTTGCAACAGCAACAGCTTGCCTTTGTGTTTCTGAATTCCAAATCACCAGGATATATTAAAAGTATATAACTATTCAATATATAATTATGGACCCCTCCATAGAAGAAATCTGAAATCCATCTGAGCAGAAATAGGAGAGCCTGTGAAACCATGACAAGGGTGTCTGAAGAGGCATGGACCAGGCTTTGGAACCCATAAACCGGGACCCAGATTCTGGGCTCACTCATCCCTGACTGTGTGGCCCCATGTATGTCACCAAACCTCTCTGTTCTTTATTATTACTTTTTTCTGTAGAGTATAAACAGTTCCCTCCCAGGATTGTCATGAAGATACAATGAGGTAGTGAGGCCATTTTCACAGTGAGATAGTTTTCCTAATGCATGGTGTTGAGGAAAAACAAACTTTCCTCTGCCCTCAAGGTTCTTTAGGCTGGTCTAATAATCAAACAGACACGAGACCAATTAGCAAGAGAAAATAACCAAAATTTACATACACACACACATGCACACATATGCTGGAGATATATATATATATATATATATATATATATATGTATGTATGTATATGTATATGTATTAACTTTAGTTATATTATGGAGCCCATATACATATACATATGTGTTTGTGTGTGTGTATGCACCCTGTGTACATGAGAGAGAAGAACCTCTCCACGTGCAAGAGAGGTTCCGAGACAGAAAAGGGGCTGAGATCTGTAAGACATTCTGATCTAGAGATGAGGTAATGCACCTTGGGGGCTCTAGCAGGTCATTGCAGGATGGTAAGAAGAGCAGACCTTTAAAAATGAAAGTTTGCTGTGCCCGATAGATAGGTGAAAAGAACTTATCTCTGATAATGTCTTTGGAGCAAGGCCTCTAATGCAAATTATTCTAAGTTGTTAAGGTGGGGTGGGGGAGGGTGGGCAGAAGTTTCTCTTGAGCCTGTGGGTAAAGCTGTCTGTATTTCAAAATAATCTGCATATCACAGGAGCACACCTTGGGGTGACTTGCTCTTGACCCCCACAATGGTTCCCAGCAGGCACAGAGTCACAAGACATGAAAGTAAAATTCAGAACAGGTGGGCCAGCCTCTGGTTTCACTTGGCTTTGCAAAGAGCCACAGAACTGGAGTTAGGTTCCTGAAAGCTCTCCCTCTTGGGGCCTGTGTTAATGAAGGCAGCCCAGAGAAGGGAGATGGTGAATCCCACCCTGCCCCACCTTACCCCAGCTTTTCTTAAACTCTTTCTGGTCATAAATTTACAAACACTTCCCTGAAAAAAATGCACAAAATTTGTCCATAATGTCAGAGGGTCTATGGACTCCCAGAAACCCCCCACAGAGCTTCAAAGGGAGCTTAAGGATGCCTGCGATGGAGAGATTATTGGCAAACAGGTGAGTACACTCCTCTGCTCTCTAATGGAAATACAGACTACCTTTTTTTTTCCTCTTTGTGTTTTAAAGTTTTCTTTTCAAGAATAACACTTTAGGGTGGGGTGGCCTGGACCACTTTGATCTCTGACAAGCTGGAGTCACCCGCCCTTCCCTGTCCTGAAGCAGCTGCGCCCCTATCAGCTGGCCAGGAAGGCCCGAGTCAGCTCTGTCATCCTTCCCAAACCACCAGCAATTGACTCAGAGGCCTGGCAGGCTTCGATAACTGTTTAGCCTTTGGTATTCCATGTCCCACACCAGAGGTGATTCATTCCAGTCACCGGAAGGTCAGGAGGGTGGAGCTGGCAGGACTCTACCTGAGGTGTTGTGGGACGGGCTGACTGCTCTCCAGGCCCTCCATTCCACTGGGCAACGAGGTGCTGATTTAATGAAAATTTCTCGCAAACAGAACCGTGTATAACTAAGTGTCAGTGTACAAAACAACACTGGGTGAATTTGCACTTAACTCACTTCCATTCTTGGGGCCAGTTTATTAAAGCTCTGGATTTCATTTTATGACAGTGCTGGACATGTCACGGTTCTGTATTTTTGTAATTCCAGTGAATTCTATTTGCCAAGATTGATCAGAAGCACCTTGTTTTCAAAGACTTTCCCCTCTGACTTAAACTGCAGAAAAACTTCAGGGGTTTATGTATCCCAAAATATCAGAGCCAGTCCTGGCCTAGGGCTGTTGTGTCCAGCACAGAAATCCACCCACCTGTTCCATCCAAAGGCAGGAGAGTTGTCAGATCTCTGCCAAAGGCTTCTGAGGTCCTTGGGCTTAGTGATTAACCACTTTCCAGTGCCTTTCGAAACACAATTGTGGTCTCTTTCTCCTGAAGTAGAGGCAGAGTGTAGGAGAAAGGTGATTTCTGGGTTCCTAGTGTGCCTACAGTGGCAACAAACAAGACTCTGAAGTCCTTCACATGTGGCATCCTTTCATGTCACTTTATCAGAATGACTCTGACTCTGTGGCAAGCGCCCACTCCCTTTCAGGACCTCACACAATTGTGGTGGGATTATTTGGAACATTGATGGGGCTGGGGGGATGAGGAATGGAGGGAAGCTGTTTGAGCAAGGACCCCAGGAACACCTATTTTTCCTGAAGAAATTAGTATCTATAATCACTTGGTATTTGGTAGATTTCACTACTCCAGTTGTACTACTACCTTTGTTTGGACTGCAAGAAAAGGTTATTTTTTTTCATTCCCAATATGCCCCATATGTTATATGATTATTTATAATAATATTTTTAAATAGCTTGTACTTGGAAACCTGAGTTTGTTATTTTTATTTTTTAATGTGGGCCACTGATGAATAGAAAATAACTTTACTGTTAAATAAACGCTCTTTAGAAATGACAACTCACTAATGTACTCAGAAAAATGTAGTGTTATGGCAGGGATTATAATTGCTGTGATTATTACAGTTTCTTTTATTTTATACCTAATATTTCTTTCAACTTCTCATTTGACAGCTGAGCAAAAGAGCAGAGAATGAGTGATAGATGTTGGATCTCAAACAGAAACTGTACAATCTTGTGGATAGAAAATTAGGAGCCAACAGGGCTTAGTTCTAATGACAGTTTCGCTTGACAATAGCCCCATATCTTAGTCTCTCCAACGTGGGAAGATTAATGGCAGAGCTGCTCGGAAATGTCGTGCAGGCAAGTTTGGAATATCTGCGGCTCACCTCACCTGAAGGTCTCCTCCTATTTCCGTTTGGTTTCCACTGAGTGGCCACCACAGAAAGACTCTAAGTGTGGGAGGGGGCGAGAGCAAGGTATTGCTTTTGCTTCTTTCAAACACTTATTTCTTCTTTACTTTTTCATTTTGTTCCTTTCTCTACTATCATCCTCTTCTTTGTTTTCTCTGTGTATTTCATAATTAACCCCTCGTACTTCAGACCAGCATCACACATAGATATTCTTACAGTGGCCTCTTCTGCTTCTTCCAGTGGGAGGCTTCCCGCAGTCCTTTTTTCTTTTTTATTATTTTCTTTTTATACAAGAGGGCTTGGATCATGACGGTGTAACTCAGGACGGGGAACTGAACCAGCACTCGTGGAGTGACTCGGAAGTGTATCAGCGTCCCAGGACTGCTGTAACAAACCACCACAGACTAGTGGCTTAAAACAACAGCAGTGCATTCCTCTGCGGTCCTGGAGGCCCTGTCCAAAATCAAGGTGTTGACGGGCTCTGGGGAAATTTCGTCCTCTCCTCTCCAGTGGCTGTCAGCATTCTTCCCGCTGCCTCACTCCAGTCTGCCGCAGTCTTTACGTGGCCTTCTCTTCTTCTCTCCATGTCTGCATGTCCATTGTAGTATAACTGCACAGAAACCTTATTTTCTCTAATCTGGCCTTTTATTTTGATTTTCTTTTCCTTTGACTCAAACTGGCCTCACCTAGCACCCTGACACACCTGCCTCCCTATCCCTGGCTTAATCATAAGCCCTCAGGACAATGAGGCTCTGGCCAATATCCAGTAGTCTTAGAAAAAAGCAGTCCTCGGTCCACCGACTATTGAGACAGAGTTTTCAATCAAACTAAACATAATATCTAGGCCTCAGTTGTGTTTTAGCTCTGGACCCTGGAAATCAGAATGATCCCACAGAACAAAGCCTTACGAAATTGGACAGAACACCTCCATGGCTGACATCAAGACCAGATGCGGTGATCAATTACCCCTACCCCAGCACCAACCACTCAGTAGAGACCAGGACCCTAACTCTGGTAGCCACCATAAGGAATGATTTTCCCTACATTATCTATCCTGTGGAAGCCCGGGGAGCCAGGTTTTTGAGCATGAGATACCTATGGTCCAGGCATGGCACCATCTGCTCAGTAAATCCTCACTTAGCGGCAAACTCCTATTTGTGTCTTAGTGGACTTTGATGCACGCAGGTCAACTGACCCCTTCAGTCCAGTAACAATAAGGACAATTGATATTGAATTTAGGACCCAGAGAATTCAGCAGGGTCTATTTGAGAGCCTTCTACCTGCAAGACCTCTTTTGCAAATAAGTTCACAATCACAGGCTCTGAGACATGGGCAGATGTTTTGGGGGACCACTATTCAACCCACAACAGTATGTATTTACCATTCTCAAAATGTAGGTAATGGAAACTCTGATTTATAGACAAGAAAACTGAGGTTCAGAGCCATTAAGTAACTCCCTGAAAAGTGGTAGATTCCATAAGAAGTTTAGGTCAGTATGACCTCAAACCTTAGGAGTCCCCTCACTGGCCTTTCGTGTGGCATCCAGAGGTGCACACGACAACCACCTCAAGAAAAAGGAGATGCTGATATCTATAATAAATAAAAGCATTCTCTAATCTTTTTTCTTTAATTTCTGCTACAATGGATTTTTCTGATGCAATTTAGTACTCGTATATTAAAAGGAAAAAGCTATGTTTTTAATTTACCAAAAAGTCTCTTGTAAAAGTAAAAAATGGCATGAAAGTAGATTTTAACTTTCTGATTTAGGGCTAAGATGGGAAGAAAAAAGGTAACTGTGATTCTTAATTTTGTACTTTTATTTTAATTTGGATCCATCATCTCAAATGTATTTTTTGCCAAATGAAGTTAGGAAATCAAAGGACTTAAGCCAACCAGCTCAATTTTCTATATTAAGGGAGGACACACTGCAGTTTTCTCGGCATGTAACCCAATATTTCCAATGACCTTCTGAGCCTTTCTACGTGGATATTCCAGCCTCACTTCCAATCCTGTTCTGGTACTTTTCTTCCAACACTGCTATCTCTACTTCTTCCAGTTCCTGTCATCATGCTTCCATTTACCAAACTAAGAGATCTTTACTCATTGAATTTTGTCACTCTTTTTTTTTTCATAGTGAGCCTTATGCACATTCATTCATTCCCCAAGTATCTTTTGGCTATTTCCTCTGGGCCAGCTACCATGCTGGGTACTAGAGAGATACACACTTCTAAAATGACAGACACAATCATGCCCTTGTGGGGAGCTTATAGTCTAGTAGGGAAACCAGACACTGAGCATGTAATTGGAAATATGACTCAATAGAAAAGGGAAAGCAAAGGTTCCAAAAATGAATTTGTGCCTGGAGAAACAAATCCAACCCTATCTTCCACCCTCTCTGGTCTACTCTGGTTAGCCCCTATGCTACCTGGTTTCTTGAGGCAGCCTCTCTGCCTTTAGTCTCACTTCCTCTGACCCACCCTGCAAGCTACTTGCTGGTTAAACTTCCCAGACCTCTGCTTATCATATGTTACTCTCCTCTCAGTAACACTCTGATACTTACAACGCTGCCCCTTAACATGGCAATTAGCACTTGTCTTTTAATGAACCCAACCCAATTCAATCCTGGATAGAAATCCTAGGGAAGCTGGGGAACAGGCCTGGTATCACCCCCCAACACTGAGAATTTGGCCATGCTCTGTAACAAGCCCGTCAGCCTCCTGAAACTTGCAGAAGCCAACCTGTCCAGTCATCATCTCTCCTGTGGTATTGGACTCACTCTAACACCTGAGCGTTTGTTCAAACTGTGTTTCCCCACAGCAAGCCCTTTTTCCTCTTACCTATCTCTCAGATTTGATCCCTGCCTCAATGAACACTACTTTGAACACTCCCCAACCCCAAGGGCATTCTCTTCTTTTCCTAAAGTGAAGATACTCATTGCACTACCTAGCCTTTGTGTGAGGGAGTGCAGTTGGTCTTTATGATGTTATATTTCTGTGCATGTATCTATATCTTATCTCTCCCCAAAAGACCAGAGACTTCTTAAGGAAGTCTGCTGTCAGGGTTTATTTGTCCCATTGCACCTCTCACTTAGTAGACAGTCAGTAGTTCATAGAATCACAGAGCTGCAGAGCTAGGGCCTGAGTATAACAAAGGCCCAGAGGGATAAAGTAACTGCATGGATACACAGCTGGTTAGTGACATGGCTCAGACCAGAACTTAGATCTGTTAACAGGGGATGGTGCTCTTTTTATTTTTTATTTTTTTCATTTTATTTTAAGTGTTCAAGTACAGTTTTTGGTCTTTTGCTCCCATCCCAGCCCACCCACCCAACTCTCCCCACCTCCCTCCCATTTCCATCCCCCCCAGTTTTTGTCCATGTGTCCTTCATACTCGTTCCTATAAACCCCTCCCCTTTTCCCCTGAAATTCCCTCCCCTCTACCTATGATCTCACCTTTAACAGGAACCTAAACAACAAAACAAACAAACAAGCAAGATAATGCTCTTTTTACTTATGAATGAATGCAATGACTAAATATAAAGAGAATTTAAAAGTTTCATTCCTTTGGAATTGGTCCATCCAGCACTAAACCCTTGCCAACCAGAAACCGTGGTATTGATCTGCAGCTGCTGTGGCTCCTACAGATACACAACACTAACCTTGCTATTGAAATGGAGCTCTGATGCCCATTTTGTCATCATTGCCACAGCCATTGACTCTTCCCACCTGCCTTCTACCTCCCATTCAGTCTGGTTCATTTTCAGCTAAAACTAGGGGTGCACAGACTTTCCAAACTTGAATTCAAAGCTACCAGTTTTATTCCCCATGGCTGAGATTTAAGGTGTAGCAAGTTTGAGAGATACAAGCACACCCTCTGTATGTGAGGTAGGCTGTTGTGTGAGACGATGAAGGCAGAGGGAAGACCATTTTGTGATGTCTCTGGCCTTTCAGATAACTGGGGCTGGTTCCAACGTTTTACTAAGCTTCTAAGCTGTCAATCAGGAACCAGAGATGGGACAGGGGCACCCCAAGAAATCAAAGCAAACTCAGTTACTACCTGATGACAATCACAAAACCATTTCATTCCTCAGCTCTTCACAGAATGTGGTTGAGGGGGGAGGGAGTTGTGAAGAAATTAAAAGCATGAACATTTTTAATGAGTGTAATTATTGAATCATCAGTCACACAGTCCATCTGCTTCAGAGCATTTTAGCAACTAGTGAAATTCTAAAATACTGCATTGCATGTTTACATTTATGTAATCACATAAATGTTTATAAAAGAACAGTTAATGATATTCATATATCATGCACATCCTCTCTGTAACTCAGCATTCTCATTTTGTCTGTTTCATTTTATTAGTCACTAATTTCATGTTTGACACCAACTTGGTGGGAATTTGCTGGCAACTGTGTGGGTAGAAGGCAGCCTGGTGACATTAAATATTATATTGTGGAATATTCATTTGTTAAGATGAACTAATGTAAAATTTATCTCAAGATAATGTACAGCCTAGAATTTTTAGAGCAAAGTGAACTTGGTGTCACAGTTAAGAGTAAAGACTCATTTTTAAAGTCCTTTTGCAGAGATGATTAACCCACACAGTAGAGACACAAAGCAACGACTTGTCAGTGAGAAGACTGAATTTGGGTATGACTCTAAAAACAGGGTCTGGTCCCAATTCCAATGTCAAGGGTGGGGGATGTCTTATGACTCAGTGGAATCAGGTTTCTGGCTCAATCCTCTAAAGCTGTCCTGCCCACCCCTGCAACACAAACTTCAGATGCTAGCCCCAAACCCAGGTTAACTGTGCTTCTGACCCACTGGCTATAGGTTGGAAGTTCACACCGCCTTTTCCTTGGCTTTGACTAATTTGCCAGAATGGCTCACAGAACTCAAAGAAACATTTTTACTTACTATATCACAAGTTTATTATAAAAGGGTGTAACTCAGGAATAGCTAGATGGAAGAGACGCATGGGGCAAGGTCTGGGGAAAGACACGGAGCTTCCATGCTCCCTAAGAGTGTACCACTCTCCTTAAATCTCCTTGTGTTCACCCACCCAAAAGCTCTCAAACATAGTCTTTTGGGGATTTTATAAGTTTTACTATATTGTCATGGTTGATTAAATCATTGGCCATTGGTGACTGATTCAACCACCAGCCCCTCTTCCCACCCGAGTTTGGGCTTGGTACTGTAAGTTCCCACTTCCAATCACTTGGTTGGCTCCACTGGCAACTAGCTCCCACACTTAAGTGGGGTCCAAAAGTCACCTCATAAACATAACAAATGCACTATTCTTGTTCCCTTCACTTAGGAAATTTCCAGGATTTTAAGAGCTCTAAGCCACAAATCCTGGACAAAGATGGAATATAAGAAATATACTTCAGTCATCTGAATAACCAAATACATACTTCTTATAAGTCACAATATCATGGGCTCAAAATCTTTTGAAAATTGCTGCAAAGAGGGGGGGAAAGGGGGAAGACAGATTTGGAGAAGACGGCTATAACCAAGGAATGTTGTCTGGGAGAACTGTGGACCAAGGTGTGTCAGGCATGTTGAGGGTGGAATTGTGTCCCCTCAGAAAGAAAGGTTAAAGTCCTAACCCTGGTACCTATGACTGAGACCTTATTTAGAAATTCTACTTTTGCAGATTTTATCAAGTTAAGATGAGGTGATTCAGATAGGCCTTTAATGTAATAAGCCTGGTGTCCTTATAAGAGGGGAAGATGAGTCAGGTGAAGAAGACAAGACACATGGGGACCACACTTAGTGACAATAGAAGTAGAGACTGAAGTGCTGCAGCTGAAACCAAGGAATTCTCGAGGCTACCAGAAACCTGAAGAGGCAAGGGAGGGTCCTCCTCTAGAAGCTTCTGAAGGTGCATGGCCCTGCAGACATCTTGAATTCAAACTTCTAGCCTCCCGAAGAGTGGAACAATAACTTTCCATTGTGTTTAAGTCACCTAGTTTGTGGCACTTTGTTGTGGCAGCCCTAGGAAACTAATACAAGGCATGATGACAGTTGCTGTGACTTGGCTATCTGCATAGCACACCTTTATCAAGCACTTGCCTGTCCATATCTAACACTGGGCTCAATGCTGCTGAGCTGGTGAAGGAGTCATGGTATCTTTGCTTTGCTCTAAAATTCAGCACACTGGTGTCAATTCTATCAGCCTGCCCAAGCACGCAAATGTCTTCTGTTTCTTTGTGAATAACTATAATGCCTTTCAGGAAAATGAATTGGTCTCTTGCCTGATAGCATCACCTGGGAACACACCATCCAATTGAGATAATAGGTTTAAAAGTCTGGAAAAAAAAATCACCAGAAAGGACATTGAAGTAAGGATATCTAGAGGGAGCTTAGAGCTAAAAATGAATATACTTTGGCTGTTCAATTACAGAGCTTGTCTTGACCCACATGGCTATTGAGAGTTGAGAGCCAGGCTGCCCCACTTACCTGTTGTGTAACTTTAGGGGAGCTACCCAGTCTCTGTGCCTTGGTTCTTTCTATCTGTATTTACCTCATAGATTTGTTGAAAAAATTTCATAAGTAATTCACATAAATTGCTTAGAATAGTACCTGGTCCATAGTAACTGTTCCATAAATGTTAATGTTATCTTATATCTAAGCATCATTGAGATCTTTGATATAGATTTCTGAATCTAGAAATATTTTTGTTTGTTTGCTAATACATCTTTCTACCTATCAGAGATTCCTATAGGATGAGCCAGGAACACAAAGCTACTTAAAAGATAAGAATTTTTTGTTAGTCAATAAAAAAAATTGTAATATCTAGCAACCTGGTAGATTTGGGAACAGAAAAGAGAGGAGGTGAAGGGGATATGAAAGCAAGTAAGCTTAATGGAGACGCGTATGGTGGATGCTGCACAGCGCATCTGCGTGCATGAGTTTAGGGGTTGAGAGTGGGGAGATAAACTATTTGTGGAGAGGAGGGTACATTTTTACTGCTCCCTGTGTATCTCTCTGGAACTTAGCTGATTCCCTTCCCCTTCTGCACAACAATGACCACAAAAACAATTGGTTTTGCCTATTTTTAAAAATCAAGATATTATTTATAATGAGTGAATTGCACAAATCTTAAATGTATAGCTCAAATACTTTTTTTTTTACATTATATGTATATCTGGGTAACCAGATGCCAGATCAAGATAAATAACATTTCTATTATTCTAGAAAGTTTCCTTGTGCTCCTTTTTAGTCAATAGCACCTTGCACGAAGAGTTCTACATTAGCTTTATACAAATGAAATAATAAAATAACAAAAGAGTTATTTTTTTTGTGTCTGCCTCCTTTAGTTCAGAGAACTAATGTTTTTGAGATTTGCCCATGTGTTCTGTGTATATTCATTCACTCCTTTTTAATGCTGAGTAGTACTTAATTGGGAGAACACATTGCAAATTATTCTTCTATTCTCCTGTTCATGGATATTTCAGTTGTTTCCTATTTTTATAGTTCCAAACCCAAATGAATGACATTAATTCAGTGGTCTTCAATTTTTTTTAACCAGCTAAACTGTTTCTTCAGTTGAAATTTTATGTGGAAGCCCAACATGTATAAAATATCTGAAACAAATCTACTCTGCGTGAAAGGATGGGAGACAGGCTCCTAGATCAGCTTCTTCTACACCCCTTTCTCACCCCCAATCTGCATCCCGTTGAGCACCTCCCAAAGGAATAGGGTCCCATGGAAAGTTAAAACACACACACACACACACACACACACACACACACACACACACACACATTTAACCAATAACACATCCATTATATTTCTTTAGGATCAAAAACTTTGTAAGAAATTATGACACATTTTTTTAAACCTCAACAACTGCTTAAGCCTCGTTTACAGGTGAGGACACTACATAGCTAAACATCTCATCTCCGGCAGCAGAGCCGACAGACAGAAGGGCAAAGACGCAAAGCCAGGCTCCCTGGTTCAAGTCCGGTGACCTCCTCACTGCTACATTGGAATTGACACCTGCTTGCACCTGTGGCCTGTTTGCACATCCAAATGGCTCCAAGTGTGCTTGAAAATGTGTAAATTTTTGTCAGTAATAGTTTTGATGTTTGAATTTAATTCAATAAGCATTCAAGAGCATTTATTAAGTACCTACTATGTGCAATATACTTTATGAGGTAGCAAGGCATCTGTGAATACAATCGGGACTAATGGAATTTCCTCTTGTGTTAGTTTCTAACTGAATTATGTCAGCTATTTATGAATGACAGTCCAAAGACACCATCACATTGCAACTCATCAGGTGGTGCTGGAGCTTCTCATTTTTCTATTAACTGATAGAAATAATGATGCTCCTGTTCTTCCCCTCTTCATCCTCCAAACTTAAAACATAATGTGGAATAACTTAGCACATAATCTGGTGATTTTCTGTAAAAGTATGTATTTGTCTTTTTAATTTTAAAACATTTAGAAGTATAAAAGTAAAACATGTGAAATAAATTTCCATGTAAAATCTCTCTATCCCTTCGGGATCACGTATCCGAGTAACTCATCCCACACAGGCCTCTGTGCGCAAGCTCTGGATGAGTCTCAGAACTGTGTGTCTCAGCTCACGAGACCCGGCATTTAGTTATGTTTTGTTCACCACTGAAACAATTTGTGACATGTTTCAAATGCCCTAATTTCATGGAAAGAGCACACATCAAAGGCCCACCCGGGATTGTCATCACCCAGTGTGAAGGTATCTGGTTCCCAGCTTGTGGTCAATGAGCACTTGAGTTTCTTTCCCCCCTCCCCCACTACTTTTGGTGTTTGTGTTGACCTATGGGGCGCTTCCATGAGTTGGGCCAACAACATCCAGACACCTCCAGGTGTTCATGAACATACCCCCAAGGTCATGTTTCAGGAGAGATTAGAATCAGTTTGAGGCTTTTTCTTTGCCCTGGCTTTGCAATGAGAGGTGCAGAAAGTGGCTCAGTGTAGGAAAGACTTGAGAAGAAGTTCGTTAAAAAGTTTTACGCCTTTAAAAAGAGCAGGAAAACGAGTAATATATGTGAAGAAGAGAATGTGAAAGTCCCCTGGGTTACAGATGGCAATAGAACCAGTGCCGCAAATGAGCCCTGAAATCTAAATTGGTTTAGAAATAAAAGAAAACGGCAGTATTCATGCCACTTTACAGTAAGTGCCACCACTCAGTGCTCTAGTTTGGCCTTTTATGTATTTATGTGAGTACATTGGGTCTCCATCTGGATCTTTTAATTTATCCGGTTATATGCTTGGGCGTGTTCTCTGCATAATATCCTTCCTCCCAGGCCTCTGGAAATGCATGAACAAACACTGACTTGGGGGGAAAAGAATTTTTGCTGATTAGAAAACAAAGCAAGAATGTTAAACCCAGCAGGGGATTTCTATCTGCCTGCCGTGGAAAGGCTGAGTGTACACTTCTTGAGCATATGGGCCTTACTTTGTGCTGGAGGTCTGACTCTCTGAACTCTCCCTAAAGGAATCACAAAGCCCTCGACGGCCGAACACTGTTCGGTAAATCCAGCAACCCTGGGAGACTGTAAGGACCAACATCTCTCTTCATCTGTGGGTGCCACATTCTCACACATATCTGGACAGGCCTATGGAATGCAACCAAAAAGAAATGTTACCACTCAAGAAAATTTCAGGAGAAATGTTAGGCAGAGAGAAACACACAGGGCTTCTACCATTATCTTAATTTTTAGCTCATCCAGAAAATTTATAAAAATAAGTGACGTGGTACTAGGAACAGCTTGGTCTAGTTGAGAACATTGACTCTGGAGCCAGTCCACCTGTGTCCATCTCTTGGCTCTGCTGCTAACTAGATATGAGACCACGGGCCTTGGCTGAATCACCTAATCCTTCAACACCTTAATTTCTTTATCTGCAAAGAAGGGGCATGATAATAATGGTAGCTACTGCACCTCATGCATGTATTAGATAAGTTAATACATGCAAACACAGTAAGCTCAATAGGAATACTCTTATTACTTATAAGACATTTATACTAGCAATTATTGAGGACTTTTTACTGTCTCTTCTCTTCTATTAAAAAAATGGGGGGGGATAGCAAACATCTTCTGTTTCGTTCCAGGGATGTAAGACAAACTTCAAACCTCCAAACCTCAACTGTAGTAGTGGAATCTACCTGTAAGTGAGGAATTCACTTGAAACAGTCAATAATAAATAAGGCCTCTTTATATAGTGAAGTAAATTCAAAAGAAGATCACTTCATTCCAAGAGGCTGTTTATGTCTTTTCTGGTGCTGCTGTCTTCCATGGCCTTTTTCTTTCATTGGACTGTGTCCATGGACCACTTTCACTAGCTGCTATGAAGGTAGAGATGCAGTCTGTCTCACTCATCTCTGAGTCCCAAAATGAGCATAATACACAGGAGCTACTTCATAAACATGCTCAGTTGAATAAACAAATTAATATTTCTTCTGTGTTCTACCCACTTAAAAACTCCCCACCCTACTTGTTCATTCATACCCATACACAACACACACTCACACCTGGTTTTCCCTCTATCACCTTTAAATGTGTTATATAAATAAATTTCTCAAAGCTTAACTTAGAAACAACTCCTCCAAAATACCTTTCCTCATTTCCCTAGCTCAGTATGCTATACCCTTGAAATCACATATGCTTTTCTCTGCCGTTCTACTATGCTTATGATTCTTCACCATCATTACAATTGTGCATGGAGATGACATTGTGTTATAACAGACCTATAAGGTTAGGTAATGATTTGTAGCTTACACATCATTTAATTATTTTGTATCAAAATAATTATTAAAAAACTAAATAAATGTGTTTATATGTACATTTCAGGCCATATAAGGCTACAATCTGAACTAAACAGGTATATTGTTATAATATTAGAATCAAACCTGTTCCTCAACCTTCATTTAGCCATTAGCAGGTCCCACTCCATGTAAACTTACTCTGAAGAGTCGCTTGGTAACCTATTGATGCAAACATTTAGTTTTGTAAGCCTTGTGAATCCTTGGGTATTATTAAACTTAACAGAATATAAGAAGTGATCTGTAAAGTATTTTTCCAAGTACATTTCCTGAAGTGAGTAGGCATTTTCACTGTTTATTAGCCTCTACCATTCTCCCGACTGCGGCCCTGCCCCTGGTCCTGTTTTGAACTTATTTTGGATTGTGAGCATAGGTGGTTTTCCTTAGCCGATTTCTGATAGCATATTTTCCAAAATATGTTCCATCAACAAACAGCACAAATGATGGGTGTTGAAGTCAAGAGGACCCATGAATTTGCCCTTTGACCCATGAATATGCCACTTTTAATTAGCAACAGCTATTGGGTCAAGGGTAGCCCATCAGAAAACAGGTCTGCTCTGCCCCTTTCAGGATGGAGAGCCTATCAGCAGCTCTGTGGAACAAGCTGACTAAGGTGCTTTCTGCAGGCAATAAACTTGATCAAGTCATTTCTAATTCTTATTGGAAGTAGGCAGGGTATAAATAAATTGATTACTGCAATTAGATTAGTTTAGTAAGTTACTGATTATAGCAATGCAGTTTGAAGTTATTTAAGGAAAACAACTAGATTTTATGGAAGAGGCTATATAATAGGAACACAGATCAAGTCTTAGCTCTGTTATCAACTAGTTGACTAATTCACTCAACTTCCTCTGTTTGACTCAGTCTCCCCATCTGTAAATGTAGATAGAAAAAAATAACTCTCACTTAGAGGATCATTTGTTGAATGGGAGCCTTCAGAGGAGCCAGCCCCTTTGCTCCTCTCAAAGCAGTGGCACTATTATGTTCCTGATAAAGAACTCACAGCTCAGAGAGGTTCCTTCCCATCCTGGACAGCAGCTGTCATAGTGTAGAGACAGGACTTAAGCCAAGGCCTCTCAACCCCCAAATCCTGAAATCTGCCACTCTTCCACAGTGTTTCAAACACTACGTACCTTGATGACCTACAGCCACAGGAAGAAATGCAGTAGTGGAAGAGGGGGTACTTTATAGACTGTAATGTTTATTTTCATGACAGGTTTGACCATCAGTTTTACTCAGAAACAACTGATTGCCTAGTAGGCCACAAAAGGAACCCAAATACCCACCAAAATACTAAAACGGAAATCTTCAGTTAGTTCACTCGGTCATATTTCTGTCCTCCATACCATGAGGAGGTGATGGTTACTCTTCAGCATACAGCATGGTCCCCACACCATGTTTTCCAAACCACATTGAAGGTTTCTGTATTGATTTTCTATTGCTGTTGTGACAAATTACTATAAGGTATTAGCTTAAAACAACACAATTTTTTTACCTTACAATTCTGGAGGTCAGAAGTCAAAAATGGGTCTCACTGGATGACACTCAAGGCATTGGCAGGGCTGTGTTTCTTTCTGAAAGTCCCAGGGGAGAATCTGTTTTCTTGTTTTTCCAGCTTCTAGAGGCCACCCATATTCTTTGGCTTGCAGCTCAATCCTCCATCTGCAAAGCTGGCCATGGTCAAGCCTTGACCACATGGTATTATTCTGACACTGACTCTTCTGCCTCTCTCTTCCACATTTAAGCACACTCGTGATTACATTGGACCCATCTGGGAAAATATTCATATTTTAAATTCAGCCGATCAGCAATCTAAATTCTCCTCCTTGTCATGAAATGTAACATACACACAGGTTCTAGGGATTAAGAGGCAAAAATCTTTGGTAGGGGTGTCATTATTTTGTTTATCATGTTCTCCAAAGGAAAAGCTTGGGTCTCAGACTTCACTGATCAACTCTAGAGGTCTAACCGCATGACTGGGTGCTGAGGTAGCATGTGGCGTTGCAGGGGAGGACTCTGGCTAAGAGTGTGGCTCCTGGACCTATATGCCTGTATTCAAATCCCAGCTCTAGTACTTTCTAGGAGTGTGACCTTGAGCCAATTACTTCTATATGCCTCTATTTCCTCATATGTAAATGAAGAAAATGAGTGTAATAAGAGCAAATACTTACATAGCACTTTCCATGTATCAAGCACTGTTTTAAGTTATTTTACATATATTTACTTTTTATTGATCAAAACAACCCTCTCAGATAGCTTCTATTATTATTCTCATTTTACAGATGTGGAAATCAAGAAACTAAGATGTTCAAAAACTTGTCCAAGGTCATATATTTAATAAGAGGCAGAGTCAGGGCTTGCATCCGAGTAATAGTATTTTATAACCTTTACCAGAGCAGACATAATGCAATCATTGCAAAGATTAAATGAGTTAATATTTGTGTTTAGAACTGTACCTGGAACATTTTAAAAACTTAAATATTAGCTATTATTGTTATATACTACTACTCTAGTTTAAAAACTCTGTTGAACTTGGTAAGAAAATTTTAGTATTAGATCATTTAGCATTTACCCCTTTTCCGTATGTACATCAATGCATGCTTGTTTCATTTTTCCACTTCAATTCTCAACCTTATAATCCAAATTTCCAAATCATAGCTAATTTTGAAATATCTTCCCTGAATCTAAAGCTTTTTCCAGAAACTACTAGTGCTAACAAGCTACCTTTCCTGTCTCAGTTCTAGCTTGTCTTTAACTCTACATAAATCCCCACCTCCAAGCCAACATTCTCTTTATTCAACAGAGTCCATCCCACAACCTTAAAAATCCCACAGGCTAGGTTGTCGTGGTGGGGTAGCTCAGTTGGTTAGAGCGTCATCCTGATACACCAAGGTTGCAGGTTCGATCTCCAATCAGGGCATACACAAGAATCAACCAATGAATATGTAAATAAGTGAAACAACAAATGTCTCTCTCCCTCTCTCTCTCTCCTTTATTCTTTCTCTAAGATCAATAAATTAAAAAATAACCATTTTTTTAAAATCCCACGGGCTTCCTCCATTGTAGATGTTTCTTGTGGCCTGGATAACACTTGCTTTCATCTCCTCATCTTGGTAAAAACAGTAACAACACAAAAAATAAATAAAAAAAAATAAAACTTCTCCAACACAATCATAGAGCATTGAATTCACAATTGTAAGACTTTTGTTGAGGGTATGGCAAAACTGTTAGTTGGCTACAGACTTTGGACTGAGTATTTGCATTTTCATCTGTAAAGTGAGGATACACTTCTAGATAATGGATAGTTTCAGGATCAAATGAAATAATGCAAATAAAATTGATGTGTAAAAATGACATGCTCTTCATGTTTGAGCAATATTAGTATTAACTTGCACACACATACACAAATTGCCAATAGATACTGGCCATGGTTCTATCTAATCAAAGTAAATTGTAGTTTTTGGTGCAATACTAAAAACACACTCCATAAACTGGCAACTCTGCCTTTATGATCACCCTCTCTTTCCTCTCATGCCACAATATAGGGAGACAAAAATAGAATATGTATCTGGACCAGAAATTAATTTTTGAGCCTCATTTCTTGACCACTAACAATGATACCTTCTAGTGATGAAGACAAAATAAGATGTGCATAAAAGTGGCCTGTGGCCAAGTTTAGAACTTAATTAAGTGTGCACTAAAATGCCAATTGTCACCATCATTATTATCATCATCATTTGTATCATGAAGCTAAATTTCCCTAGAATGGAGCCCAAATTTCACTGTACTTGCAAATCTTTTGCCATGGGCCTCTCTCATCTTCGGGCCATCCTGGGATTTCCCTGGTTACTTTTAACTGGGGATCTGAGCCTACAGACTTGACTAACAGAGATGAAATTTTCATGGTCCTCATCAAGTTAAGGTCTATGAAGTACTTTAAAACTCTACTTCTGGGAAATAGCTTTCAATAAGTGCCCCCTAATTTTTCAGCTTACTCACATCTCAGCTAGGCTCCTCTTGTGCTATAGCCAGATTTTTTCAGGAGCAACTAGAGATATGCACAATAAGGGTGAGTGTGAGAAAACCGAGGAACTTTATAAATCAATGGTGAAAACACTTAGAACTCTCTAGCACTAAGACACAAATGAAAATTTAGATCTGACCCTCATCTTTTGGGAGTTTATCTTGAAGAACTGGCATTCATTCACTTACTCATCATGCATTTGTTTGTGCCTCTGTTTATTTTTTAAATGAATTTAGTCATCTCTTGACACTTAATGAGTCCTAGGGGGAAAAAGCAAAGATGTTTAGTGAAGAATGCTTACCCACTGCTCATAGTGTAGTTGCCAAATGAACTGGTCATGATGCAATCAGACTGAGTAGGTAACATTTGTTTATTTAACAGAATAGAATGGTACAGGAAGAAGACGCAGCCCCATCAAAGCTTTTCATAGATTTCTCTGCAAGATAATATATTCATCTATTTCTTCATTCCATGGTGAAATGAATAATTATTGGACACCTACACTATGTTGGCATTGTGCTGCTGATCTTGGAGATACAGGTGGGCCTGAAAAGACCATATCCCTTCCTGTTCTCATGGAGCAAACATTCTCAATGAAAGGAAATGGATCATAATGAAACTTATGCTCACTATTATCATGCACAACTAAAATTTGAAGAATGAGGAAGAAAAGGGGAGAGAAGTACATTCATGACAGAGGACATAGACTGTGGAAACATCCAGGAAAAGAAGGAGCTTAATGAGTAAAATGGGAATATGCTAGGACATCAGGCTAAAGAGGAATGTAGGTGATAGACCATACTGAGACTTATTGGTCACATTAAGGAGTTTCATTTTAATCTTACCAGTAATAATGCATTGAGGGGTGTAATTCAGTGGGGGCTCTGATTTGAGTTTTTGAAAATATTATGCTGATTGTAGTGTATAGAAGCAATTGGAGTAGGGCCAGATTGGAACTCAGACGACAGGTAGGCAATGTTGGAGTAGCTCAGACAAGCGATGGTGATAATTTGGACTAGGATAGTCATAATGGAAATGGAAACCAATGGGTGAGGTAAAGAGATATCTGAGAGATAAAGTCAATAGGATTTGATAATGGACTATGTATTGGGAATAAGGGGAGAAATATAAGTGGTGATTAATATTTACTATCTAGTTCATTTGAGACAGAATTGAGATAAATCTGGACAGAGAATTTTGTTTTCAATGATCTTTGTCACTCCTTTCTGCTTTTTGTTTTTACTTAGTGATACTTTTTCCTTTAGTTTCCCTTAGTCTAGAACTTCTGGAATTCTGCAACTTCCTCAAACACAAACACACAGTGCACAGGTGTACACACACAAATATACGCACAAACACACTCAAACATTTTCTCAGGATTTGGTAGCCTTTTATTCTCACATGTAAAATACTGTGATAAGAATTAATGCTTTGCTCTTCCCAATGCTATTTGCCCTTCAGAGAAGAATGAGTCTGTTTCTGTGTGTGTACATTATGAAGTTCCCCCAAATACTTCATTCATAGATCAATGGTTTTAAACCAGGAACAATCTTGTCACCCAGGAGATACCTGGAAATATCTGGGACATTTTTGATTATCACAAGTACAGGGCAGTGGCTGCTGGCATCTAGTCAATAATGGCAAGAAATCCTGATAAACATCCTACAGCACACAGGGCAACTTCCCACGACAAAGGATTATCTGGCCCACATGTCAAGAGTATCAGGATTGAAAAATTTTGCCCTACATGTCAATTCCTTACAGAGATGGCCAAACCAAAGCAATAATGTGGGAGCTACCTCTAACCTCTCACACATCCTTTCTGTATTTTTCAAAAATAAATAACAAAAAAGAAGAAAAGTCCAGAATGAAAAATTTGGCATATCAAGATGCTACCCTTGATTTTCCAAAACTAATCAAAATGAGAGAAGGGTAATGGGAGAAGGAGTCAGTAATTACAGCATTTATGAATTGGAAGCAAGAGAAAAGCCAGCCAGAGAAAAGTATAATTTAGTGTCTAATCAACTAGCTGATTGAATTTTCCATGAGATTGGGTTTGGGGCCCAAATGGATTACACTGGTGATCGTGGTCACAGTCTTGAATACTATCCTTCATGTATGAGGCTGGGGTGGTAGGGAGATTTCAACTATTTAAAAGCTTATTTAATTAATTCAATGAATTATAACAATAGGGGCAAAATATAAAACTGTTTTACACAAGGGAGCTCCAAGAAGAAACTGGCAGATAATTCCCATCTCATCTTGTAGTGTTTGTGGATTGCAGCACATATGGTCCTGCACCAGGGGTTGTAGAACAGCAGACAGTTCTAACACCATATGTGTGGAAATCCTGTGCCTTGCAGAGAGCAAAGGAGCAGAAAAAGCTTGTCCTTGAATCCTGGACCTTTATGGCCATTCTCTTCTTGGCTTAATATCAGATTTCGTTCTCTCCATATGGTATTTTTTAACATATTGTATTTCATCTTTAATGAAAGGAGTTTTCTTGAGGATTTTAATTGCTTATTTCCAATACTAATTTCCATTCCTGTGAATACAGAGAAAGTAGATTTGCTTCTCTTTCAATAATACAAAAAGAAAACAATTATGAAAACTACTCAGCATGAATAGTATTTAGTTTTCTGATGAAAGGTCTGTACTGTGTTGAATCTGTGCACCTGCATGCATATGCAAATCTTTAAAATTCTCCATTTAGATTTCTGGGGCTTTGCTGGAAGGAAATGCCTTCTTTAAATTCACTAAGATATTGTGATTATTTATCTAATAGTTGGGAACCTATGGATTTGGAAGGGGCAATTTCCTGTCACTAGAAAACTTTATTCTTTCTTTTCACATTAAGCTGAAGTAATTAAAGATGATATAAAATTAAGAGGCTCAGAGAGTGCACTTTTTAGGAGATACAACATTGAGATATTTTAAAGGTTTATCTATAAAATTACCCTAAAGCAAAAGAAAAGAGACCTAGCTATTTAAAGTGATTGCTCATTGAAAGCACTTCTTTACCAACACTGTCAACTCTACTAGACCTTCCCTTTGGACCTAATCAGCCCCCCAAATCACACAATAGTTAACTCTGGATGCCTTGTAAATTTCATGGTCTCTGACTTGAGTTGATCCTCTTGGTAGTCTCTTCTATTTCCTTTACTTGCCATATCAAACCTGCAGCAGTTGCCTCAAACCACTTTACATTCTGATGATGAGATGATGAGCTCAGCTCGTATTACTTTGAAGAACTGAGGCTTATCCACATACAGTTTTTGTTTTGTTTTGTTTTGTTAGTTTTTGGCTTTCCCAACTAACATGTAAAGTTTTTGTAATCAAGCTGTCTCTCCTGGAGCCACAGATAATGAGATGGCTGTTCAGGGCCAGGCCCTTGAACTGATTTATACCCACTTCCTCTGGAACGTGCTGTGTTCCATCAATGAGCCTCTCTCCATCCACAGCATTTACTTGTTCATCAATCTGGCTCTTTTCCTGCAGCCTATAAACATGCGCAGGTATCCTCCATAATGAAAAATATCATCTCCCCCTTAATCTGAGTCTTCCTCTCTCCTTCCCTTCTCAGCCAGGGCTTTTGTTGGAAGATTGTCATTTTGTTGGAGGGAGTTGCTATTTCCTCTCTTTCCACTCATTCTTCAACCGTCGGCAATCTGGGTTTTTTTCCATCACTGCACTGTGACTGTGCTTGCTAAAGTGATAGCCTCCTTGTTGCTAAATTCCATAGACCTATGCAAGTAGTCATCTTCTTAAATCCTCTGCTGCATTGGCACTGGTGATTCTTCATTCCTTTTAGTTCCTTCTTTAGCCTTGGCTTCTCTGGTACTTCGTGTTCCTGCTTCCCTTTGATCTCTCTGATTATTCTTCCAGTCTCTTTTTGTGATTTCCTTCCCCTCTGTCTTTGATTCACTGATCTCTTCTCTTCAGGCTCTACTTGGTCAGTTTTATTGAAGGTCATGTGAGACACTATTACTTGCCTACTGATGAGTCCCACAGTTTTGTCTTAAATTCCCAAACCTCCTTTGAACTTAAGACTCACAGTCTTTTGCACATCCCCTTTTTGAAGCCTCACTGGCTCTTCAAACTTAGTATATTCAAATCTGAATTCATTATATGCATCAAAGCTCTATCCTTCACAAACTTGGTCCTCCCTGTACTCTGATCTCAACTAATAGAGCTTAAATCATAGCATCCAAGCTTGCTACCTGGAAGTCAGTTTAGATTCTCTTTTCCTTCTCTACACATCTGATCATTAAGTCCTTATTTTACCTTGCAAATATTTCTTGGCTGTAACACCTGCCCCCTTTCACACTACGACTGTTCCAACTTTCCCATTTCAATCATGGCTCTTGGGGGCTACTATAATTCTTCTATAACTGGTTTCTCTGCCCCCAGTTTTACCTCCATAAATCCATTCTCCACACTGCAACCAAAATAACCCATATAATATACATGTCTAACTCAGGAGCCTTCATTGACTTCCCACTATCTACAGAATGAAGTCAAAGCATCTGAACATACCACAGAAGACCCTCCGTGACCTGGCTCGCACAGATCTCTTCGGAATTGCTTTCCACCATTTTTCAACTTATAGTTTCTGTCTACACACATGCTGTGTTTTATACCTCTTCATCTATTTTTTTTTTCTTTTAGGGTCACCCTTCTCAGTTTTCCTCTTTTAACTAACTCAAACCTGTTTTTCAAACTGCAACTCAATTCTTGTGATAGTTAACTTTATGTGTCAACTTAGATAGGTGAATCGTATCCAGATATTTGGTCAAACAATATTCTAAATGTTTCTAGGAGATATTTTTAGATGAGATTAATATTTAAATCAGTAGAGTTCAAGCAGATAACTCTAATGTGGGTAGGCCCCATATAATTCATTGAAGACCTTAATTAAAAAAAAAAAAAAACTGACCCCCTGAAGGAATAGGAAATTCCCAAGCAGACAGCCTTTGAATTCAATTCAAATTACAAACTCTTCCTGGTTCTCTGCAGATTTTGGATTTTCCATCCTCTCAAATCTATTATGCATGCTCTTTCTCTCTCTCCTAAATAAAATTTCACATAACTCCATTTTCTCTTTTTAATTCATTGGCTGAATTCATTTTCATTATGGAATTTACCAAGTCAGAAGTAAACTAATTTATTTATTCATTTATGTCCTTATTTTTCTCCCTTTGGATATAAGCTCCATGAAGCCAGGGTCTTATTCTCTGCTGCATCTGAAGTAGCTAGCACATAGTAACCATCAAACCCCATTCTGAATGAATGTACTATGGATTCATGTGTTCATAACCCTATAACGCTAGTGGGAATGATTACAAAAACACAACTCTTACTATTAAATACCCTGCAAACTACTTGGAGTGATGAGGTCAACACAAGTGAAATTCTCAGGGCTAAAGGCTTCAGTGGAAAAAGAGATCTATGAGGCTGGAGACATTGGGCAGGAAGCAAGACCTTGTACCCCTTATTAAATGGGTGGAATTTTGATGAGCATAGGAAAGAGTCAGTGAAGACAGGAGGACCAACATAAACGATAAATTAATGTGAGACTGAAAACAAAACAATTCTGACTATAGAGACTAGAAGCACCAAAAAGTGGCCAAAGAAGAAAAAAGAAGTAGCCTGGTTAAGAAAGGCGAGGCAGGTCATTAAAAATAAAATGCTTAAAGTTTGGCTTGGTAGCCAAGTGGGAGCTATTGAATATTTTTGAGAAGAGAGACCTAAATAAAACAGCCTGATAGTGTTAGGCTGCATGGGTTGAAATAAAAAACCTGAAGTAAGGTAACACTAGCTTTTCTCCCTGCAGTACGGTCTTGTATTGGTCTATCGTTACTTCTTTTCATCGTGGCCTAAGGCATTCTTGGGATCTCTCAATAGGCCTGCCTCACCTAGATCCGAGCTCGGCAGTCTTGTTCAGTGGATGAGGTATATTCAGCAACTTGTCCCTCTTCTCTGCCTTCTTTTTGCTGCTTCTTTCTCTAGTTGCCAGGAGTCTCATCTTGACCCAGGGTGAATTGGAGTCCAATCCCAAATCTCTCACCACTTACTTGCTATGTAATATCATAAGTATTAGGAATTTCTTAACATTTTATTGCCAAATCTAACATCAACTCACAATTAAGAATACTGAATGTTTTGTGCTGTACCTCTTTCTGGGAACAAGCACTCCCTTATTTAAGAGCTTTGGAGAATCCAAGTACAATAATCTGCCAGTTCAGACAAAAGTCAGGCTCACTATCAGAGAAGCCGTGGCCATAAGGCCAAATCCTTACATCTTGGTTTCTGCCTTTTTTCATGTGGTGTCCTGGGTCTAACAACATCTATGTGTTCATAAATGTCTTATAATATTTGTTATTATTAGAACAAATTGCTCAACTTTGAATTGGCAAGAAGTTTTTGGATCCACTATGAACTATTTTAAAATGGCTAGAATACACATAGCCCAAGTATAAGTAAATAATGAAAACACATAAAAACCATTTGAAATCAAAACCACTTTTCAATAGCATAATTAAGCTGTAACCCAAAGGAACTAGCCAGAAATCTTTGCTCTTGTTAAGACAGGTGCATACCAGCTTGTTGGCTTAAAACGGTTTGATTCAGTTTTCAACTAGTCATATTCCAACTAGCTTAATTTAGGTGAATGAAATTGAAACAAGAAAGAACAAGTTTAATCCAGTCAAAATATCCCTGGCATTTTTACTCTTTATAGACATCTTTGAATTCAGAGCTCAAAACAGAGTAGAAACTTAATACATGTAGTTTTAGCCATGGATGACCAAAATGGAACAACTGAACACTAATCCGGTGAGCAAAGACAGTCTGCTCCCTAAGACAGGGGCTAATGGCAAGGGTCCTTCTCACTGATGGTACAGAAACTGCTCTGTTCAATACCATAGCCACTAGCTACATGTGCCTCGAAATGTGGTTAATCTGTATTTAGTTGGGTTATAAGTGTAAAATACACATCAGATTTCAAAGACAATTTTTTAAAAATAAAATACCTTGTTAATTTTTCATATTGATTACATAGTCTAGTAATATTCTTGATATATTGGTTTATTTTATTTTTTTAGATTCTTTTTTAAAGATTTTATTTATTTATCTCCAGAGAGAGGGGAAGGGAAGAGAATGAGAGAAAGATCAGTGTGTGGCTGCCTCTTGTGAGCCCCCATCTGGGGACCTGGCCCACCACCCAGGCACATGCCCTGACTGGGAATCTAATCAGCAACGCTTTGGTTCTCAAGCCTGTACTAAATCCACTGACCCACACCAGCCAGGGAAATGTATTGGTTTAAATAAAATATATTATTAAAATTGATTTAATTTCTTTATCTTTGCTTCTTTTTGATGGAACTGCTGGAAAATTTTAAATTATATCTGTGAGTTTCATTATGTTTCTGTTGGGCAGGCTGGTATGCAATGTCCAGCCACTGGTCACTCATTGGAAGTGTTAGTTACCACCTAATCAACACCTGTTCTCACAACAGGCCCAGGACACTTTCCCTTACACACTGGGAATGTAACTGCCATTCTTCAATTCAAGGACTATCATAACCTGTTCTAGAACAAACAAATAAGCAAACAAAAAATAAAACATCTATCATCAAATTCTCCTGCTTTTTCTTTAAAATATTTTCAAAATCTGATCTTTTCTCTCTTTCACTAGATTTGTGTACTCTTTGCCTCACCAAATTCCCACTTCTAATATTTATTTTGTACCTGTGTCTTTTAAATATCTCTTAAAATGGAAAAATAAAAGCATATAAATTTAAGATCACAGGCAATTCATGACACTCCATGATGCCCAGTCCCTGCTTGAACCACTTTTTGTTTTTCACATTTTCTTTAACTGACATGGTTATTACTACATGCTGGGCACTGCTCTAAACACTTTTCCAACATCAACTCATTCAGTCCTTATAGCTCCCCTATGAAGCTCATGCAACTACTGTCTCCATTTCACTAATAGGAAAAACAGCACAGAAAAGTTGTCATTTGTCCAAGATCATACAATTAGTAGGTGGCAGCAAGGATTTGAACTGGGCAATCTCTTTATTACTTATTTAGCCTTTTGTGGAAGAGGTCATCTTCCTCCCTGATGGCCTATCAACCAAGGTTCCGCCCTACCCAGGCAAGGACGAGCAGCGGCAGCATGTCTCGGCCATTTCCAGGCTTTCCCTTGACCTTTGTTTTCCTTGTTTTTATGATTCCTCTATCCTCTGCCTCATTGTACCAGGTCCCCTCCTTCTGATTTCTAAGATAACAATAATTAAATACAAATAAATTCAAGTTATGGCACTAATCGCTCTAAATAATGCAATTCTTTAACGTTGTTAACAGTTTTCAGTTTTCAAAGTACTTGAAGATACAACCCTAAATTACCAATGTGTGATAGGAAAAAATGTGTTCATTCTAACTCTGATGATTTTCAGAAATGGACTCATCTCAAAGAAGTGGTTTTGATGGCGGGACTTCAGGCACCGTGAGAGATCACTGAGGGGGAGAACACTGGTATCCACTGGAGACAGCGCTTTTCCCTGCATTTTCATTATCTTTCTGCATTCTTTCATTCATTCATACATAGCCTCTTTTACTCACAAAGGATTTGAGACAGTTTCCAAAAATAATCTCACATAATTAAATATATAGATGAGGAAACTATAGCTGTTATTCATGTGCTCTCCAGCTGCCTAGCACAGCCACGACAGCCTGAAGAACAGGGGCACGAGGCACACTTCAGGCACACACACACTCTTCTTCTCTAGTTAGGGCTTTGCCCCAGTCAGCCTGAGGAGTGGAACTACAGCTATGGTGGGTACTGAGTGAGCCTGACTCCTGTTATTTATTTTCTGATTTTTCCCCAGTTTTACTGAGACATTATTGACATATAAGTTTGCATTAGTCCAGAGCATATAACATAGTGATTTGTTATATGCATATATTGTGAAAGGATTACCCCAACATGTCTAGTTAACATCAATCACCTCACATTGCTAAATGCTTTTTCTTTTGACGAGAACTTTGAAGATTTACTCTCTTAGCAATTTTCAAAAATTACAATACACTATTGTTGACTATATTCACCGTGCTGCACATGACATCCTCAGAACTTATCTTATCACTGAAACTCTTTACCATTTGGCCACTTCCACATACTTCCTCCACCGATCATCCCCCACCCCTGACAACCACCAATCTCTCTCTGTATCTCTGGGTTTTGGTTTTGTAGGTTGCACATATAAGTGGGATCATACAGTATTTATCTTTCTCTGTCTTATATCACCTAGCATAATGCTCTCAAGGTCTATCCATATCACAAATAGCAGGATTTCCTTCTTTTTTATGGTTGAATAATATTGTATTGTATATATATGCAACATTATCCACTCATCCAGTAATGGACAGTTAGGCTGTTTCCATGTCTTGGAAATAATGCTGCAATGAACATTGGGTACAGACATCTTTTCAAGATAGTGATTTTTGTTTCCTTTGGATATATATGCAGAACTGGAATTGCTAAACCATATGGTAGTTCTATTTTTAATTTTTCTGAAGAAACTCTAAACCCTCACTGTTTTCCACAGTGGCTGTACTAATTTATATTCCCATCTGACTCCTTCTAAAGATGAGTCTAGAGACCAGCATGATCAGCTGATCTGAGCTTCCTTTTGTCTGGGCCCTTTTCAGGTGCCTACTTGGCCTTCCACAACAGAGCACCTTTTGAGACAAAGGCACTTTTAGTCCTTGACTCACCACACCAGGTTCTTGGGAGGAAAGACAGAAACAGAGAAAATGAGGAAATGAAAATGGTGTCTCCCATTTTATTTTGTCTTTCATTTGGTTAGTCCTTTTGCTAAAATCTCTACCTCCTCCCCAACTGTGGTAGCCTAATTTAGTTAAGCTGAGAATTCCATTTTGATTTTGAAGTATCTGAGTCCCCTTCCCTGGGGATGAAATAAGGCTTCTAGAGTCTCTTTGGAATTGAAGGTTTTGGGCACACAGCAGAGACCAGCTGAGTCAATGAAGGAAAATATTACCAGGAGAAAGCAAGGCCAATGGGAAGTATATCAAATAAAGCCACATAGGTGGTGAACAAACAGAAGCACACACTTTAAGATACTATACACTTGCTAAAAATGTTCTACACATTTGGTTCTGAGATTCCTAGTAGCCAAAGGAAATAGAGATACAGTCATTATAAAAATCAAAATCTCCATATTATAAAATCAACACAGTTACTCAGGAAAAAAAAATACAGCTTCTCCTGGAATTGAAACCATTAAAGACATTTTGTCCCTAGGTTCTCATTAAGGGACACTGTATGATATAGAGCACAATGTTCTCAATAATACGCCTTTATTAAGTTTCTTAGAACTTGTGACATTCCTTGCAACTCTAAAAGAGCTGTTTTCTCTATTAAGGGGCTGTACAGTGTAGTGAATATATTTCCATAACAAATAAATTACTGGAGTCACCTATAAATGAGATTTGAGTTTTGTACTTTATTTTTAATAACTTCTATCAGAGATAGTTAATGTGGATAATTTAGGTGCTCCTTCCCAGACTTCTTTTTCACTGTTGAGGTTCCCCCTACTAAGGGTCCTTCCATCCATGGGAACTTAATCTTGTAATCTAACCACAGCAGATTAGACTCAGGTAAATTCCTGACACAAGGGAAACCTGTCACTAGGCTGAGCTAAGATAATCAGATTCTCCCCCACTGAGAAACTAAACTAAGAGACACAAATCCCGCGATAGTGGTTTACTCTACAGGTACTGCTTGAATGGATATCATGCCAGTCAGTCACAGCCACACCAAAGTTGTAGAGAAACAGCACTCTTGACCTTTGAGGCTGAAGTCAACTCCTGTACATCCTTGCTGTATTGCCTGAGAGTGTTGCTGAAAAGCAGGAAGACACCTTCTCCATTCCTCATGCCCTCCAGCCTATCATTTTTCCAGCCTCCATGCTTTCAGATGCATCCTTCTTTGGATATTGTCCTGTGAACATGGCAATGCCATTGCCTTGGTGAAGGCAGGAATAAGGAGGCAGGTTCTTGGGTAAATCAGTAAACTGGTAGATGAGGCGATCATCACACTGGCGATGAATAAAAGGGCCTGGTGCTCACACTGTTTATTTATGACAAGTCACAGAACAACTTTGAAATGAAATCTTTAAGAGGACCTCAGGCATGGTGGGAGACAATGCTCCAACCTCCAGAAGTAAAAGACTGACACTCAACCCTCCAGGAAACAGGACCTCAAGCATTAACTTGAGCTGTGGCAGATTAAGACGGCAGTTTGTTACAGCAGGGGACCCAGGAAAATCAATACTGCAACAGGCACCTCTGCAACATGAAAACACTGGCAAGCGAAGTGCCTTTGAGATCCCACTTCATGCTATAGAGCAGTGGCTCCATTTCTTAAAGGACAAACATTTCTATTCCTACTGCTTTGATCTCCAAAACACTAACATGCTTTCAAAAGAGACTTCAAGGTCCTCCTTGATATCCTGCTGGATGGCTATGAAACATCTGGTTTGAGAAGGGGATCTCTGTCCAGAGTGAGAACACACTCTATAAGGAAGCAGAGTCTGAGCTGGTCCAGACAACTGAGGCAGACAAAGACACTATCCAGTCTCTGTGCCTCCCCCGCTGCCATCCACCTGTAGGTCATACTGCCCTCCTGGCAAGGGGCTGAACCCCGTCAGGCACTTTCTCAGACTGGTGAGCTTTAAGGATGGCTACAGTGCACTAGGGAGTATCTTATGCCTGGGATGAAGGACCCTCAGTGCCACAAAGATCCAAACTGCCCTCCACGCCACTTGTCTGGGGCACCTTTTTGGTCACCTGACATGGAAACAGCCCTAAATGCAGCAACAGTAGTAAAATGGGCAAATATTTGAAAGTCAGAAGGAAACAAGGAAGTTTAGATAATCAGTCAAGAGGACCTTCTGGGCCTGAATAAAGGAAGGCAGAGAAATTTAAACACATTGTTGGAATGGAGAGAAGCATTAGCTAAGTTACACACCACATCACTCTTTTTAGACAAAAGCATATGTCTTATGGAGAAAGATAATAAAGGATTTTGGTTCTTAAGGTAGTCAGTCTTCAAACTAAGATTCCAAAAGATTTGTTTTGGTTTGTGCTAAACTATAGCAGTAAAATGCCTTGGAAGGAGATCCATCTTTTGTGATCCATCAAAGATTTGAGAAAGAGATAAAAAGGGAGTTACTAGATACACATGTGTCACTTGGGACTGGTAGTTACACTTTGTGTTTTAGTAAGAAACTTAGGGACCAACAGTCCCATGATAAGATCATAACCAAATATGCAGGAAAAGAAAAACTCAGACCCCATATCAAAGAAAGCCTAGAAATAAACAATATCAAAAGAAAGCAAACAGGATGCTCTAACATCCCGTGGGCAAAGAGAGCATGAGGCAGACAGGAAAGCCTGCTCTGGTTGTACGGCACAGCTAGTCAGGACTGACTCTTGTCCTGATCACCTACCGGCCAGATCCTGTAGCTACCAGCTACACATTTGTAGATATGGACAGTGAAATGTTCTACAGAGAATACATGTATATAGATTAATTCTATACAGATCAAATGAGATCAAGGATATAAAATTTTTTATAAAAGGCATCTAGTACATGTTTATTTCCCCATTTTGATTTTGGTTTGATAAGGTTATGATGCATGAAACATCACAGACTGTGGAATCAAAAGGCATATTAAAGACTTCACTAGCGAGGCCACCTGTGTCCTTGTTAATCAGGTTTCCCTCATGTTCCCCCTGATGGAACAAGCTCCTTTTACAAAAGCTGAGAAGGTGGGCCCGTGTTTTGTGTGGAACTGCACAATGCAATGACAAGGGCATGGAAAGGCCATCTTCCTAAATTTTCACTGATGCTTCCTGAGATACTATTCCTGTTTGTTTGCTTTAATTTGTAGCACATCTATTCTCCCTACTGTTTCTGGGAGTATCTTTTCCCTAAGCCTGGTTCTGTCTCCCACTAGGACATGAGCTGAAGGTGTTCCCACTCAGTCAGGGCTAAGAGCCCATGGGAGCTAGAGAAATTCTCCTTTCTAAAAATGGCACAAAGTAAAAATGTTACCGAGCTAATAACAAATATTCTATTAATTTTAAGTAAAATATTTTTAAATCCCAAAACTCTCAGACATACAGAAATTAAATGTATATGTATGTGTATGTATATTTATACTTACATAGGCTACAACCCTCTAAGATTATCTTTGACCCACTTATAGGTTGCCACCTACAATTAAAAATACATCAATTTCCTCTAGTCAGTGAAGGAAGTGCTTCTTCAGTGAGTTAGACAGAAAAACCTCCCTTTTGAGACAGATGCTAACTTGTCCTGAGGATGTTTGCTTGCTTCTCTCTCCTCAAGTGTAACCTTCTTCATACCTTTTCACAGGCTCTGTGTCAAAGAAGAGACACTGTGTAAGTCCAAGACTTTTAGGATTTCCAGTATCTGCTCTAGCCACTCCCAATCCCACAGGATTTGGAACGAGGCCATGCTACAACACTAACAACATTTTGCTGAGCAAAGGGGAAGCTGTGGAAATGAAGGGATTTTCCAGAAGGCCAAGACTTGCAGTGTGGTGAGAGGACAGTCTGGCAGAGCCACCAAGCAGCCAAGATTGCAAGGATCATTCAAGGAACTGAGCTCAAGAAGAAGTTGAGTGGGCTCTCTCTTGTCCAGGAGGTGGACCAGTTGCAGCAGCCAGACAAGGAAATTGGGGTCCACCTCCCTGATCAGCTTAGGCATGTGCTCACTGAGGATGACCAGAGAGAATTTGAGGGCTATATGGAAGTTCCATATACTGATAAAGTTCCACTAGATCGTCTTATTCTATTTGGGGTATCACATCCAGAAGCTGTAAATTGGCCAACTCCATTCTCATAATCTCAGAGAAGTGATCATAATCCTGGGAAAATGGAATCATGATTTGAAAGAACTGTACCATGCTCTCCTCTTTATTAGCAGTTTTTGCAATATCACTCTTTTATCCCCACAGGGCTTCCTCAATTAATTACATGAACTTACTTCTTAGTAGTTAGAATTCTGTACCTTTGGGAGTTTCATCTCCCTGACTAGGATGTTTGCCTTATGGTGTTGCCATGGACTGAATGTTTGTGTCCCCCTAAATTCCTATGTTGACATTTAATCCTCAATGTGATAGTATGTAGTTGAGTCCTTTGGGAGTTAATTAGGTTATGAGGGGAAAGCATTTGTAAATGAATTCGAGCCCTTTTTAAGAGGCCAGACAGCTCACTTACTCTCTTTCTTCCACGTGAAGATACAACTAGAACTTGGTAATTCACAATTTAAAAGAGGGCCTTCCAATTTGACCATGCTGACACCCTTATCTCAGATTTCCTGCCTCCATAACTCTGAAAAATAAATTTCTGTTATTTATAAGGTGCCCATCTATGGTAGTTTATTAAAGCAGCCTGAACAAGACAGGTGTTCATATTGTTACAGCTGAGAGTCCATAGGAAAAATCATTCTATAAATCCGTAGGATAAACTTCCCAAGAATGCTTCTGGGTAAACTTCTTACAAGACAGCCTCTTTCTCTTTCAAACCCTAACAGAGTCATTCCTCATGACCAAACCAAAGCTAGACCCACAGTCTGGGGACAAGTTTGCTCACATCTTCCTATGGTCTCTCTTACTGACGTGTTTTATTTTCCCTAACTTAATACCCAGAAGACCACACTAACTCAAACTTCTGGAATTCTCCAAGGATAGATGATGCTATGGAGGGTGTCTATTCTCCTTTGTGCACTGTTTTAGTAAATATTAACAAAAAATGCATCTCATGGACCTAGCAGAATTCTTTCCAACTACCTTATTTTGCCATGTATAATGTGCACTTTTTTGCCCAAAATTTTGAGGGGAAAAATAAAGAGTGCACATTATACTTGAGTAGTACTAATTCTGTATCTATATAAACATTTTTAATTCTTTTATTTATGCTTATGCATTAAAAAGTATAACTCTAGAAAGCAATAACAATATCCATATGCAAAATAACACCCTGGAATACAATAATCAGTTTCATTTCTAAATATAAATACATAAAAACTTGAATTAAAAAATTAAAATGAAAGATTATTTTCCTGAAAGTTTGGACCAAAAATGTGGGTGCACATTATACATGGTGAAATGTGGTATGTATTTTCTTAAAGTATACATTTTAATTCTTATTTTCTTGTAAAAAATAAACAGGTAATTTTTTTAAAAACTCTAAAATAATCACCATCATCATAGTTCAAAGCAAAAAATATGCTTTCTAATCCTCATGTTTCAACTATATCACATGAATTCTAGTTAAATTATCTTTTTTTCTCTTCTTTAAGGATATTCTCTCTTTCACTTCTTTGTCATTTTAAGTCCTGTTTCTTCTACCCAGAATGCACTCCACCTCTCCTTTTTCTACTGATTGCTGGATACTTCCGTGCTGTCCCACTGGATTGTAAACAACTACTATAAATGAGGAACCTGACAGACAGTGGATTCTGAAAAATATTTATTGTATGGATGAATAAAAAAAGTAGTAAGTGGTTATAAAAAGATTTTACAGTGTATTTCTAAGCTTCTGGAAAATTTTTTTAGAATTATCATTATGAAATTTACTACTGTAATAAGTTAGTACACTGAATGACTTTTTGAATCTAAAGACTTATGTCTTTCTTTAATTCTGGAAAACTCTTAGTATATTATCTCTTGTAACAATTTCCCTCATTTTGATACTCGCCCATCTGACACACCAATCATGCATATTTGGAAACTCCTTACTCCATATATGCTCTATAATTTTATTTTTATTTTCTGTACATTTCTAGAATATGTAAATTGAATTGACATTTCTGTATTGATCTTGCATTTAGCAACCTTGATAAACTCATTTTTAATTTCAATAATTTTTTGAATTTTTATGTATACCATAATATTGTTTATGAACAGTGACAGCTTGTGTCTTCCTTTCTGGTCTTTATACCTTTCTTTTCCTCTTCATGTCCTCCCTAGAATGTCCAGTGCACTGCTGAGTAGTGGTGGTAAAAAGTGTCTTTGTCTGCTTCCTGATCTCACATGAAAGCTTTTCACATTTCACCATTAAGTGAGGTGTTTACTCTATGTTCTTTGTCACTATACTTTATCAAATTCCATTTATTCTATTTCTAGTTTGCTAAATTTTTTAATAAATATAAATGGATGTTTTCCCCAGAGGATTAACTAAAAACAAAATGTTATATAGTAAAAAAAAAAAAAAAAGCAATGAAAGTAGCTAACATTTATTGGTGTTTGAGTTAGGTATCACTCTAAGTATTTTACTTCCATTAAATAATTTAATGGTGATAAAAACCATTGAGGTAGATTATATTAATATATACATCTTGCAGATAAAAAACCCCTGAGGCCTAGTGAGGTTAAAAAAACACCTTGTTCCAGATCACACAGCTTATAAATTGAGGAGCTGGGATTTGAATCCAGGAATCTATGTTTAGAAACTATATGAAATATCACCACTTCCATAGCCCTCCTACATAGTACTAATACAGGAGATAAGTTGTATTAAACTCTGGACATAGAACCAAGCACAAAGTAGGTGCTTAATAAATTCCAGTTTCTTCTGCTTATTGACTGTTCTCTGAGTTATAAAAAAGGACTATATTCCAAAGTTTAAGGATAATTTGCATTCATTCTATTTTAACATTCTCCATCTTTGGAACTGTGAGAAAAGATGATATCACTATGAACTTATTCCAATTAAGCAAATAATCTGAGTTTCTAAAAATTCCTGACTGAGAGAGATAGACTGACTACACACTTTCCCTCCTTCATTCCCCACTCCATCCAGACCGGCAGATAGGGAATATGTCACTCCAGCTAAATTACCATAAGGTTATTTTATCTTCAGAACTCATCTTTCAGCCGAATGTAGCATGATCATATGAATAATATTTAAATGGTAATGTATCAAGTGAGTTTCCAATATCCCATTAAAACTGGCCAAAACATCAAACTATTTTTTTCTTAAGCACTTTCCTTGTTCTTTTATTACATACATGTACCCTCTCAAGTCCTATGTTTCTCCAGTGTTCTTTTTTATGTTTGTGTGGCTATTTGTGTGCTCACAGTTTGCATTTCTACACACTGCTTTGTAAATATTTATTTCCATGTCTGCCTTTACCGTGGGAGAATGCACACTCTGAGGAAAGTTACTATGTCATGTTTGTCTTTATATCTCCACCACCTAGCGAAAACCACATGCGGCTAGAAATGGCTAAATAAATGCGAGTTGAACGCATGGGTAGGTAGGTGAGGTAACCTGACCAACAGCGACCCGCTAGAACTCCACTTTGAGTCCTGCATTGACATTCTTCGTTCCTGTTGTCCAGATCACAAGGGCCATGAACACATATCTGTTTGTCTTCCTGCTTCAGGCACATTACACCTTTCCTCGTGCTATTATGTTGAAGTTGCTTCCCAGATGATGGACAGTTTACTTTTTGTAATACTGGTTTATCAGACGTGACCCTCTGTGGTCTTTTAAACATGTTCCCTGTCTTCTTTCCTTTCCTTTTATTTGCTTTCTGATTTGCATTTAGCAAGTGAATGAAGAAAAGGAACTGGATCAAAGGAGTTCAGGCTCCAATGCATTACTCACGGGGCTGCCAGAAATAACAGCTGTGCTTCAATGCAGTCCTCTGCAAATAAGCATCTAAATACAACAAAAGTCCACACTTATGTAAGTTTAAGCCTTTAAGTCAAAACAACATGGAACTGACATTGGTTTTTATCTATTCAGCTTCCAATAAAAAGTCTGGGGTTGAATTGCAGCTGGTTGATCATTTTGGCTTAATATCCAAGTCCTGACTTTGGGGCCTGGGTGGATAGATAGAGGGCATCCAGAAAGCAATCCTACCTGCTGTACCTTCAACATAACAATACATTTGTGTGATTAAATGCTTTTGTGGTTTGCTTTGCATGCAGCCATGGCAGGGCTGGGGGGTGGGGTATATGTGTGCATGCTTAGTTGAAATATGGATGTTTTCTTTCACTCAGCTTGAATGCAAAAGCAGCTCTCTGAATCGCCTCGGGATACTTTTCAAATTCCCTGTGATATCACCCAGTTGGAATTATGCACACTCATTTTCTAAATTTTGCAAAGAAAATTGTTGAATTCTCTGTGACATTTGCCATAACTCTGAAAATTTATGCTGTTTTCCCTCCTTCTCCCATCCTTATCCCCCTTTCAAAAGCACACATCCTCCCGGCTCCATCTCCTTGAGTGTTAAATGCTTTTAGAAATCACTTGCTTTTATTATCAGCCATCTTGCTCTGTTTTATTTGCCACAGAATTATTCCATAGTCTAGTCTGATTTGGGCTATAAAAAGAGAACAACCATTATTTGAGCTGGGATTCTGTCTCACATGTATTAAGTTTAGCTCAACAATATCAAAATCCTACCCAGATAAATATAATATACTCCAAAATGCTAAAATAAAAGAAACCCAGGCCATGGAGTCCTCTTCTCTTCTTTTCTCATGATTACTCTGTGGAAGCACTTCCCTTGACTCTCTGTATTATATCTCGGGGTCCCACACTCTACGGTGCCTTTAAATCCCCCAGACAGATTATGAAAACTGTGGATTGCCCACACCCTACTCTCAGAGATTCTGATTTGGAAGTCTAGGTTGGGGTCTTGAAAGCTGCATTTCTAAGAAGCAGCCTCAGGGGGTTTGATGCCAGAAGCACACGGATCACATTTTAAAAAGCACTGACTACAGGATAACATCCAACTCTTTAACAGTGCACTACACCTTTCATCAACTATCTCCTGTTGTTCTCGTCTCTTTGTCTGACAATGCTCTAAATGCCCACAGTCCATCTTCGCTAATCTTCTTGCCACTTCTGACATCCCCATACCCTTATCACTTCTTCACCTTTGCTGTGCTCAGAATGCCCTTTCCCTCTGCCCCTAGGGATACCTGCTTGTTTCTTGAAGATCTATATCCAGTATTTCCTTCTCTATCCAGACAGAAGTCAGTCACTTTCTGTGTTATGGATGAATAAATGAATGAATGAATCAACAACTACTTATCAAATACTGGCTAAGGGCTTAAATATATGCAATCTTGTTTATTTCTTCTAATCCTACAAGGACAGCTATTCTTATCACTTTACAGATGAGGACACTGAGTGTTAGAGATAGTAAGTCACTTTTCCTCAGAGTTGCAGAGTGGCTAGGCACTAGAATTGAGAATCAAACCCACCTCCAATCAAATCCATCTATACCCAGTCAATACTCTTTTCCCTCCCCTTCACTATTTTTCTTAATTCCTGTTCACGGACTTTCCTTATCACTTTACTCATGACTCATTGGGACCCTAATCAGGCTGCATTGTACTTAATCCTTTACAGACTTCTCTTACCCACTAGATGGTATCCTCTTCAAGATCAGGGGCCAACCTCTCTGCTCAGTAGCTCAAATGACTGAATGGACGATACACTGAATAAATGCATGTCTGTATTTTTCAGCACTTACTGTGGTGGATGTTTGTCACTTTGGGACCACTCAATATGCAGTCCCCTTTAGAATAGCTTCCTGATTCCTGGCCTAGGAATTTTCAGGAAATTTTCTAGGCCATAAAATTCCAGACAACTCTCTCACACAAAGGAAACTACAAAAGAACTCTTGAGTGAGTAATCAAAGATTGGAAAATTCTTGTAAGTTCATTCATTTAGCAATGGTCACAGCAGTGCCCTGACCAGACAGGTCGGGTTATTAAGAACACTTATTTTGCCCTTACCCGTGTGGCTCAGCATGTTGGGCACTGTTCCACAAACTGAAAGATCACCAGCTTAGTTTCTTGTCAGGGCACATGACTGGGTTGTGGGTTTAGTCCCCAGTCAGGGTGTGTGCAAGAGGGGAGGCAACCAATCAATGTTTCTCTCTCTCATCAATGTTTCTTTCCCTTTTTCTCTCCCTTCTCCTCATTCTAAAAATAAATCATCTTTTTACAAAAAAGAACACATATTTTTTGGAGTTAATTTGGTTTCCACCTATCCTCAAGCCCCACCCCCCAGCACCCTACAGTCCTTGTGAATCCTCCATGCCCAGGCAATAAATCCCATTTTATTGGACATAGTCTCTGTTGCTTGCAGTCAAGAATCACAACTAATATGCCTGTTCTTCAGAGAAGCCATTTCAGCTTTCCTTGCCATACAGTATGATTTTTACAAGCAATCAAAATCTATGGAATAGAACTAAATAAGTAAAAATTGTATGTTACTCTTAGGACTTGAGATGTGATACGCAACCTTAACACTGAAATGCTTTTAAAGGCTTGTTTTGAGTTGATTATTCATGCTGACCCTTCTTGCAGAAGTGGAAGCAGGCTTTTCACTCACATTTTATGAGGCAAGCCATTTATTATGTCCAGAGGCAATGTAAATTTGTGATTCATACTTATAAATGGCAACAGTGGCTACTGAGTTTGACATCATTTACCCAAAGGGAATAATAAAATTTTATGAGTTTTTGCCAATATTTGCTTACTTGCAGATGTGATTAGACAAGGGCAAGTCCTTTCTTGGTGGAGAGACTGTGTTGGGTGAAAACAAAACACTGAAGTTCATGGCATATTAATAATAATAATAATAGCTTATGGAGATTAATGTACTTTGAAAGGGAGTATTTACATGCCCAGATAAAAAGCTCAGATTTGAAAGGTATTTTCTTGGTGAGATGAAACGATTTTCAATAAACCTGGTGACTAAAAAAATCCCTCAGAAAGGATATTTATCCATTCATTCTTTCAACAAACCTTATTAAACACTGGCTACAGGCTTGGTGCTGAGAATGAAAGGATAAACAAAGCAGAGTCCTACAGAGGTGGTGATATCTGATCTGAGTGTAGATAAATGAGCAGGATTGTTTCACTCCATATAGCTTGGTACAGCAGAACCATTAATTCTATTTTCCTTGGTCAATAATCTATCAAAAATATGCCGTTAACTTCTTCTGTGAGAACATTACTATGTTAGATGCTTTGACATAGATGAAAATCACATCAAAGAAACCTAAATCATGGCTCCTGCCCCAGAGAAGCTTATGGTCCATTTAGAGGGCTAACAGTGAAACTTTATAAAGCAAAAGAGAAATGATATAAGAGAATTTGTATGTCAGTAACTGATTGGGTAGTACAGGCTACAGGTGCTGTAAGATTTCAAAGAAGTGAAGGTAGTGTGCACTGGCATGGCTGGGGAAGGCATCAGAAAGGATATGGAACTCAACACAGAACTGGAAGGAAAAAGAACTCAGCACTGGAAGTGAAGTTAGTGATGTCTCATGCACCTCCCCACCTTTCCTGCTTTCTCTCTCCCAGTTTTTCAGATTAAGAATCTGAGACGCAGGGAGATTAAGTGATTTGTACAAATACTATAGGTAGCTAGTGAGTTACAGAGCCAGGATTAGACTCCTAATTTTAAAAGATTTTGAAGGAAAGACAGGAAAGGGAGAGTTGTTACTGACACTGTGCTGGGAGTAGAGGGAATATAAATGGGTAGGTAGGATAGGTAACTATTAAGGGTTTTGAAAGCAGACAGAGCAGCTAAGATGAGATTGCAGAGAAGAAATTAGAAAATTTTGAGCACACAGTGGTCCTACCAACTTGGGAAATCGATTTAGAAAGGTAAAAAGCAAAAGGAGGTTAGTTAGTGATAGATTAAATTTCAGATTATGGGAATGAATCAGCAAGCAAATATCCAGCTGTATTTCCCATATATTATTTTAATATCAACAATTGACAACATCCAAATGACCTGACAATATTTACATTTAATGTTTTACTTTAATCTAACATTTTAATGTCTACAACCTTCTCTTTCAGAAATCCAACCACAAAAAGGTACAGTACCATCCTATAAAGGAAGAATCCAGTAGGATACAGGGAGAGGTACATAGGAATTACAGGATAAATGCCTTGGAAGAGCAAGTCCAGGTGTGAATTCTAGAGAAAAGTAGAGTTTAAAATAGAAAAGGAAAGTAATTTACCTTTAACTATAAATAACTGCATTAATCCAATAAAAATACATTTTCATATTTTATTGAATTAAGATGCCATTTATTGTAAGAGGCACTATCACATAATGTAATATTAATGAAAAATTAACTTCTAGTTAAAGTAAGTGCTATAATGTTATTGATTAAAAGATTCACTTCAATTTTATAAAATTAAAAATATAGAAATGTGACCATTTTAGAATTAATGAGATACTATAAGTACCTACTATTAATTAAGTCACAATAAATTAGTCTATATGTGTCTCTTAGTAGCCCCTATAATCTACATTATAGAAACAGCCTGGTGTAGAGGAACAGTTCTGGTTTGGTTGAAACAGACATGACAATAAATTACAAGTTTACCTGTCAATAAACCAGTGACTTTGGGAAAGTTACTTAATTTCTCTGAGTTTCAGTTTCTGCATAGGAAAACAGCAATTGATAACTGCTACCTCGCAATCTATTACAAGGCCAGAAAATTTTTAAAAAATGTAAAATGCCTAGCATAATATTGGCGCATTATAAATAGTGCTAAAAAATTATCAGCTTAATGTGCTAATTCTTCTCATGTTCTATAATGCCCGTTAACTATAAGAAAACATCATGTAAGTTTTAAATTAGGTATTTTGTTGTGAGAGGTGCCCTTCACATCCATTTTCCAGTCCCCTCAGCATACCTATGTAGCCTCCAGCATCAATAGAGTTGAGTTTCTAGGAAAGAAGCCAAAAAAACAATTTAATTGTATTCACAATATTATGCAAAATTGGTCATGATGGCTTGTTGAATAAATAGCCATTTGGAAGCATAGGTGGTAGATGGATGAATGAGTAGATGGATAGATAGAGGTGAATGATGAATTAAAAGTCACAATGGCAAAGTCAAAGTTTTTTAAAGAAATTTTTAAGTCATTATCTTCCTCTAAATGGCAAATTTTGCATTTTCTCTCAAAAGTTAGAAACCTTCTCAAAAAATGCATCTAATCTTCTAATGGATACCCAAAGGAACAGAACAAGTGAGTTTATTTGCATTTAGTTGTTGTTTGGTTGATGACACTCTTTTAGCAAGAGTCAAGAGAGAAGAGTAATACAGATTAGTTGACCGTATAGTTTATAAACATAAACTTTAAAATAAGACCTGTTTCGAAGGAATATTTTAGCTGAAGTAAGTGGAGGACTCTCACTGCTTAATAATTTACTATTGATTGCATTTGAGAATAATTAACACGCATAATACAACAGGTGTAGAAGGATACCTAGAGATTCTCTTATAAGTACTTCAATAGTCCACAGAAAGAATTAAGCATAAACATATAGTTAAAAAACAGAAAAGATAAAGCATTTGGTAGCTGCTTAGCAACATAGATATATAAGAATAAGTACTGAGAAATCAATGTTGATGTTTTTCCATAATATTTGACTTGTTCACCATATTTAGCTTTTTAAGTTACATTTAATAACTGTAAATTGTAATTACACAGTAGTTACTGATGTCATTTTAAGTTCATTTCAAATCAGCCAGATTTACTTTACACTACATAGATTCTAAATTACAAGAGAGCTCTTAGAATAATCAATATTTAATTAACTTACAATTACTCATACTAACTGCCTTTTAAATTTAAATTAAATGCTACCATGTGACAGTTAAAAAGATTATCATTTTTCCTATTAGGTCACTGTATAATATGTTTATTGCCTTAATTTATCCTTATTGCTACTGAGAGTATTTGTAGTCTCAGAAGATGTATAAATTTACAGAACATTAGCAGAAACAAGGCACTAACAACTGTTTTGTATTATCTTCGAAAGCCATAATTTAGAAGGGAGAATAAATAAAAATTTGTGTGTGTGTGTGTGTGTTTAATTTAACAATTTCTGATCTTGCTCACAGGGACATACTGGCTGTTTGCTGCTCAAACTTTCCAGGGGCTCAAAGGAATGCCCCCATTTACAACAAAGGCCCGGGACCTGCAGCAAAGAGTCAGGGGCCAGGTGTCACTGGATTACACTCATCCAGTTTAGAGGCTGCTCTACGTTTGCAGCTTTCTCTCCTCTAAAAGCCGTAGAAATTCTTTCAGGCCTCAGGGTACCATTGAGAAGGTAGCTACTTAAGTGTGCTCAATGGCACTCTACTGGTTAGAAAGCATTTATCAAGTATTCAGAGTGGCAGGACTTACAAATAAGAGGTAGATTCTGCTAATAGACCAGAAATAGCTTCTAATTAGATTGTTAATTTCTGAGAGGTAATCCAACTGACATCTTTGATATCCTTCATGGTGCCTAGAGCTGTGACTAGCCTATTACCAGCACTCTTCTATTACTTAATTTTCTACACAATGGGAAACCCCAATAACTTATTTTTAAGGAGGGTCCCTTACATTCAACACCAAACTACTTTAGCATAATAGTCAAGCTATGTTTAAGAAAATTGAATTCAAGGATACGTATAAAATCAAGAGATCCCAAGGAAATGCTGTGGTTTTCAACAGGGAGGCGGACCCATAACCCCAGTCCACTAGAAAGTGTATTCCAGTGAAAACAGTGACTGTCTATAGGGTCAGGAGAGGCTCCATTTGTGGAAATGCCCTTAGGTGTCATAAATGTCTGATGCTATATGGCTACTGACACTATGCTCCAGTATCACAGGTCCACGGGGAGGAACGGAAGATTGTGATAACCAGGAACACATGTGTCATCTATAGGGAAAAATGCTTACCAACTCTAGATAAATATTTGTGGACCTTCTAATTCTTCAAAAAAATTATAGAAATCCAGGTCTTTATAGGAAATCTGATCATGTGGAAACTAATACAAATATTTTATAAAATATGAGTTTCCATTGTGCAAGGAACACATAATACAACTTTGGATTCTATGTGGCTCATGGGTGGTCAATTAGCAACCTCTGCTCTGTTGTGTCTAATACACACCCTTCACTCCAACCTAATAGCTTCCTGGCAGGTCTTCAAGCCTCTTACCACTCCACACCTGCACACCTGTCATTTTTCTCCACTACTTCCAAATCTAATCACATCATTTGCTGGCAGAAATTCCTTAAGAACTTTCCTGTTGTCTAAAATAAACTCAAATTCTTTGCTGAGCTCCATTAGATCCCATCTACAGTCTTAACTCTTACTACCACAAGACTCAAGGAAACTAGAGTCAGAAAGTCCCAAGTTATTTAAAGCTTCCTGAATACGCCACGTCGTTTGCATACATATAAGATTGCACACAGTATTCTAAGTAAAAATTCTCCCTGCTCCTGTCTCCTCCACCTGCACAATCCTACTTAGTCTTGAGGTCCCACAGTCAGTGACTTTTCCCACAAGAAGACTTCCTTATTTCATTGGCAAAGCACAGATTTTATAAAACATAAACTATATTTAAGTAGTGTGCATCAGACAGGTATCTGTTCATGGAATTAATGAGTTAACAAGTAAATGTATCAGCCAAAATATACCAGATGGGCAAGTACTTAAGAAGTACTTGCCAGGTACTGGACATTCCCAGGATAGGCTGAAGTGGCATTGAAGCAGACTGTGAAGTAAGTCTGGTTTATCTCACGAATGGCCATAAGATAAGAGCTGATATGAAAATTTGACAGAGTGATAAACAGCCTGTGGGAAAGTGAAATGCTGGATAATAATCAAGTTTTGATTAATCTAAGCATTCCACATTCTGTCATCAAATAGAAGTGTGTCTGGAATTTTGAACCCAACCCTGAGACCCACCCATGAGTTAAGGAAATAGAAATGGGTTGGCAGATCTGCTGGGAGAGTGAAGGACGAGACTGGAGAAGGGGTGATGGCCGTGATGTGGCCTACATGCTTGACAGATGGATCTGGGTTTTTGTCTACATCAACCTGGTGTGATCTTCGGCAAAGCATTCTCTCGACCTTTATTTCTACATTTGTAAAGTAAAAGATTTTGATTAAATATTTTCATAGACTCATTCCAACTCACTAGTTTATAATTTTGTTTAGTATATAAATGTCTAAAACACACCTGGAGGAAACTTCCCAAGTCTATAACTGGTCAACCCTAGGGGCTAAAGACACAAATATGCTGCAGTAAAACCAGAAGTTGAGCTCCAAAAGGGCAGGGATTTTGTCTATTATGTTCACTCGTATAAGTTCTGCATCCACAATAGTTATCGGTTCATAATAGGCTCTCAGTTAATATTTCTTGATTGAATAAATTAAGGACATATCCCATATCCCAGGGATACTCTAACCCCTGTTCTAAGCATAGACATGCTGCCCACAAACCAGTCTTATCAATAAGCTTGTGAGCGTATGTATATGTATGCAAGAATGTGTGTGCACATGTGTCTTTGTACCTGCATTTACCTGGAAATCTAGGTCATTCTTTCATTTACCAAGTGCACGAGGGTTCACTTTTTTCCACATCCTCACTAACACTTGTTGTTTGTTGATTTATTGATGATAGCCATTCTAACAGATACAAGGTGATATCCCATTTTGGTTTCAATTTACAATTCTCTGATGATTAGTGATGTTGAATATCTTTTCATATGTCCACTGGCTATTTGTATGTCCTTTTTGAAGAAGTGTCTACTCAGGTGCTTTGCCCATTGTTTGGGTTTTGGTGTTGAGTTTTACAAGTTATTGATAAATTTAGGATATTAACTCCTTATCAGATATATCATTGGCAAATATGTTCTCTCATTCAGTGGGCTATCATTTCATCTTTTTAATGGTTTCCTTTGCTGTGCAAACACTATTTACTTTGATTTGTCCCTTTATTTTTTTCTTTTGTTTCCCTTGCCTGAGGAGGTATATAAGAAAAAAAATATTGCTGAGAGATATGTCTGAGATATTACTGCCTATGTTTTCATCTAGGATTTTTATGGTCTTTAGTCTAACATTTAAATCATTAATCCATTTTGAGTTTATTCTTGTGTATGCTATAAGAAGGTAGTTTAGTTTCTTTTTTCTTTCTTTCTTTTTTTTTTTTTTGCATATACCTGTTGGGGACTGCCCTGCCTGGTCTCAGGAAGCTGTGACCCCCTGTAAGTTAGGCTGAGTGAGAGACCGCAGGACCAGGAGACACCAAGGAGACAAAAACTTATTCCCCTGGCATGAAGGCTACCTGTTCTGTGCCTGGCCTTTAATGCTTGATCAATTAGCCAATGATGGGTAACAATTCTCTACCATAGAGATTGAACCTAAGACAGGCATTGATCACGTGAAGGCCTCTGGGATGAGACTCATAGGGCTGTGGAAATGAAGGGGCTGTGGAAAGGAGGGGGTGATCACATCAACCCCTGCCCCCTCAGCTATTGTCAAAGCCTGAGTCTTTGTTGTGAGTAATCCAAATCTCCTAACTTCCTTTGCTCAAGCCTGCAAAATCAGTAGGGCAGTGCAGTCCAGACCAGAAATGGTGGACTCCTAGGGAAATCAGGCCTAAGACATAGAATATGAAAGATCCTGTGAGATCTGCTTGCTGGAGGATGCTCTTTAATTAGAATATGAAGTCACGGGCAGGAAACAGATCTAAGCTTTAAGTCCTGTAGTCTTTTTAAATGATAAAACCCCAAAATCTCTGGCTTAGGATCCCAGCAGGAAATCTGCCAGCGCCTTTCAAAAGCTAACTACTTGTAATTTGCAAACTGTATTGGTATTCAAGAATAAAACCCTGCTTGTGCAGGGGGTGGGGCACTTTTCCACATGGGAGAGTGGCCACTTAGTCCCTACTTCTCCACAGAAAATTGTCTGTTTCTATGTATGTTCATTTCTCGTGTTTCGAGGAGCCATCTACAGCATTGTGTGATCACTGCAGGCCGGAGATCTCGCATCAGCTGGCGCCCAACATGGGGCACTGATTTGGGACTACAGAGGTGGGGCCCCATTCAGGACAACTTGGAACCAGTGGCTACGAGCCGTCGCCGTGGACAACATATCAACTTCAGGTGGATTTACACGTAATCAGCCCAGGTAAGGGCCGACGACCCCATACTCTTTCTCAGGCATGTTGTAGGATGTATTGAATTTCCAGGCAAGTAGGTCTCTCCTTTCTAGGTCATTTCTCTCTCTTGCATCATATACCTGTCCAATACAGATATTTACAATTCAACTGGCTGCTACTAATCCTCAACTCTTCAGCCATGGAAAATGGCCTGGCATGGTTCTCTCTATGAAGCAAGCCTGTGCCTTTCCCTACTCCCTTCTTCCAGGAGTGTTTTCCTTGTCTCTCTCTTTCTCCTAAGTTTCAATAGCCCTTCTTTACCTCTATAAAATCTTTCTTGAGTTCATGTCTTCTTTGGCTCACATCTTCTACCTCTGTTATTTTCTAAATAAGCTTCCTCTTACAGTTTGAGTCTTGGCTCTGAATTTTTTAGCCAGAACTCAAGTACTGAGGCTGCTGAAACAAGATGTGGTCTGACTCTATCAGTATAAAACATAGTGATGTTTTGCTGCCAACATAATCACATTTGAGCAAATGCTTGGGATAATAAATAAGATCAACAGATATTGGTTGTATTTCACTAGAAAAATCTTGCTCTGAGTTTTCAAATTTTCCAGATTAACTACTCAAAAAATATTTTAAAAAACTACTGCTCTTCTGTCTCCATTAACTAGGAATCAATGATATTTTTTTCATTGTTTCTGAAAACAATATTCATTGGAAGATAGTTTTTTTTTTTTTTAGATTCTCCTGTCCTAGAATTAACTTCAGTATGAGATAAGGAATGACTTACTCCCAGGAAGCACACATTGGTAAGTATTGTACTATTAATTAGTAAATTTTCAACAGGAGCACAGATCAACGCATTGCGTGTTATGAAATACACTCACCACTTTGGATATTACTGGAGGGAAGAAATTATAATCAGGCATTGACATCTTTCAAGACAAGGCACAAATTGCAAAAATAGACCTTGGGAGAGAAAGAAAAGAGTGAAGCAGAAACACAGACAGAAAGGAAGAGAGACAGAGACTGAGTCTCAGAAAAAGATAAAAACAGTAAGATGAGGACTATCCAAGATGGCAATGGAATAGGTTGGAAACTACACTAACTGGTTCCCAGGACAAAACTGATTACAACTAAATTATAGAAAAATCATTCTGAATAATCAACTGAAGACTAGCTGAAGAGAAGCTTTATAACCAAGGACTTACAGAAGAAACCATATCACCACACTGAGACTATTAGGAAATGTGAAGCCATGAGAGGGCTGGCTGGGCTCCCACAGTGGGCAGCTGAAGTTCCAGAGGGATATTTGAGTGGCCAGGGTGGTTCCACCTGAAAAGTATAGTGTCTAAACTCCAAGCTGGGCTTCCCAGCCTAGAGCACTGGAACCAGGAAAGAAACCCAAATAACATCTGGCTGTGAAAGGCAGCAAGGTTTCTATCAGGAAGACATGACTAGAGATGCCCACAACCTCTCAAGGGCCAATGCACAAAATTCCATTTGCATCCACTTATTCTGGGCTGTGGCAGAGGGAGAACAGAGTGAACTAGAGACATGTGAGGAGAATCTGGGATTGGTGACTCTGGGAGAAAGCTGAAAGGTCAGCCACCAGAATTTCTATGCCAAATCATTCCCCATACTGTAGAAACCATTTTTCTCAGGCAAAGCACTCTCTTCCATGTGGCATCAGCATGGGGTGAAGCAATAGCCCATCCACCAGGAATCTTTCTTGCCTCACCTTGTGGAGCTTAAGCTGGGCTGCTGAGGATTAGAACTGGAGGCTCTTTCATTGATGAAGCCTAACAGAAAGCTTACAAGCAAAGTTGGATATCTGGAAGTTCTGAGGCTTTGGCTGGCCCTCTCCTGGGCCCAGTGCTGGTAAAAGTCAGCCTTAGGGCACAGTATGGCTCTTTCTGCACAAAAATAGGTCCAACAGAAGGAGCCAAAGCTGTAGATTGCTGATAACTCCAAACAGGTTACCCAGGGCCAGTCACAGGCAGCATCTGACACAGGTCTGCACCAGAGCCCTTGTAGATCTACCTAATATATAGAAACACATACAAAGAGGCAGCCAAAATGGGAAGACAAAGGAAAGGACCCCAAATGAAAGAATAAGAGAATTCTCCAGAAGAAGAGCTAAATGAAATGGAGGCAAGCAATTTATCAGGTATAGAATTCAAAGTAATGATTATAATATTGATCAACAGCATGAAAAAAAACATAGAAACCATAAAAAAGGACCAGTTAAATAAAGATTGCAATATCTGAAATAATATAATGGAAGAATAAACAGTAGGTTAGATGAAGCTGAGTATCAAATCAACAATTTGGAAGACAAGTTAAAAAAAAAACCTAATCAGAGCAGCAAAGAGAAAAATGCATTTTAAAAAATGAGGATAATTTAAGGGTCCTTTGGGATGACATGAAGCATAATGACACGCATATCAATGGGATATCAGGAGAGTGAGCAAGGGTTTGAGAACCTATTTAAAGTGATAATGACTTCAAATTTCCCAAAACTGGTGAAGAAAAAGACACACAAGTCCAGGAAGTACAGAGAGTCCCAAACAAAATAGACCCAAAGAGGCCCACATCAAACTACATCATAATTAAAAAAGTAAAGCTGAAAGACAAGGAGAGAATATTAAAAGCTGCAAGAGAAAAGCAGTTAGCTACCTACAACAGAACTCCAATAATACTTCTATCTGATTTCTCAATAGAAACATTTCAGGTCAGAGGGATTGGCATGAAATATTCAAGGTGATGAAAAGCAAGGGCCTACAACCAAGGCTACATTACCCAGCAAGGTTATAATTTAAAATTGAAAGAAAAATAAAGAGATTCCCAGACAAGAAAAAGCTAAGGGAGTTTGTTAACACCAAATCAATATTGCAACAAATATTAAATGGCTTGCTTTAAGAAGAAGAATAAGGAGAAGGAGGAGAAGAAGGAGGGGGAGAAGAAAAAGGAGGTAGAGGAGGAGAAGGAGAAGAAGAAAAGGAGGAGGAGGAGGAAGAAGGGACAACAGAGGAAAATAGTTAAAAATAAAATGGCATAAATACATATCTATCAATAATCACTTTAAGTGCAAGTGGCTTAAATGCTCCAATCAAAAGACATAGGGTAGCTGAATGGATAAGAAAACAAGACCCATATATATATTGTCTTCAAGAATCACACCTTAGAATGAAAGACACATACAGACTAAAAGTAAAGGGATGGAAACAGATATTTCATGCAAATGAAAAGGTATAAAAAGTTGGGGTACAATATTTACATCCAACAAAATAGACTTTAAAGCTTAATATAGTTTTAAACTCTATACTAAGAGACAAAAGGGACACTATATAATGATAAAGGGAACAATCTGACAAGACAATAAACCCTAATAAATATTTTTGCACCCACCACAGGAGCACCTAAATATAAGGCAAATCTTGATGGACATGAAGGGAGAGATGGACAGAAACACAGTCATAGTAGATGATTTTAACACCCCATTGATTTCAGTGGATGGATCTTCCAGAGAGAATAAACAAGAAGACAGTGGCCTTATATGACATGCTAGATAAAATGTATTTGATTGATATCTTCGGATCATTTTACTACAAAGCAACTGAATGTACAATCTTTTCAAGTGCACATGAAACATTTTCTAGGTTCAACCAAATGTTGGGACACAAAACAGACCTTAATAAATTTAAGAAGATTGAAATCATATCAAGCACCCTCTCCAATCATAATTTTATGAAGCTAGAAATAAATCACAAGAACGAAACTGAAAAATACACAGAAATGGAAGCTATACACCATGTTATTAAACAATGAATGGGTTAACAATGAGATTAAAAAAGATATCACAAGACACCTTGAAACAAATGAACATAAGAACACAACAACCCAAAATCTGTGGGACACAGTGAAATCAATACTAAGAGGGAAATTCATAGCATTACAGGCCTATTTGAAGAAACAAGAAAAAGTTCAAATAAATAATCTAACTTTACACTTGAGGCAACTTGAAAAAGAACAACAAACAGAGCCTAAAGTGAGTAGAAGAAAAGAAATAATAAAGATTGGAACAGAAATAAATGAAAGAGAGTCTAAATATATATATATATATATATATATATATATATATATATATATATTTTTATATATATATATATAAGATCAATTAATTCAAGAGCTGGTTCTATGAAAAGATAAAGAAGATTGAAATACCTTTAATGAGACTCATCAAGAAAAAAAGAGACACAACCCAAATAAATAAAATCAGAAATGAAACAAGAGAAATAACAACTGACACCAAAGAAATACAAAGGATTGTAAGACAATATTATAAACAACTATATGCCAACAAATTAGACAACCTGGACCAAATGGATAAACTCCTAGAAACATACAATCCTCTAAAAGTAAATCGGGAGGAATCAGAGAATCTGAATAGACAGATTACACCTAGTGAAACTGAAGCAGTAATAAAAAATAACTCACAATGAACAAAAGCCCTGCACCAGATGGCTTCACAGGTGAATTTTACTAAACATTCTAAGAAGAACTAACACCTCTCCTCAAACTAGTTTATAATTTTCAAGAGGAGGGAAGGCACCCAAGCTCATTTTATGAGACCACCATTATCCTAATTCTAAAACCAGATAAATAAAGTACAGAAAAATAAAATTATAGGCCAATACTCCTAATGAACTTATATGAAAAAATCCTCAACAAAATATTAGCAAACTGAATACAGCAATACATCAAAAAGATCACACACCATGATCAAGTGGGATTAAATCCTGGAATGTGAAGTTGGTATAACATTCGTAAATCAATAAATGTGATATACTACATAAGCAAAATGAAGGAGAAAAACCACGTAATCATAACACAGATGCAGAAAGATCATTTAATAAAATCCAGCACCCATTTATTATAAAAACTCTCAGCAAAGTGGAAATGGGAGGAACATATCTAAACATAATAAAGGGCATATATGAAAAATCCACTACTAACATCATTTTCAATGGGCAAAAACTATAAGGATTCCCTTCAAGACTGGGAACAAGACAGGGATGTCCACTTTCACCTCTTATTCAACATAGTACTGGAAGTCCAACCACAGCAATTAGAGAAAAAGAAGAAATAAAAGGCACCCAAATTGGAAAAGATGAAGTAAAACTGTCACTGTTTGCAGATGACATGGTATTGTATGTATATAGAGATCCTTCAAGATTCCACTAAGAAACTACTAGTACTGATAAATGAATTCAACAAAGTTGCAGGATACAAATTAATATCCAGAAATCAGTGTCAATAATGAATTATCAGAGAGGGAAGTTAAGATAACAATTCCATTCACAACTACTTCAAAAAGAATAAAATACCTAGGTATAAATTTAACCAAGGATGTAAAAGACCTGCACTCAGACAATTATAAGAAGAAAGAAACTACAGAAGATACAAATAAGTGGAAGCATATACCATGTTCATGGACAGGAAGAATTAATATCATTAAAATGTTCATACTTCCCAAAGCAATCAAAAGATTCAGTGCAATTCCTATCAAGATATCAATGACATATTTCATAAAACTAGAACAAATATTTCAAAAATTTATATGGAACCACAAAAGATCCTGAATAGCAACTTTGAATTTGAGAAAGAAAAACAAAGTTGGAGAAATCATGTTACCTAATATCAAACTATACTATAAGGCCATAGTAATCAAAACATCATGGTACTGGCATTAAAAACATACAAAGATCAATGGAACAGTACAGAAAGACCAGAAATGAACCCATGCCTTTATAGTCAATTAATGTTTCACAGAGGAAGCAAGCAAATGCAATGAACTAAAGACAATTTATTCAATGAATGGTGTTGGGAAAATTGGACAGATATGTGCAGAAAAATAAAACTAGACCACCTTTTTATGCCACACACAAGAATAAATTCAAAATGGATTAAAAATTTAATGTTAGACCCCAAACCATAAAAATCCTAGAAGAAAACATAGATTGTAAAATCTTAGACATTGTTCATAGCAATATTTTTTCTGCTATAACTCTTTAGGCATGGGAAACAAAACAAAATATAAACAAATGGCACTACACCAAACTAAAAGTTTTTGCTCAGCAAAGAAAACAACAAAATAAAAAAGCAACCCAATGAGTGGGAAAACATATTCACTGATACATCTGATAAGGGGTTAATATTTAAAAATTATAAAGAACTTATAGCCCTGGCTGGCATGATTCAGTGGATTGAGTGCCAGCCTGTGAATCACAGGGTCACCAGTTTGATTCCCAGTTGGGGCACATACCTAGTTTGTAGGCCACGTCCCCAGCAGGGGGCACACGAGAGGTAACCACACATTGATGTACCTCTCCTTCTCTTTCTCCCTCCCTCCCCCTTTCTCTAAAAATAAATAAATGAAATCTTTTTTTTAAAAAAGAACTTATAAAACTCAACATCAAAAAAACAAACAATCCAATTAGAAAAATGGACACAGGACCTGAGTAAGGCATTTCTCCAAAGAGAATATAACAGATGCCAATAGACATGAAAAAATACTCCACATGACTAATAATCAAAGAAATACAAATTAAACCACAATAGATGTTTTAATCTCACACCTGTCCAAATGGCTATCATCTGGCTATCATCAATAAATCAACAAATGACAAGTGCTGACGAGGATGTAGAGAAAGGGGAACCCTTTTTGCACTGTTGGTGGAATTGCAGATTAGTGCAACTACTGTGGAAATCAATATGGAGTTACCTAAAAAAAAAAAAGGAACTATCTTATGATCCAGTGATTTCACTTCTGGGGATTTATTCAAAGAAACCCAAAACACTAATTGGAAAGTATATAAACCGCATTATTTACAATCACCAAGATATGGAAGCAGCCCACATGTCCGTCAGTAGATGAGTGGATAAAACAACTATGGGACATTTACACAATGGGATACTACTTAGCTATAAAAAAGAAAAAAGTCTTACCCTTTGTGACAGTACCTGAAGAACACTGTGATAAGTGAAATAAGCCAGTCAGAGAAAGAGAAATCAAATACCTTATGATTTCACTCATATATGGAATCTAATGAACAAACTGAACTAATAAGCTAAATAGAGAAAGATTCACAGAGAGAAGGCTGACAGCTCTGTGGAGGGGCAGAAATGGAGGGTTGAGTTATGGAGCAAAAAAGGAAAAGAACTCATGCACCCAGGCAATAATATGGTGATTGCGGGCGCGGGGAGCAGGATATAAGGGGGATAAATGGTAATGAAAAATACAATTAAAAATACACTATTTAAAAAATAAATGAAAAATATTACAAATGAAAAATACACTATTATAAAAATAAATGAAAAAATAAAAAGGCAGTAAGATTAAAAGAATCAGAAAAAACTGCTAGGGTACTTGCAAAGCTAATCTGGAGAACAAGGCATTGAGTGAGTTTTCTCTGTCTTTGGAAAGCAAGAATTGTCTCCACAATCAAGAGTATTTAGTTTAGATATCATGAAGATAACCAAAGAAGAAATGATAATTATTATCCTTTTTTTACATATTATATGACTTCATTTATATGAAGTTCTGAAAAAAGCATCTTGGTCAATGATGCTAAAAATCAACGTAGTAGTTAACTCGAGGGGTGGGACACTGAATGCAATAGGGAGAAACATTGTTCTGTTTATTGATTTGTGTGGCAGTCACTGGGGAGTGAACATCAAGCTAACACCTTAATATCAAACTAGTAAAAAGCAAGCTTTAGCCGTCTGATTCAGTCAGCTGTGGTGGGTGGGCAGGAACAGAGCTTCAGATGTGAGCAGGTTCTGAGGCACTGGGGTACTTTTCAAGATCCCTTTCAGAAAAATTCTCTGGGCCCTTCAGAATCCTTTCTGTCCTCAAGCAAGTCCCTGGTCCTTTTAAGACTCAGTTTTCTTTCTCATCCATGGATGGGATCAAGGGATCTCTAAGGCTTCTTTCTGCAATTCTGTCTCTTTTGAAAAAAAGTGGTATAGGAGAGAAAGAAAAAGAAGAGAGAGGGGGCAGGGGGTGAGAGAGAAAGAGAGAAAATAGCCTGAATGGATCTTGCTGCATGTGAATTTCCAAGAATTTGTAACTGTACTTTTTAGCTCTAAAAATCATTCAATTTGATGCACTACTATTAACTTCAAAGTCATAGGAAGGTAAATTGGGGTTATGGTATGTGAAAATTACTCTCCATTAGAATCAGAGAGAGAGGGAGTAGCCTATGCTCCCAGCTAACCTATGTTAATTTTAGTCCAAGTATAATATTGACAAAATCAGTATGTATGCCTGGCAGTTATGCATTAAAGGTAGCACCTGAGTGGCATTTGCAATAAATGATTAGCTGAATAGCTTGCTCCCTGCTGAGACAATAGAGTTTGTTTTGCTTTATTAGTCTGCAATATTTAGAAAATGTGACTACTAAAGGAGACCCAGGATGCACTCATAATTAGAACAAAGAATCAGTGTGCAGGGTTTTGGAGGATGTTTGCTTTTCTTTCAGAAGAATAGGTTAGGTGAGAAAGTCATAAACTTTTACTGAAGCCCTGCTAATTCTAGACATTGCCTTAGGCATTTAACATGATCATAAAAATGTGTATCAGATCTCTGTGTGTGAGGAGCATGATTAATCTAGGCCTCAACTGCTGGGCTCTAAAATCTATCACTATTTTCTCATGGAGACCTTGCTATTTGTGGGCTGCTCCTAATAATTGAGCATGGCTGGATACTGAGGTGGGTCCATTCCTAGGAGATGGCAATCTCCTCCTGTGGGTGACTTTGACTCAAGGACTTCCTTAGAATTGTAGGGAAGTCTAAGACTCTTTCACACAACCTTCCTTCCTTCCCTCTCCCCTTCACAAGGGTCAGAACTGTACCACATTTGGAATGCTCTCCCTACTTCCCTTCACTGTCTGCGTCTCAGATGGCCTAGGTATATACAGTTGCATAACTTACAATAAATTACATATACATTGATTTATTTTATTCCTTACAAAGATCTCATGAAATAGTTTGTTAATTGGGGTTCATTTTAGATCATGCAACTGATTATTTTAATAAGAAAACATGTTCAAGTAGTGGAGATGGGTGGGAAAAGGTGTAATTTTTTTTGTCTGAAAAGTCCTGGGGAAGACCCTCGGGCATGGCTATATCTAAGGTTTAATCAATGTCATCAGAAACTGAAGGTTTACATTCTCCTTGTAGCAACTTAAATAGTGGAGAACTGTTTTCTAACAACTCCAGTGGAAATCCTAGTCATGAACTTCACTGACTTGAGTCAGATCACAAATGCGTACATGAAGTACTCCTTATGGCCTACGGGATGGGATTCACTGACTGGCTTAGTGTTACAACACCATCCCATCCTAAAGCGAGGGGTGAAATCAGTCCCATCTGACCAGATAAACAGGATGGGGAAGAGTGGTTTCCATGGTGAAAAATTAGGATGTTCTTTTCAAAAGAACAGGATCAGTTTTTGGCATCATTGTTGATCACAGAAATGCATTCCAGATTGAAAAACGGAAATCCAGAAATGTTAAACCATTTGGATGAGAAGTGGTTCTTAAACTGTAGATGCATCAGAATTGCTTGGAAGGGTTCAACCTAAAGTTTCTGATTTAGTAGGTCTAGAGTGAGTCATAAGAAGCTGCCTTTCTAACAAGTTCCCCAATTATGCTGATGCTGGTCTACAGACAAAACTTTAAAAACCACAGCTCTGAATAAGTAAAAAGTGTTAACTCTTTTGAGTACTAAGTTCCAGACACTGTTATAAATTTGACATATATTATTTCATTTAATGCTAGGAAGTATGTAGTTACTATTATTTTCTCCATTTTAATGTTTTAGAAAGGTAAGTTTCAAAACTACTAAGTAAGGACCATATTAGAAAGTATCCATTTTTAGTTTTCTGAGGAAATTCCCTACTGTTTTCCACAGTGGCTGCACCAGTCTACATTCCCATCAAAACTGTACTAGGGTTCCCTTTTCTCCACAATCTCTCTAGCACTTTTTGTTTGTTGATTGATTTATCATGGCCATTCTGACTGGTGTGAAGTGGTATTTCACTGTGGTTTTAATTTGCATCTCTGTCATGGCTAGTGATGCTGAACATCCCTTCATATGCCTGCCGATGGGCCCTCTCTATGTCCTCCTTGGAGAAGTGTCTGTTCAGGTCCTTTGCCCATTTTTAAATTGGATTGTTTGTCTTCCTGGAGTGGAGTCATGTGAGTTCTTGATATATTTTGGAATTCAAATCCTCATCCAAGGTATCACTGGAACCTAATCAACAAAACAAGCATGCAAAATATAACCAGAGATACTGAAATAAAGACCAAATTGATAGTAACCAGAAGGGAGGAGAGAGAGAGATAACAGGAGAAAGAAGGGGAAGAGTCATCAAGGAACATGTATAAGGGACCCATAGACAAAGCCAAAGGAGGTAAGGATTGAGGGTGGGAGGTAGGGGTGGGTGGGGTGGGAGAAAGTGGTGGTGGGGAAATAAATACAACTGTGCTTGAACTACAATAATAAATAAATGTATCCAAGTTGAACTGATACTCAAATGGATCTTAAAGTAAACTTTTCTAAGACCAGCAACCAGGAGGCTAACATCTGCTTATGGAAAATAGAAACCAACTAACCAGTTTCCCACTATTGGATTATCTACAGCCTATGTGATTAGAAGTTTAAAAATCAGTTAACTGCCTTAGCCGATGAAGTTCAGTGGACTGAGTGGTGGCCTGAAAAACGAAGGGTCACCAGTTCAATTCCTAGTCAGGGCACATGCCTGGGTTGTGGGCCAGGTCCGCAGTTGGGGGCGCATGAGAGGCAACCAGACATTGATATTTCTCTCCTTCTCTTTCTCACTCCCTTCCCCTCGCTCTGAAAATAAATAAATAAAATCTCTAAAAAATCAGTTAAGTACCATTTCCCCAAGATCACCTATATTAATTATATCCTAAGCACATACAGGCACATAATGTAGTTATTAAAATGGTAATGGTTTCACACCAATTTATAACCCACCAGAATTGACATCACAGAAATGCATAGAAAAAGCGCATGTTTCTTTCAGATATTTCCTTTTTGGCTCCTGCTGCAGTTTGAAATTTTAATATGTTATCAACTATATAGCATTCATAAACTACCACCCCTTTGTATCTAGTTTTTAATGCAAAAAACAGCATTTTCCTCATAATGATCTAAACCTATCTTATGAAATAATGCTTGAGGATGATAAACTATAAATTACAAGTGATTATTTTTAAATTCATGGCAACTTTTCTAAGGATTTTTACTACCTGCTTAATTTCTCCAGAAAACCATAGTCATTATTACCCATAATATAAGCAGTTGATCTAGAGGAAAGAATTCCTAGCTTCCTTAAAGTTTTCTTGATTTTAAAGAAGACTTTATCATGTCAGATCCTGGCACATTCTGCTGTTGAGCACAACCTTATCTTTACAGAAAATGAATCATAAAAAAATTATTAATTCTAGCCTCTAAATAGCCTGTTGCTGAAGAAGGGGAACCACAAAGGTCAGATATGAAGAGGAAAAAGTGCATGGAACTAGGACTTTAAACTCTGAATATTATGAACTATAATTTAATTTCAGGAAGTGCATTTATTCAGTAAAGAATTATAATGAATTTATTATGCACAAGACCCTATGCTAATCATTGCAGAGGATGCAAAGAAAATTAAGCTCATTGTGCAGTAGTTCCAGCTGGTTCTCTCTTCCATCTTGGGAGCCATTGGCCCTCCCTCATGCTGAGCAGCTAGGAAACCCCTGTTGGGGAGCTCGTAGGAGCTTGAAACTGTCGTCACCCCTCCAACTCTCACTAGAGGGTAAAATGGTTGAAGCTCATTGCCCAGGAAAGCTCTTCATTTGTGGCCTCAATACAGAAACAAATGAGAAAGCCCTTGAAGCAATATTTGACAAATATGGACAAATAGTAGAAGTACTTTTGATGAAAGATCATGAGACCAACAAATCAAGAGGATTTGCTTTTGTCACCTTTGAAAGCCCAGCAGATGGATGCTAAGGATGCAGCCAGAGACATGAATGGAAAGTCCTTAGATGGAAAAGCCATCAAGGTAGAACAAGCCACTAAACCATCATTTGAAAAGGGTAGGCATGGACCACCTCCACCTCCAAGAAGCAGAGGCCCTCCAAGAGGCCTTAGAGGTGGAAGAGGAGGAAGTAGAGGAACCAGGGGACCTCCCTCACATGCAGGACACATGGATGATGGTGGCTATTCCACGAATTTCAACATGAGTTCTTCCAGGGACCACTTCCAGTAAAAAGAGGACCACCCCCAAGAAGTGGAGGTCCTCCTCCTAAGAGATCTGCTCCTTCAGGACCAGTCCACAGCAGTAGTGGAATGGGAGGAAGAGCTCCTGTATCACATGGAAGAGATAGTTATGGAGGCCCGCCTCGAAGGGAACCCCTGCCTTCTCATAGAGATGTTTATTTGTCCCCAAGAGATGATGAATATTCTACTAAAGACGGCTATTCAAGCAGAGATTACCCAAGTTCTCGTGATACAAGAGATTATGCACCACCACCAAGAGATTATACTTATCGTGATTATGGTCGTTCCAGTTCACGTGACGACTATCCTTCAAGAGGGTACAGTGATAGAGATGGCTATGGTTGATCGTGACTATTCAGATCATCCAAGCGGTGGTTCCTACGGGGATTCATATGACAGTTATGGCAACTCACTTAGTTCTCCACCTCCCCGAGGGACCTCGCCATCTTATGGTGGAAGCAGTTGCTGTGATGATTACAGCAGCTCACGTGATGGATATGGTGGAAGTTGAGACAGTTACTCAAGCAGCCAAAATGATCTCTACTCAAGTGGTCGTGATCAGGCTAGCAGACAAGAAAGAGGGCTTCCCCCTTCTATGGAAAGGGGGTACCCTCCTCCACGTGATTCCTACAGCAGTTCAAGCCATGGAGTACCAAGGGGTGGTGGCCATGGAGGAAGCTGATCTGATAGAGGGGGAGGCAGAAGCAGATATTAAAAACAAAACTTTGGACCAAAATCCCTGTTCAAAGAAACAAACAAAAAGTGGAACCTATTCTGTCATAACTACCCAAGGACTACTAAAAGAAAAAATTGTGTTACCTTTTTAAAATTTCCTGTTAAGTTCCCCTTCCATAATTTTTATGTTCTTGTGAGGAGAAAAGTAAAACATGTTTAATCTTAAGGCATTGCTTTCTTACAAGCAAATGTTAACTGTGTTAAGGCTTGACTTGTATACTAGTGTTGTAATTTTCCAAGTAAAAGTGTCCCTAAAGTGCCACTTTCTAATTTTTTCCCAGTAAATGAGGCAAGCAATTCTAAGATTTTCTACAAACATCTAGCCATCTAAAATGAAAAGATGAATCCCTCAGCCTATACAAACAAGCTAGCTATTAGGGGGTGGTTGAGGTATGCTACTCTTAGGATATCATACTGTCATCAAACTAAAATCTCAAATGTTCTCAGTATGAAAAACCTGAGATCAGATGCTTATGTAAAGAAAGTGCTATTCACCCAGTAAACCCAAAACAAATGGATAATGCTGGCCATATTTTGCCTTTCTGACATTTCCTTGGGAATATACAAGAACCTCACCTCCCCTTTCCCCCTCCCCAATAAGACCATTTAAGTATGTGTTAAACAACTACAGAATACTAAATAAAAAGTTTGGCCAAAACTAAAAAGAAGAAAATTAAAACATAAACACCTTCCTTAAAGAAACAATAGTCTGCGAAGGGAACTGACTCAATATTATAGTTTTGAATACTTTAACTAGTTGGATTTCATTCTAGATACCTAGTAAGTATAAAGGCTACAGAACTCTAACAAGGATAATCAAAAATTCAAGACCTCAAACAAGATGTTCAGGGTGAGTAGATGGCCTCTGTTCCATGAATCATCAAGAGACCCAGGGGTCGAGAGTCATATCTGCCATTTTCCAGCATCTAGAACCTAGGACATGGTATCTGCATAGACAAAGCACAGAGGTACCACTATGTCCTGGTTCCACATGGAAGAATGAAGAGAACATGAAGACAATAGGCACGATACCTTAAGGCACAGGTGGCGAACACAAGGCCCATGGGCCAAATCCGGCCCCCCAGCTTGTTTTATCCTGGCCAGCACCTTGTTTCTACATGGCAACAGTGTCGAGCTCCCACTTAACTGTTAAGGAGTAGTTTCATTTATACATTCGGCCCTTTGAAGACAACAGTGAGGCTGATGTGGCCCCTGGTGAAAATGAGTTTGACACCCCTGCTTTAAGGCCTAGCCTAGAAGTGGCACGTATTACTTCTGTTCACATTCCAGTGGAGAGAGTTTAGTTATATAACCATACCTTCTCACAAGGGGAGATAGAAAACAAGGTCTAGTATTGGGCCCAAGGGGACAGGAAGAATGGATTTGGTGCAAAGCTAGCAGTCTTTTCTCCAGTACTACCCATCATTTATTTCACTTAATCATTACAACTACACAATGACATAATCACTTTTATTTCTATATTATATATTATGTGACTGAGGCTTAGAGAGGTTAAGCAACTGGTCCAAGGTCACATTAAGGCATTGACTAGAAGAAATGGAATTCCAACCTCAACACACCCGACCTCCAGCCTGTGATGTAACCCCTATGACAGGGAACTACTATCACATACTGCTTTCTCATCACTCTACACATGTGACTGGCCAGGATATCAGGCAAAGTGTGGAAGGAAGTTCTTTTTCTTTTAATGTGAGAGTTAATAGTAATGATGTATATAGAAGTTCATAAAAGTTGTGATTTTTGACAAGAGGCCAAACAAGCATAATCTGTCGTCCACCTGCCAGGGACAGAGAGCCATTTATTTCACTACAGCGGTCTCCTACAAAACTTTTTTTCCACAATTTTTGTATTTTATGTGAGGTAGTTTTGGGATAGTGTTATTATAATTCAATTGTGTCTAAATAAAAGTGTTATTTGGCCAGAGCCAACAGAAACTGCAACCAAGGCAGAGCTAGCTGTGAAGACTAAGTTGAAAACTACTGCTGATCGGCATGGAGAGCTTTGGGAGTTGTTTTTATTGTTCTTTTGTTTCACAAGAGCATTTTGATTTCTACAGCCTTTTTTATTCACCATATTTCAAATGTCTGTCACCATGCACCAAAGCAAACAGATATGTGGTGCCTACAAAGGGAATCTTGGGCTGTCTGCCAGTTGGAATGTGAAGACAGGCACAGCGGCACCTCATTTGGGAAGGACATTGGCCACATTCTGAAGGTAACTCATGCATATCTGCACAATTGGGAATATAAAGAAAAAAAGGAGGAATGGGGGGAATGCTGGAGTAAAGAAGGCGGGAAAACTTCACAAATAACAGCATTTAGAACATCTAAGTAGATTCTAGAGCTAAAGAATTATTTGGATATCTGGGACTTTGTTGTTGTTCTTTAAGATGAGAGTTTAGAACCTGGTGTTTCTGCTACACAGACTGTCGCCTTTTGCTTGGGAATGACATCTGCTAGGCAGATAGCATTCGGCACTGAAAGGAGCGATTAGCTTGGGCTCACTACACTGTCACATACCCTTACCCATGGCTAGCAAAACACCCCTCAGTGAAAACAGTAGCAGCAACAGTAGCAGCAGCCCTGTCATTTCACTAAGGAAGGAGGGATAAGTGACAGAAAGCTTGACATCTGGCCATTTATCATTTGAAAAAGTCCAACAAACAAAAGGAAATGCAGCAGATAAGCAATCCTAGGAAAATTCAGGTGAGATAGCCATCAAACCTCAACTGCCATGCTCCACAGAAGTACCAGAGCAACAACCCAGAGACTACAGTGCACTGCAGTCTTCCTGTCCATGCTGGGGTCCCCCAATGTCCCCACGGCTGTGACTCACCTCCACTGTGTCCTGGTAGGTAGGTGCACAGCTTTGCTTTTCCTTTTCCTAATATCCCTTATGAGGCAGGAGAAACATTAGTCGAGAAATAACTTTTTCCAGATTAATCAGATTAATCAAAGGGTCTGTACACATTGAAAAGTTTGTCAGAAGCCAAGATGATATAGAAACAAGAGGTACTTGAAGCTTTTGTTCCAGACCATCTTTTTAATAGTAGCTACAGAGTGAAGAGCCTTGGAAGGCCAAGATAGATTATCCTTCTGGGGCAGCAGCAGACAGGTCTGTTTACTGTCCAATATAATGCAGATATAATCCCCATGGAACAGAGGCTGGGTAGGTTTATTTGCATCTGATTATAAAAGACTTGGATTTTCAATCTTGGGGTTCCTCAGCTGTGACCCAAACCCTCTGCATGTACCACATTCATTCGCTTGGACTTTCTGTATGGCCCCTGTGTGATTTAAGTAAGAAGGGGAATCAAATGCCAGTGAAGGTCATGTTGTTTGCAGTGCCATGTGTAATAAAGTTCTTTGACTCCAGAGTCTTGTGCTTTCTGCTTGCACCCATGAAAATGTAGCAGGCTAACTTGTTATGTTGCCAGCTGAGTAAAACTACAAACCTTTAGTCTTCACAACCATCTCTGTATTTTTGTCTATCACTTAATCTCAACTTAACCCCAAAATATAATTGTTCCCTCATGTATGTGTTCCTGATATTTAAACAAATTCTATTATAACACTTATTGAAAGTCATTGTTCAAATAAATGTCTTCCAAGTTAGAACTTGGCTTTGTGTTTCTAAAACAAAGGTCTGTGCCTTATTTATCTTTGAAACTTTAATTACTAGTATAAAATAGATGCTTAATAAATAAATCAAATTAGGGTACTTGAAAGAGCCAAGTTGAGTCCTTCAGATATTAGTTGTTTTCTTGGCATGGTAAACTCTCCATCTGGTTCCTATTCATGGATGAAGTTGTAACATATTTTTGTCCAATCATGCATTCGGCTACCGTGACAAACTTTAGCACCACCACTCCAGTGCTCACAGTTTCATCTGGCGGTGGTAGCACTACAAGAATGATCGACTGTTGAGAGGCACAAAGAGGCTACTGCGGTGATCCTGATTGTTGGAAAACTCCAGCATAAAACTGCTGCTGCAGTTGGCTACTTCTCCAAACGTGGTTGCCTATGCTGTAGGGCAAACACAGTCTGGCAGTAAACTGCTCTTACTGGCAATATGGCACTTTTTTCAAGACTCAAATATCCTACCATAGAAAAGATAAGAAAACTACCATGGTTTTCTAGACTAATTGTGATTCCTCCATAACTTTTCCAAGAAAGATGAGCTCATTTCTTTACCCTCCCATAGCTCTGATTCTCTTCAGTACCCCTTCGCCCCTCTGCTAATAGGTAGATGTGAATGCCAGATGTTCAAGGAGACAAAGATGGTTCCCACAGTTCCCACCAATAAAATGTGGTATTATTTTCTAAAAGGAGGCATTTATTTTTTAATTGTGTCTTATTGATTTTGCTATTATAGTTGTCCCAATTTTCCCCCTTTGCCCCTTCCACCCAGCACCCCCCACTGATGCATGCAACCCCCACAGCACTGTTCATGACCATGGGTCATGCATATAAGTTCCTTGGCTACTCCATTTCCTATGCTGTACTTTCTATCCCCATGGCTATTCTGTAACTACCTCTGTGTACTTCTTAATCCCCTCACTTCTTCACCCATTCCCCCATACCTCCCTCCCACCTGGCAAATTTTTTCTTAAATAAATCTCTTTAACAATTCATATAATAATGTTTGGTAATGATGAACCCCTTTAGTTTTCTCTTGCCTGGGAAGCTCTTTATCTGACCTTCTATTCTAAATGATAGCTTTGCTGGGTAGAGCAACCTTGGCTGTAGGTCCCTGCTTTTCATGACTTTAAATATTTCTTGCCGATCCTTTCTAGCCTGCAAAGTTTCTTTTGAGAAATCAATTGAGTTACATTCAACTTGATTTCTGACAGTTCTGAGTGATGGTTGTTTTATAGTTCAGTTATAATTTTGATGTGGTCATGCAAGGAGGAGAGCCATGTTTACTTATAACTCCATCTTTACCAGAATCTCCTAAAATGGGGCACTTAATTAGAACAAATCTCCGTGGAAAGAGATTTATTATAAGAATGAAACATAAAGCTTTTCCTTTCTCAAGATCTTTTTTTTTAAGAAAATGAAAATTCCCTCTATGAAGCCTAGTTTGATTGTAACTATTGTATTTGGCACAATTCAAAACTCACTTTACACCAAAGTGAAGAAATGTATTTGAAACAGCTTCCCCATTCTCCTACCTCTCACTGTCAGGAAATCACAGAAGGTATAAAATTCGCAGAGTATACAATATCCTTTAGTTAAAAGAAATCAGACACATGTGTAAAACAGAATGTTACAGGTGTATAAATAAATTTTATTAAAGTGAAATCAAAGACTCTTCATAGTCTGTAAAAGATATTGATAAATACTGATGAAAGATACTGTCTTTATTTCCACTCCAGAAGAGAGATTGTATTTTAATTAAATAGCTCCACCCAGATTACCATATTTTAAGAATAAATAATTTACCTTTATTGCTTTCCCTTTTCCTTCCCTCTCACTGATGTCACTGTGATTTAAAATAATTTAAGACACAGCTTGCTAATATGAAAGAAGGAAAGAACAAATGGTATACTATAGTAAGTGAAAAGCCTACGCTTGACTTTTCAGTTCAGCCACTTACTGATTTGGGGCAAGTTACTCAAGCTATTTAGCCTCAGTTTCCTCATCAGTAAAGTGTCAAATATATACTGTCGACCTTAAAGATTTTGTGAGGGTTAAATAAGTAATATAAAAGCATCCCCATAGTACTTGCTACATGCCAAATGTTCAAAGATTAATACTAGTCACTACTTTGTGAGATCTACAACATGCCAGACACAATGCCAAACACTTTGCTATGTAATAGCTTATTTAATAAAACAAGTATTATTAAAGTCCTACTTTACTGAGGACAATGGGCTCAGAAAAATTACATAATTTACCTGAGAACTAGTAATTAAAAACACAAGGGTGTAAACCCAGCAAGATTTTCTGGCTCTGAGTCCTGTACTCTTACCAATAAGTAAAAACAACTCAATAGATACAGACTTGGTTCCATTTCACTCTCTAGTCTAGCCAGACATGAACTATCACTTGCTGTCTCACAAACATACCCCACAGTGTCACATTTTTAAAAATTTAATTAATAAGTTTTATTTGGGGACTGGGATTTACAGGTCTCTGCAGCCACCTTTGCTTTTTGGGGCAGAAGTTGAGATCAAGGGCACCTATAATAAGAGATAATAGATGACTATCCTTAGATCTGAGTTCAATAAAGCATCAAATCCCCCAAGGGAACTTCTCATAAACAGCTATCTTCCCTTGAGTCTTAGGAATAGTCTGATGTGGACTTATTTTTCCCACTCCCAAACTTAACATGTTAAATCCTTTTCCCCATCTGGCAACATTCTTCCAACCACAATTTGAGATTCTTACATATAAGTGACCCTTTTCGCAGTGGTCTGTTGGCTGATGCACATGCTACCCCAGAACCTATCCCTTGCCCTGGGTTCATATGTTCACTGATGTTTGTACCAAGGGTTTGATCTCCAGCCTAATCTCTCCTATAGCCAAATACATAGTTTCCTATTTATAGTTTTGTGTATATTAAACATATTGTCTAAAGGATTTTTGTAATAAAAATAGGATATACTTCTTGGAAATTTTTCAAACAATACAAATATAGAAATGGAAGTCTGCACTCTAATTTTATTCTATTTCTTGAATGTGAATAGTATTAACAATTTAATATGCATTATTCTAGAATCTTTTATATATAAACATCTACCCAATTGTATATAAACATGTATATGAATATAAGAATATATAGCACTTTCTGGACTTCTGGCCAAGATGGAGGCATAGGTAGACACATTGTGCCTCCTCGCACAACCAAAAGAAGACAACAAAAATTTAGAAACAAAAAAACAACCAGAACTGACAGAAAATTGAACTGTATGGAAGTCCGACAACCAAGAAGTTAAAGAAGAAACATTCATCCAGACCAGTAGGAGGGGCACAGTTAGGTGGCTGAGCTGAGAGGGCTTGTGGCAAAGAGGTGGCTGGCAGACCCTGGTGGGCAAGCAAGGTGCCAGCAAGTAGACCCAGCCAAGCAGCGGATTGTGGAGGGGTGCTGCATGCAAGGCGGCTGGCAGACCAGGTGGTCCCACATTCATGCACAGATAAACCAGGTGAAACTGGGTAGCGGGCTGGACCATACAACTCAGGGCTCCAGCTCAGGGAAATAAAGCCTCAAAACACAAATGGAAAACACCTGTGGAGGTTGAGACACAGGGAGAGATTCCCAGCCTCACAAGAGAGTTCCTGGGAGAGACCCACAGGGTCCTAGAACCTACACAAGCCCACCCACATGGGAATCAGCACCAGAAGGGCCCAGTTTGCTTCGGGGAAGTGGTGGAAGGGGCTGAAACCCAGCAGAGAGCAGAGTAAGTGCCATTGTTCCCTCTTGGACCCCTCCCCCAAATATAGCATCACAACCCAGCAATTGGGTTACCCCACCCTGGAGAACACCTAAGGCTCTGTCCCTCACTATGTAACAGGCACATCAAGACAAAAATAAATGGCCAAACAAAACAACAGATCAAAGCTCCAGGAAAAATACAACTAAGCGACCAAGAGATAGCCAACCTATCAGATGCACAGTTCAAAACGCTGGTGATCAGAATGCTCACAGAATTGGCTGAATTTGGTTGCAAATTAGATAAAAAAATGAAGGCTATGCTAAGTGAAATAAAGGAAAATGGACAGGGAACCAATAGTGATGGGAAGGAAACTGGGACTCAAATCAATGGAGTGGACCAGAAGGAAGAAAGAAACAACCACACAGAAAAGAATGAAGAAATAAGAATTCAAAAAAATGGGGAGAGGCGTAGGAACCTCCAGGACATCTTTAAACGTTCCAACATCCAAATTATAGGGGTACCAGGAGGGGAAGAGGAAGAGCAACAAGTGGAAAAATTATTTGAACAAATAATAAAGGAGAACTTCCCCAATCTGGCAAAGGAAATAGACTTCCAGGAAGTCCAGGAAGCTCAGAGAGTCCCAAAGAAGTTGGACCCAAGGAGGAACACACCAAGGCACATCATTATTACATTATCCAAGATAAAAACAAAGGAGAGAATCCTAGAAGCAGCAAGAGATAAGGAGACAGTAACCTATAAAGGAGTTCCCATCAGACTGTCAGCTGATTTCTCAAAAGAGACCTTGCAGGCAAGAAGGGGCTGGAAAAAAGTATTCCAAGTCCTGAAAGGCAAGGACCTACATCCAAGATTGCTCTATCCAGCAAAGCTTTCATTTAGAATGGAAGGGCAGATAAAGTGCTTCTCAGATAAGGTCAAGTTAAAGGAGTTCATCACCACCAAGCCCTTATTATATGAAATGTTAAAGGTGCTTATATAAGAAAAAGAAGATAAAAAACATGTACAGCAAAATGACAGCAAACTCATAATTATTAACAACCACACCTAAAACAAAAATAAAATCAAACTAAGCAAACAACTAGAACAGGAAAGAACCACAGAAATGGAGATCACATGGAGGGTTAGCAACAGGGGAGTGGGAGGAGGAGAGAGGAGGAAAAGGTACAGAGAATAAGTAGCATAGATGGTAGGGAGAAAATACACAGGGGGAGGGCAAGAATAGTATGGGAAAATGTAGAAGCTAGAGAACTTATAAGTATGACACACAGACATGAACTAAAGGGGGAATGTGGGTGGGAGAGGGTGTGCAGGGTGGAGGGGAGTGAAGGGGGAAAATGGTACAACTGTAATAGCATAATCAATAAACTATATTTAAAAAAAGAATATATAGCACATTCTATATGTTCTATATATATACAAAGTTATACATACTATGTGTAATATATTGTATACATATATTTCTTTAGATAACTAGACCATAGATTTTATTAAAATCTTTTTTCAATAAACAATATATCATAGACACCTTTTCATGTCAATACATATAGATGTACCTATTTTTATTCTTTTATATTTTTTCATATTCTACTATATTAATATTCTGTATTTAACCAATTACCTACTAATGGACATTCAGGTTGTTTTCAGTTTGAAAGTTATAATAAACAACACTGAAATTAGTATCCTTCTAAGTATTTGAGTACTTGTTAGAATATTTTTATAGAATAAATTCTAGAAGTGAAATTTCTGAGTCAAAGGGTTCACAATTAAAATTTTGATAGATATTGTTAAACTGCCTTCTTACCCATTGTTTTGAGAGTACTTATTTCCCAACATATTCTCCGACATTGCATATAATCAAACTTTTCTTTTTTGATGATCCAATAGGCATTAAAATTTTATTTTAATTTATTTCACCAACTACTAATGAAATTCAATATTATAGTTTCAATTCTACCTCTCCACGAAGCTCTATCAGTGATGCATCTTAATTCCAGTCTAGGTCTCCTGCTGATGTCCCTGCCAGCTTAACCAATCACTATGACACTTGAGACAGACACCTCAATGTCATCTACCACCCCATCACTTTAGAGAAGAAACTGAAACCCAGAAAAGGCAGGGAACAGGCCAGAGCTCAAGTCAATATTCAGTGAAATTGAGGCAGGTCAGTGCTGTGACCACCTTACTAGTTAACAGTTACTGTCTTAGGCAGATACTATGTTCTTATTTAATTTTTATGTCCCTATGTCTATGTCTACTATACTGTAGTAAGTACAAAATAAGTGTTTATTAAATAAATGGATAGAAAAAAAAACCCAACTCTTTTGTCCTCCAGGGGTAAGAAGATGTATTAGTAGATGTCTTTGGTGACTGCAATATTGAAACCCTCCTCTAAAAGGCAATACAGGCTTTTATTTATTTTCTGTAATGTGATATCCAAACCATGTTTGTGTTAATGTGAAAAAGACATCTACAAACAAAATGTTCAACAGACAAGATTATATAACCAGGTAGGTAAATACCAACCACATAACAGTGTTGAAGCCTTCAGATGTTGTCCTGCTTGAGTGAGAACCAAGGTCCAGCACCGCAGGAAGAATAACTGAACTAGAAGAGTCTGGTAAATTATTGATAGATAAGAAATGGTCAGTCTTAGGTAGACTTTTTCTGAAGGAAAATCAGAGGAATAAAGTGGAGGGAATCTGGCTATAAGCAAATACATGTAGCTGGGCTCCAGAAAGAGCTGGAAATTGGGCCTGAGAACCTTCTTTCTGTTTTCTTCCAGTGTGTTCACATAGTCAACTAACCACCCACCCTTCAAAGGTCCATGATGTTCCACCATCCACACTACTCTCCTCATTCTAAGAGGACATCAGTTGTACTCATCTTAATTTCTGTGTAACTTTAGAGTGCATGAACTCTAGTGTATGGGAATCTTGGGCATCAACTTAGAGTTCGCCTGCCACGAAAATATAGCAGGGAGAAGCCAAAAGTGACTCTGGTGAAAAAAGCAAGACTAGTAGGCATGGCAAAAGATGCTCAGCCTCATCAGCAGCCTAAGCTGAGAGTGGTAACAATAAGACTGCAATTTGGAAATATTTTAAAAGATAGGAATGTGGTCAGAAAAGTTTAAATAAACTTTGTAGGTTTGAAAATAATCACCTCTGGTACATCTTAAGACATAAATAGTTAAGATTTCAAATTTCTCAATATATCAAATAATGGTATTATATTGACATAAATATCAATATTTAGCCCCTTAAAATAACTCCTTCTGTCAAAATACTGAAAACCAATATTAAAGTTACAAAATGTCTCCTGATTTGGGGGAAATAAATCAACATCAATCTTTATAAGTTGCTGTCTTATTAAAAGGGCTACCTAACATTAAGTAAGCTTATTTATTTTCTAAATATACAGGCTTTTTTCATAGTCATGAAATTCTGCCCTATTTCTTAGCCTACATTCTTTTACAATTGATAATGGAGCATCTTTTTCTTCTGTTTCTTCCTCTTCCTCCTCTTCCTTCCCCTCTCTGCTCCTTTCCCCTCCCCCTCCTTCTTCTTTTTCTTTTTTGTATTATTTTACATTCCATTAAATCTGTATTCTCATTCATCTTTTTAAAAATTTTTAATGAAGGTGGTTATTTCCCTTTCCATTTAATGTTTTGAATAGAATTTCACTGATGCTGAAACACCCACAGCCTGTTATTCCCTACAGGTAAAATCCTTGTCACCCATGGGAAATGAATGAATTAGATATTTCAAATGAATAAACATAAACAGTTCACCTTGTGACACGTCCTGACTTTGAATTACTATTACATTAGTTCTCACACACCCTTGGTTGGGCTGAGTTGAGCTTAGAGACCTCAAGCTGTGTCTCAGCAGACCAAAAATGCAATGACAGCTCAGTAAAGTAAGCATAAGAGTAGCCAAGGATTGTCCTTTTATTTCCCTTCCCTCAGATGATGTCTTAATTATCACAGGATCTAAAATTTTGTAAACTTTATATTTTGGAAATTTTACTTTAAATTTTTAATTGAAATTGCAAATAATCACAAATGGTAGCAATAGTATTTTAAATTCAATGTACCTATTTAATCACCCAAACTCAACAACTATTGACGCATGACAAACATGTTTCATTATACTCTTACCTACTACTCCCTTGGTTATTTTAAAGCAAATCCTATTTACCACATTATTTTAAATCAAAGAGCTATTCCATCACATATCTCTAAAACATAAGACCACTTGTAGAAAGCATAAAAGACATAATCACATCCAGTAAGCTAAATAGAGTTCTTTAATATCATCAAATATCCAGACAGTGTTCACTTGTCCTTCAGTTTTACAAATTTTATAAACATATAATTCACTTAAATAAATATTCAAATAAAGTCCATGCCAATATGTTTTAAAGCCTTCTCCCTTTATTTTTGTTTCTTGCATTGTTTTTGTTGCTGTTGAAGGCACGAGGTCATTCATCCTGTAGAGTTTTCTGAAGTCTATTATACAAATTACATTCCTGTGACATCATTTATACAGTTTATTTGTCACCTGTATTTCTCATAAATTGGTAGGTGTGCTTAAATGCTCAATCAGATTCAGGTTAACTTTTTCTTTTCTAGACAAATTCCATACACAGGTAATACTGTATACTTCTGTTAGAATGCACATGGTTGTCTGTCTTTTTTTATGTTATCAACTATTGATGATTATCACTGAGCCCTATTAATTTATTAGGGGTGTGCAAAATAGTGATAGTCATTTTTCATTTATTAGCTAGAACACTTTTATACAGGAAAATTTCTCCTCATCAATTGTTAGATTACTGAGGGCAAATGCTTGATGCTTTCTCTTAAAAGGTTTTCTAAATAAATAAATAAATAAATAAATAAGAATCCCCCAAAGCCATCGATCAGTTTTTTTTAGTAACATTATAAACCAATGGGATTCAACATATTTGATGTGATTTAATCCATTATAATTTTTGTCTTAATTGATACCCAAATTATTTCATCTTTGACTAATGAGAGCTTATTCAGGTTGCCCGTTTGGTTCTATTAAGATACTACAACAGTCTCTGATAATACCTTGCTTTCCAATACTAGAAGATACTTCAGGCTCACTTTGTACATTTCTTTTTACCCTATGTATGGAATCAGTCATTTTGCAAAGGAAAAAAAAAACATTCCACAAGTCCCTTTTAATGTTGTTGGTAGATACCATACTCTAGGTCCTAAAGGCAGTTTATGCTATTGGGTTGGTCATTGTTTTTAGGCATTTTCAGTGTACAGAGGTAGAAAAAGATTTTAAAGATAAAGTATATCATCAACCCATATTAGTAATTAAAATTCAAATTTATAGTTTAGGGTTTTCTTGATAATAGCATTATTGAGATCTAATTCACTCTTTTAAAGTGTACAATTCAGTGTTTCTTGGTATATTCACAGAGTTGTACTGCCAATACCACCATCATTTCTATTACCACCAAAATAAACCCTATACCATTTATTTATCAATGACCCCCCCCAAAGCTATACATTTCCTTCTACCACCAGTCCTAAGTAATCACTAATCCACTTTCTGTCTATAGACTTGACTATTCTACTAATCTACTATATCTACTAATCACTAATGTACTATAGACTTGACTGTTGTGAACAGTTCGCATAAATGGAGTCATATAATATGTGGCCTTTTGAGGTTGGGCTCCATGTTAGTCTCATGTTTTCAAGATCCAGCCACACTGCAGTATATGTCAGTACTTACTCCATTTATGGCTGAACAATATTTCAATGTATGGATATATCACACTTTGTTTATGTACTGACCAGTTGATTAATATTTGGGTTGTTTCCATTGTTTGCCTATCATGAATAATACTGAATATTTATATACAAGTGTTTATGTGAACACAAGTTTTTATTTTTTGTGGATATATATACCTAGAAGTGAAATTGCTGGGTTAAGTGTTATTACTGTGTTTAACTTTTAAAAAAGATTTTATTTATTGATTTTTTTAGAGAGATGGGAAGGGAATAAGAAAGAGAGAGAGAGAAACATTGATGTGAGAAAGAAAAACATCAATTGGCTGCCTCTTCTATGCTCCCCAACCAGGAAACAATCCACAACTTAGCCATGTACCCTGACCGGGAATCGAACTAGTAACTTTTTGCTTTGCAGGATGATACCCAAACCAACTGAGCCACACTGGCCAGGGTTGTGTTTATCTTTTTGAAGCATTATTAGGTTATTTTCTAAGTGACTGAATCAATTTGCATCCCCACTAAAAGTGCATGGGTTTCTGATTTCTTCATATACATCACAGTTGTTATTATCTGCTTTTTTTTGTTACAGCCATTCTCATGGGGGTAAATGATATCTCATTGTCATTTGGATTTACATTTCACTACTAACTAATGATGTTAAGCATCCTTTCAGTGCCTATTGGTGATTTGTATGTCTTCTCTGGGTAGAAATCTATTCTATTCAGATCCCTTGATTATTTTTGATTGTATTATTTATCTTTTGATATCCTAGTTGGAAGAGTTCTTTGTATATTTTAGATATAAGTCCCTTTTCAGATACTGGCTTGTGAATATTTTCTCCCATTATGTGGTTCTCCATAATCTGACCGCAGCCTACAGTGCCAGCTTCATCTCCTATCTCACATCCCATTAGAAACTCTACAGTCTAGCCATGGCTTACTTCCTGGCCCTCTCTCTAGAATTCTTAAATTCTAACTAAAATGTCTTCTCTCCCTCAACTTTCAGAACAATGAAGACTTTTCTAGTTTACCTCAAGAAGTTTATAACCCAATTACCTTTTCACAGATGTATCTCCTATAATATCTAACCTGGTCTCCACATATATTTGACATAAGTAAAAATTAATTATGGAATAACATGCATGCTGTTGACCCTAAGAGAAACAGGTTCAGAGAAAGATCAAATAAATGTAGCTTTTGGAAGGCAGAGAAAATATTGTCCTGGAAGATGTAGACCTTGACCTAGAATCTTAAATAAATAAGAAGTTACCTCTTTTAAAAACTATTCACATATCTCAATAGTTAGCAATTCTCATCCTCTAGTCAAGCTCATTTACAGTCATACCTATCTTCTAAGGTATGGGCTTAGAAAGAATAAGTATAACTCATCCATAAACCTCTCTCTTATAGAGTGAATGGCCCCTCAAAGGGCAGGAAAGGCTAACTCTTTGCCTTCTGAGTCTGGCAAGTACACACAAATATCAATAAAAACTGCCTGAGGCTTAGTGCTACTGCTCCCTGTTAACAAACTCCTTCACAACACACATGCACACACACACACCCCTCACAATGTGGTTGGGTCAGAGAGGCATCAATATCAGACACAAGAACCTTTAGAACTAAGTGATGCACAGAGCAGAGGAATCCTCTCTTTCCCTTTGTCCATGGCCCACTTTATTTAATTTTAAAAGCTTTATTGATGCTTTATATAAATTTTGACATATGTACACACCTGAGGAGTCATCACTGCAATTAAAATAAAGAAAAAATACATCATCCTAAAAAGGTTTCTTCAACTTTTCTGATACCTCCATCCTACCCTTTTCCCATGCACTCCCGTCCTGTTCCAGATTTTTACAGAATATAGACATCTTTTGGGAATGGGGCCCAAAAATCCTGTTATTAACTGGCTCCGTAAATGATTCCCTACATGGCAATATTTGAAAATTACTGCCTTGCAGGAGGGACTCCACTTTTTTTCCAAACATATTCAACATTGAACTTCTATCCATGACAGAATCTGTTTTTCCCCTGTAAATGTTTTTTAAAAAAAAAACGAGCTCCTTGATTTAAATAAGGATTTTTCACAGATCTGTTTTTATTTTATTTTTTTAACTTTTTTTAAATTTTATTTTAATCATTGTTCAAGTACATTTTTCTGTCCTTTACTGAAATAGAGGACAGGCTGACAGTGACCAGAGGGGAGTGGGGAGGGAATTTCAGGGGAGAATGGGAAGGGTTTTCAGGAACCAATATAAAGGACACATGGACAAAAACTAGTGGGGGTGGAAATGGAAGGGAGGTCGGGAGGGATGGGTGGGTCCCTGTAAATGTTTTTAAACAGTCCTCTTTCCTATCATTTACTATATATGTTCAACTATTCCTATTGCTCTCTTAGTTTTTGGAAAATCAAATCAAAGTAATTGTATAGTCATAATCATTACAAACATATAGAAGCATGACATGTAGTTCGAAAAGAAGATGGGGGATAATACAAGTCTCTGAACTTTACAAAGTTCTGGCAAGTTTTGTAAAGGGTGCACATTTTATCATACAGAAGCTTCTGAACATTTCTATGTACAAAATTTCTAAAAATACTTGTACCATATACATTTTCAAGAGGCAGGAGTCACCTTACAATGCTAATTAATTTAGAAAGTGTTTTTAAATGTTCATCATGGTTTTGTAAGTCAAAATTTCAGATTATTTGACTTTACTGGACATAGGCATGCATCCAGTTCAAATGATACTTCTCCTCAATGAAAATACATATAGGACACCAAAAGTGATTGCCAAAACACTAAATAATTTACATTAGTAATATTAATACTGTTGACTTTTTTACTAATGCTTATGTAAATGTCATGTCTTCAAAATGTTTCTAAAGATAATCAGATAAAAGTACAGTATTTGGAAAATCCATTGAATGTGTCTATTACTTATTGTAATAAAAGCAAACTGAAGTTCCATTCCATAATTAATGCTTTATGCTCTTATTTATTCTTTTGATGATTACAACTCTGAGCAAAATTTAGAAACATAAAGTAATTTAATTCTCAGGTAGGAGCATTATTGTTCTACTCTGGAGCAAAGAAAAGCACTGTGCATCACTGCCATCAAATGGAAACACCTCATGGTAAATAATGCTTCTTTTATTGTTGATATGAAAGTTGCAGGTCTGAGAGTGACCTAGGAGGCATTATAAGTGGTTTTCTGTAAAAAGAAATAAAACCAAAAGATCAATGCAAACACGTGAGTATAACCAAAACTCAGAATCCTGCAGGAATTCTCATAACCTAGCTTTTATGGCCAGGCTGCCAAAAGATGTTAAAATTAAATGGGGTAAGTCAGAAATGAGGATGTAACTGAAGACTTTTGGCTTAGTGTTCTCCCTCTCAAGGAAATGATGCAACCTCTCAAAGATGTTTATTTCACTCTTTGATTATATATCCAAAATGTTCTCTGAATTGTAGAAGCTTATTAAATCTCTATAACAGAGTAAAGCACTAAGATTCTTCTGTGATTTTAAGAAGGGCCAAACTGAGTATGAAAAGATCATGACAGTGTTTTGACATTTCTTATTTAACTTACTCCAAGGAACACCAAGATATCTCCACAGCATTTCACTTTTAAAACTAATATATTAAAAATTTTGTTCATTCATTCATTCATTCATTCATTCAACAAAAGTGTTTTAAATGCCCACTGTACCCATGTACAGGGTACTGGAAGATTTCAATCTCCTACTTTTTATTTTCACTTGTTAATCCATATGTTGCTCCAAAAAAAGGACAACAGAAAGCCTTATTACTTATTTGTCATTCAGTAAGTGTCTCTTCCATGAAGCATTTCCTGATCATCTCAACTAGAAATTAAACCTCTCTTCTCTATACTGTAGGTGCATGTATTGTATTTTATTTCATTCAGTCTTGTATTTTATTTCATTTAGTCTATAGCTTCTGGAGCACAGCAACCCTAACTATCCACTCCTATTCACTCATTGTTTTATTCATTCATTCAACTGGAAAGATACTGAGCCAGGCATCACATGAAATGTAAAGATAAGTAAGACACAGTTACCATCTTTGTATTATGTCAAATTTATTTTTGATTTCTGTTTAATTGGCAAACTAAGACATATAAGTAATTACTACCACATGATTCCTATAAATTTTTTTACATCTAAAAATGTGTTAACTTGAGCTGAAAGATTATACTGCCATTCTTGGCCCTGCTTCTTTTTATACATCACATAATTTAACATGATGTCATGGACAAAGTAAGAACTACATAAATATGTGTCGGATGAGTATTCATTGAAACAACTTTATTTTAAAGATTTCAGTGGTAGGCCCATCAAATTTCCCTTTTTGTTCATGCATTTCATAAAGCTATCCACTGTGATACTCTACTACATTTGCATTTTCAGATTTTGGTGACTCATAACTAATATAAGGAGACAGGAATCTTACTAAAACTATGAGGCAGCTAAGTGTAGTAAGAAAGCATTGAGCTTTGAATCAGGGAATCTTCTCTGGACTTTGGTTCCTCCATTTACTGGTTGTGTGAATTGAGTCTTAACCTCTGACTGTGGGCCTCAGTTTCCTTATTTGTAAAACAGGGATAATAACAGCCACCCAGCAGTGTTGCTGTGAGGCACAAATGAAAGGATGCATTTGAAAGCACTTGGAAAATTGCAAAGCATTTTAAAGATGATACTGTGAGCTTCTGGGCTGCTTATGGCCAGTAAAGGGTGGCATGTAGTCAAGCACAATGAGAACTTTTTTGTTATTCTGCCTCACCAGCTGACTTAATACTGTCACCTTAACAGTTTACATAAGTCGCATTTTGTCACTGAATTTCTGTCTTTCCAAACACGACCTGCAAAAAGTCTTTTTTTAAGTATATTTTATTGATTAAGCTATTATAGTTGTCCCAATTTTTTTCTCTTTGCCCCCTTCTCCCGGTATTCCCCTTCCTTCCAGCAATTCTCTCCCACCATTTAGTCCATTTCCATGGGCAGTGTAAGTTCTTTAGCTTCACCATTTCCTGTACACTTCTTAACATCCCCGTCTCTTTTGTTCCTGCCAATTATGCTTCTTGATCCCTTACCTTTTCCCCCTTTCTCCTCCACTCCCCTCCAAGCTGATAACCCTCCAAAGGATACCCATACCTATGATTCTGTTCCTGTCCTGGTTGTTTGCTTAGTTTGTTTTTGTTTTTATTTTTTACATTCAGTTGTTCATAGTTGTAGGTTTGTCATCATTTTACTGTTCATAGTTTTGATCTTCTTCTTTCTCTTAAATAAGTCTCTATAACATTTCATCTAATAATGGCTTGGTAATGATGAATTCCTTTAGCTTTACCTTGTCTGGGAAGCACTTTATCTGCCCTTCCATTCTAAATGATAGTTTTGATGGATAGAGTAATCTTGGTTGTAGCTACTTGCTTTTCATCACTTTGAATACTTCTTGCCAGTCCCTCAGCTGATAGTCTTATGGAACTCCTTGTAGGTAACTCTCTGCTTTTTTCTTGCTGCTTGTAAGATTCTCTTGTTATCTTTAACCTTTGGCATTTTAATTATGATGTGTCTTGGAAGGGGCCTCTTTGCACCATCTTGTTTGGGACTCTGTGCTTTCTGGACTTGCATATCTACTTCTTTTACCAAATTAGGGAAGTTTCTTTCACTATTTTTTCAAATAGATTTCCAATTTCTTGCTCTTTTTCTTCTTCTGGCACCTCTATTATGTGAATGTTGCAATGCTTGAAGTGGTCCCAGAGACTGCTTATACTATCATCATTGTTTTTTTTTTCTTCTTATTGTTCTGATTGGTTTTTTTTTTTGCTTCCTTATGTTCCAAATCATTTGATTCTTGGCTTCATCTATTCTACTGTTGTTTCCCTGTAAATTGTTATTTTAATTAGTGAATTCTTTCTTTCTGACTGGATCTTTTTTATGTTGCTGAGGTCCTCACTGAGTTCCTTGAGCATCCTTATAACCAGTGTTTTGAACTCTGCATCTGAAAGATTGTTTATCTCCATTTTGTTTAGTTCTTTCTCTGGTGTTTTGATCTGTTCTTTCATTTGGGCTGTGTTTCTTTGTATTGTTGTTTTAGCAGCCTCCCTGTGTTTGTTTTTATGTATTAGGTAGAGCTGCTTTGACTCCATGTCTTGGTAGTGTGGTCTAATATAGTAGGTGTCCTACAGGGTCCAGTGACACAGCTTCCCCTACCAGTCAAGCTGGATTCTCAATGTGCACCCTTCATGTGGGCTAAGTACACCCTTCTCTTGTAGCTGAGCCTTTGTTACTGTTGGCAAATCGATAGAAAGGATTTACCCAGGCCAGTCAGCTACAAGGACTGGCAATGACCACTGACCACCAACCTCCACCCTTTGGGGAAGATCAGTTGTGCAGGGTGGGGGTGTTCTGGCATGGTCTATAGCTGTCCACTGGGTGTGTTGGCCCTGAGGATTCCCAGGTGGCACAGGCCAATGTCAGCCCCAACCTGTGTTTTGCCCAGGGTGGCCCCTCCTGAACTATAAAGCAATCTGAGATGGCTGCTACTTGTGTCAGGCTTGGAGAATCCCAGGCAAAGCCAAGCTCTGAAACTAATCTAACTGCTGCTAGTACCTGGCCTGGAGCTCACAAGGCCAGCTGTTGCTTGTTTGATAGGATTTAGGAAGTTGTGAAACATGAGCCAAGACCAGCCATTCATATAGAAAAGCAGCTTGGGTAGACCCCTAATGTGGGTGGGACAGAGTCTCTGGGGATCTCCAAAGTGGGTAAAACAGTGTTAGCCAGGTTGATGGAGTCTCAAATATGGCACCAGCCTGCTGGCTCCACGGCCCTTCACGGGGAGGGCTCAGAAAAGGGACAATGGCTTCTGCTCACCCCAATGCCAGACACTTCAGCCCAATATGCCACTAGTGCCCTTCAAGCTGCCACCCCGGTGCTGGAGCTCAGAAGGTGACTCTGAGTAGGTGAGTCCATGTGTGGTTTCTTTAAAAGGAATTGCTTGGGGCTCCAGAAGTTTCTTCCACTGACTCAATCCCCACTCATTTTTGCAGCCAGAAGTTGTAGAGTCTTACTTCCTGGCATTGGAATCCTGGGCTGGGGGCCTAGTGTGGGGCTGGGCCTGCTGGTTCCTGAGATGTCCCTCCTGATTTTTTATCCACCATACGTGGGTGAGAGACCAGCCCATTTTGTATCTGCGTGCCTCCTACCAGTCTCGATGGATGTAGTTTCTTTCTTTAAGTCTGTAGTTGTCTGACTTCCATTCAAATTGATTTCTGACAGCTCTGAGTGACGGTTGTTCTATATTTTAGTTGTAATTTTGATGTGCAAAGAAGTCTTATACAGGGAAAGGCTTAGTGAAATTCAGCATTCGATAATTGTAGCAATAGTTGTAAAATCATCAGAAATCTTTCTAATAAAGGTAATAGGCAAAAATGCCCTCGCTAATGACACATTAATTAGTAGCTCCCAACTGCTGAATCTTTCTTTTATGTGCAAGACACTGTGCTTTATAGACATATCTTAGCACAGTACATGGATGGAAATCTCAAACTGCAGTCAAAAAATGCCACCTGACTTGGGCTGTACCACAGTGTAAAATGGGTTCTGGAGTCTGAAGACCTGGATTCAAGGCTAGTCTTCATCCCTTAAATGAAGTGATCTCTAGTATCTCATTTCTCATACATTAAAAACTAGTGGGGCTAGTGTTAGTCTCTGCCACATAGGTTGTCGTGAGGAATTCATGCGGAGCAAATGCAGAGTGTCTGGCTCAATATTAAACGATAGTTGTTGTTTTTTATTTCTTCCACCTACTAGCAAATTAGCTTGGGCAAACTACCAAACTCCTCCAGACCTTAATTTTTTCTGCAAAATTATAATAATAATACTTTTGTCACTATACAACTGTGGCCATTAAATCAGATAATATATATCTTGGAAAACACCACAGAAATTTTAATTCATACTATCACCTCACATTCTTTCTCTTCTGCCACTCTACTCTTCATACTAACCACAGTCAACTACCAGGATATGCTTTCTGGAAGAACATGCTGGAATGAATTAAAATTCCAAGAAAACTGTGCCTTTTATCATCAAGAGCAGTTTTCTCCCTTGGGCTATGTATGCTTCACCCCAGTGGCAGCCCCAGAGCCATCTAATTTGACAGTACGATGCCAAGTGGATTAGTGTCAGCAATCCTTAAGATGCAGTAGGCTGCAGGACACCTGGGCCCATCTCCTCTTCTGCTGATCCACAGGACAGCAAAGAACAGCATCCCAGATGTTTACCCACGCTATACCCATCAGGCCTAAAAATGGTTACAAGAAGGTTCAATATGAGTTCCTTCTTCATGGCAGTAATAAGGAGCAAGGGAGTAGAGAGGCATCCTGTTAAAGTGAGTAAGTGTTATGGGAAGGACTAAAATAATTAAATCATTTTTTGCTCCCAGCTCTAAAGGTCTGGTCTCACTGACATGTACTTAAATAGCTTTTTATTCTCAACTGCGTACTCATATATACATTAGACATATCTAAGTTAAGAGGATTCAAGACATTATAAAGTGCTATTTCTTGAAGAGAATCCAAGCTATTTATTCCCCATCTAATCAATACCAGTATCCAGACCAAAGGAAATATATTGCTTAATAGCCTGTATACAACTTGTTGAATTCATTGAACATAAACATCAGTGCTGGGCTATAAGAGTGGTTGATCCTATGAGAACAGAATTTCCTTAAGCATCATTTCAAATGAAGTTCTTATTTTGGGGTCTGGTTGAACTGGATACTACAAGGAGTCAAGGTCAGTAGACGGAAACAACGTGGACACGGGGTATACTAGCTGCCATTTTTCATGACATGAACATCCTAGACACATGTGTACACACAATCATTGAGGACTCTGTGGGAAATTGCTATAATAATTGTTTTATTATACCCAAATGTTTAAATCCATTTACACTCCCCATTTTTCAGATTCTGACTACATAAACCATTGAACCATTGTTAATACTAAGACAGTCGTATGAATAATGTATGTAACAGCACTCTTTAACTGCTAAACATTGTACCCACTTAACCCTGCCCTGGGATGATGAAGTCAGTGATATTTACATATTATTCAACAGTCCACACATTAGGCTTCTTTTAAAGTTCAACTTAAAATATTCTTCCTCCTGGATTTAACTCATTTTCCTGCATCCAATTAGAAACAATCTTCTTTTCCTACATTCTCACTAAATTTTCTTACTACCTCTGTTATAATATTTGTTACAATCTTTAGCTGTTAGATTTATTTATGTATATGCTTAGCTTCCAGATAAGATTCCCAAAACCTACAAGGAAGGTTTATCCTGCTCATCTTTGTATGTGCCACTGTCCCTCTCCCCAGCCCTCTCTACAAGGAGCTTGTACCTAGCTGATGGTGAATTATCTCTTTTTAATTATTTTTTTAAATGTTGTTCATTTTCACTAGTATTTTAACTACAGTACTATTTTTTTTCCTGACCTTTTAGGTAAGAATATTACATAGCCCACCTCACCTCTTATAAAAACATGTGGTTTTCTACTAGGGACACATGCAACCAGATTTATTTTGTGCCTTTTAGCTACATGGGACATTCGTCCCTGCAGTTCTTAGGGCGATACTTTCTCCCCAAGCTGTCTGTGGTAAGTGGCAAGCCGTGCTTTTTCCTAGTGAGAAGGAAGTCAATAGGCTGTATTTTACTGTGACAGCTGGGCCATTTGACTTGAGTCTTATTACACTTGATGGCTACCTTTAGGGAATGTCTTTTTCAATTGTTTATTTTCCAAGTCTCTTGTCAGTTCAACCTACAGAAAGCAAAAGGGGAACCCACATTCTACAAATGTGCACCCACAATATGGAATACACTTTATTAAACACAAACCCCCCAAAATAGTTCAGGCTAATAAAATACACAGTATTTATTGAGCCCCAGTAACAGTATGAGAATGATGTGAAAATGAAGAAACTCTTACAGTCCACAGATGGATATCATATTTAGAAAATAATAATACATATATAAAATTAAAATTTTTTGAATTACTTAAAATGGAAGAGAAGGAAAGCCCAAATTATATTAATTTGGGAAAGGTTTTAATAATGGACACATTCCAGGCAGGCAATTTGACTGTACTTTCAAGCCATTTACTGAGTTTTTCAATGAGGGAACTGCTTTCATTACAGCAAATCAATCTTTATTGCATAGGACTATTGTAAGCATTACCAGAGATTTAGAATCCTGGATCCCTGGCCCCTGGGCACTGTCACTGTGGCAAGCAAAATGCCTCCTTATATTTCTACATGCCTTCTAGAGTAGTGCCTTCAGTAGTGGACCAACTGTACCAGTGAAAACAAGAGTCAGATTATGCTACACTAAGTAGCTACTTCAATCTAAGGGACTTAATGTAACCAGTGTTTATTTCTCCCTCACCCTACCTATTCAAAGAAGGTCCAAAGGGTATTCTGTTCATTCTTATGACTGAGGGGAGAGGGGACCAAGGCTGGTGAAGCTCCATTGCAATATGTACATCCACAGTCGCTGCAACAGTGGTGATCGTACCAGCACGTGTTAGAAGACACAGCAGAGCAAGGGCACGGCAGCTGCAGACATCCAGATGAGTCAGCAGTGTAAAATTCATGAAGGTGAAGGGCACAGCTTGAGATGCAAAACCTAAATCCCTAGGTTCCATAGATTTTATATTGTTCCATGAAGAAAAGAAGATAGAGTAAAATAAGAAAACTCACGAAGTAGCCATGTATGCAGGAAGCATATTATCACTGTGGCAGCATAGGAAAAAAAATACTTTGAATTGTAAAAACTCAAAATCTACCTATTCCATTCACTAGGGGAAAAAGAGGGCTAAATGAACAATGTACCACTCCCTGAACCATAAGGTAATCCCTACTGGCCTGGAACTTAGTTCTGGCTCTATTCTGATGTAAACAGGCTCTTAATAGCTGAGAAAACTTACCCCTTCAAAGATGCTTACTAAACAAAGAAACCCAAATAATATATTCAAACATACCCTAGGTAAGACAGAAAGAAAAAATGGAAGAAACAAGAAAAATAAATGTAAGGTTATAATAACATTCAGAAAAATACTGTCATGGAGCAGGTAAAAATCATGACCATATATTTCTCTTGAATTTTAAAAACTTAAGAAGCAATTCATTCAGTGGGGCAAGAGCTCAAAGCATAAGTAAAAGAACTTCAGACAAGATGACTAGGCAGCAGGAGAAGATAAAATACGAGTTCTCAGAGCTCCAGAAAAGCAATGGGGGGGGGGATGAAACCTTCAAACTTATAAAGTACAAAATACAGGAATATGAAGGAGATTGACAGCAAACACCATAAAAAGCAAAGAGAAAAAAATAACAAATATAAAGAATTTTTTTAAATGAGAAAAGATATAACAGGGTATATAACTAGGATCCTTGGGGTGGGTGTGGGGGAGAAAACTAGGACAAATATCTAAAGAGCAAACCCACACTGGCGACAGTCAGAAGGAAGAAGTGATGTGACTCCTGCTCTGTGGCACCACACAGGAGTACAGCATGTCTCACTGCCTCGTCGTTCTCCCGGTGTCAATGCTACAGCCGTCCATGACTCTGGACACTACTTATCTCAAGGTGTATGGCAGTGATAAAGATTCCTTCAAGCATACTCATCACTGAGGTAGAAGAAGCAATTGTTAGCTGCAGGGAAATATGTAGAGGTTATTTCTTGTCACAGAAAGGTAGACATAGATCTTTCTGAATCCATGAGCTGACATGGTCTGTACAGGCCCATTTATCACCAGAACTTCAAAAGATTATTGCACAAAGCAGCTACTACTTATTCTGGAGAAGTGGAAAAGAGAAAAGCATGTGAAAATATGAAACTCCAACAGAACACCAACAAGGATATTACCCCTCACCTTCAGGTAACTCCCAACACCCTGCCCTGGTTGTTAAGATTCCAAGTTCTGTTCTTTTCTAGAAATAGAGGCCAGTCAGAGAACCATCTGCAGAAATTTAGATGAGATCTTTTACAGGGATCTATTTTTCACATCAGAAACTGAATAAGCCAGCAGAGCCATGCATTGGAAGCAAAGCCCTAAGATGATCAAATACTTACCAAAGAGCAGGAAGCCAAAACTATGTCTCTAAACAGGCATGTGGAGTTCCTTGAGGCTAAGAATGAAAGAATAAGGAAAGAAAATAAACAATGAAGAACTGAAAAGATCAGTCTTCAAAAAGGTTGGATAAAAAAGGAACCATAGTTACATACTGGTTTTGTAGGAAAATAAATCAGAATTATAGAGTTTGTCCTCCCATCTGGAAACTTTAACATCATTAATCTGGCAGAAGTTTGCATCAAATAGAAAGCCACGGACATACCAATGCCCAGTCTTCCTTTCTCTCATTTTCCAATTCTAAAACCACTTCTTAAAGGAATTCTTAGCAGAGTCTTCTTCTTGAGAATGTTCCAAAAGCACTTATAATTAAGTATAATAGAAAAGCACATAAAAGGAAAAAAGAGAAATAATATAGTTCATATGTAATAACAACAACACACAGAAAACCACCATACTCCCCAGAAGTGCATAATCTGCCAGGATTTCAGGAGAAAAGGCAGATCCCGTAATTTAGGAACCAATCTCTGTGAAATATTCAGTGTACCTGGTTTGTTGACTTGATCTAAGGAGTCCAGATTTGGTAAACACTAAACTCTCAGAGGCTCAGTTTATCCAATCATAACACAAATGACTCCTGAGAGATCTTTTCAAGAAACAATTATTTTCTTAGGGATATAAATGTACAAAAATAAGTTTTATGTAATAACCTATCAAATAATGTTATAATTCAAAGTAAACTTAAATAACTAAACTTAAAAGTAAAGCCTAAGTCTCTCTTCATTCATTTTGTTATGCAAATTTTATTTATTCATTTGAGGTATACAAATGACATGCTTTCCTAGGTGTAACTATATATGCCACACTTTCTGCTACTTTTACATAAAGATAACATTAAGACTAACACGACTCTTTAGATTTCCATTTTATAAGGAAAAAACAATTTTGCTCTTTTCTTAATTAGCAGTTTACATAATTAATCAAGATGTTTTTGTAAATTTAAATTCTTTGATGTATAATGCATTATTTAAAATATCCAATAAATTATACTTTTTGCCTTTAATGATGGATTAGTAGAAGTAATGCTGGTCGGCTATATTTGCTCATAAGAAAACAATACAATAATAGTAATTTTAAAAAATATAATTCAGATAAACATTTTTGAAATAAAGATAATATATGTATGTGTGTCTCTAAAATATGGTATTTTATATAAATATATACAGTATTCTTTATGCCTGGAAAACTAAACTAGAATAGTCAACAAAAATATAATCCTAGTAAAAATGTTAATTGGATTTCAACAATTGAAAGAAGAATGGAAGACAGGAAGAGGAGGAAGGAGGGAGAGAAGGAGGGAGAAAGACGGAAAAGAAGACCATTTAGACATCCAGGCAAAAATACGTATTCACTTAGATACATCAGAGAATAAATTGGCCTGACTTTAGAATTCTGCACAGCAATATCCAATGTCAAAAATAGTGGAATAACACAAAAGCTTTAAGAAAAGAAAGTGCTATCCCAAGTGGTTACACTTTGCTGCCTTACCTTAGGTTAATCAGAGTGCAAATCCAGCACAAAGGTTTAATCAAATGCATATATTAGTTTCCTATGGCTGTTGTAACAAATTGCCACAAACTTAGTGGCTTACAACAGAAATTTATTCACTCTATGTCCTGAAGGCCAAAGTCTGAAATCAGCAGCACTGAACGGACATCAAGGTGTTGTCAGGGTTGTGCTCCCTCTAGAGGCTCTAGGGGAGATTTTGTTCATTGCGTCTTCTAATTTCTTGTGGTTGCCAGCACTCCTTGAATTGTAACCCCACCATGCCAATCTCTGCTTCCATGGTCACATTTCCTTCCCTTCTGTGTGTAATTTCCTTCGCAAGTTACTTAAAAGAACACATGTGAATGCAGTTACAGCCTATCCTGACAATCCAGTACAATCATTCCACTTCAAGATCCTTAATTAATCACATCTGCAAAGACCCCCCTTTTTTACATAAAAGGTAGCATTTACAGCTTTCACACAGATTATTGAAAAAAATTGAAGGAGCTGTAGGGAACTACTCTTCTCAATTCATTAAATAAGCTTCAAAACTGGGATAAAATAGATAATATTCCTGAAATGTATAACTTGCCAAAACTATTTCCAGCAAAAACAGTTTTTCACTTTGATTAACCTAAGGTAAGGCAGATTTCCAAATTATAAATAGAGAAAGGAGTCAAAGAAACTCCCTCCTCATCTTCCTCTCCCTCCCCCAAATAATAACATGCCTAGACTAGACAATTTCACAGGGAAATTCTAACAAAAGTTTTAAAGAGCAAATAATTCCAATGGTATTTGAATTGTTCTAGAGTATAGGAGAAAAAGAGGAATGCTTCCAAATTCTTTGTATAAAGTTGGTATAAAAGTTATCCTTCAAATCAATTAGGATGGCAGAAAAAGAAAACTATCAACCATACATCAAAGGTTCACCAGGAGATAATTGAGTATTTATCTCCATACATCAGAGGTTCACCTGATAATTAACTATTAGGATATTAAAAATTAATAGCCTTTTACACTCAAACACAACCAGTCAGATAATGCAATTAAAAGAAAAATTCTTTATTTTCAATAACAACACAAAGATAGAATATCTGAAAGAAAATATGAGATAATTATAAAAAACCTTTAAAATGATACAGATGAACACAAAATAAAATATGAACAAAAAATAAAGCATCCCATGTCCTCAGATAGGATGACTCAACATCATAAAGATGTCAATTCTCCCTAAATTAAACTACGATTTTCACACAAGTCTAATAAAAATGTCAGCATCATTTTGTCAGAATAATCAAGCTGAGTCAAAAGTTCATGTGGAAAAATAAACAAGTAAAAATAGCCTAGAAAAGTCTGTAACAGAAGAGTAATAAAATGGAAACCAGTGTCCAAGTATTAATGCATTCAGAGCTTCAGTAATTAAAATAGTGTAATGATGTCACATGAATAAACAGAAAACTCATGGAACATGAAGTCTAGTAACAGCCATATATCTGCATGTGGCATTTTAGATCAAGTGGCATTGCAAATATGTAGGGGGAAAGTGGATTGTTTAATAGTGTTGAGAAAAATGGGTCAGAGAGTAGAAAAAAAAAGATCTGGTATTATTCCTGACACCTAATAATAAGATGAATTCCAAATGTGTTAAACTTTGAAGTATGGGGACAAAAAGATCAAAATACCAGGAAACCATAAAAAGCAGAAGACCTTTCTATATAACATGAAACTCAGAAACTATAAAAGACTGTTAAAGACAATTACATGTTTAAAGAATGGGCATGATAAAAAGTACATCAAGCAAAGTAAAAAGGCAAATATCAAATTGGGAGGACAAAATAATGAATTTATGTTATAAAGTTAATCTCACTAATGTATAGAGTTTTTAGAAGTCACTGAGAAAAAGATATTGAACAAAAAATGGGCAAAAACATTGACAGAAAAGGAAATATTAATTGATCTTAGATGTACATTAAGATGCTCATTCATACTAAGAAAAAAAATTAAACCATTTTTACCTATACGATTAGCAGAGATCAAAGTTGAATAACTGTGTGGAAGAATAGGGTAAGAAAACAAGTTTCATAATTGTTGGTAAAAGTATAAATTGGTACAAGTTCTGTGAAAAGCGATTGGTAATGTACATCAAGGTAATAAATACCCTAGCTTTTAGAGATATATTTTAAGTTATAATCACATGCTTATTATTTGATGTATGCACAATGTTATGTACTGTGGCACTATTTTTAATAGAGGTCTGTCCAGCAGGTATCCAGCCATGTAATATGAAAAATAGACACATTTATTGAAGAAGATACAAGATAACAAGCAACACTGTACACAGAACAATGATTCCTCGGTCCCCTTCAAAATAGGTACCTTGGGATCTCACAGTTCTCCCCATCGCCATCAACTGTCCCATCATATTTTCCTAAATCTCATTGACAGTCTGAAATCTCTTCCCTTTCAAAGGTGATTTTAGTTTTGGGAAAAGCCAGAAGTCACAGGGCACCAAATTTGGGTTGTAGTGGAGCTCAGTAACCTGGGTGATTTGATGTTTTACTGAAAAAACTCTACAAGAGATGAAATGCATGAGTGGGTGTGTTGTCATGATCACCTGTTGCTCATAGCAGCAGCCTTATGAATCATCTGAATAGTTTCTGCAGAGGAATATTCAAGCTTAACACAAAATTTGATGTAGATTCGGTGTTCTACTTGCTCAGTCATTTTGAATGAGATGGCCACACAGTACACATGCTCACTCAACAGCATCTATTGCCCCCACTGACTAGAACAGTAAAGTTATGATTGCTCATGCATGTGCATTCCAGTCCACTCTCCTTGGCTGCCAGGTTACATCAATGTCTCACAAACCATTCTCCTTGTATTAATAATGGTTGAACTTTTTCTGGAAAGACCTCGTGTGTGTGTGTGTGTGTGTGTGTGTGTGTGTGTGTGTGTGTGTAATCTCTAAAAATACACATAAGACATTATTAATAAGCCTGGCTGTGTTAGGGAAGGGAACCTGAATGGCTGGGCAAAAGGCATATAAAGTACACTTTTTAGTATGTACCTTTGCATGCCTTTTGTATTTTTAAAATTTATAAACTAATGAGAGAAGTCATAAGGCCTCTGAGTCATAACTTCCAAAATGAACTATAGAGATAATAAGTAGTAAAAGAAATAAATACAATAGAGAATGAGGTAAAGTTAGATTTTAACCTTGTCCTCATTTTTACTTCCAGCCAAATGTACACAGCTTCCTCCAATTATAGTTTTGCTTGTTTTCATTGGCCTCAGACCCTATGATTTTATTTACTTCAAGAGACATCTTAACTTTCTAATAATTTTCCAATCAAAGTTATAACAATACACCTCAATTTTAATATGTGCTATGTACATTTTTGAAATGTGGGTTCCATAGAAGCCACTGTTGAGTTTTGAAGGGATATCACAATAACAAAAAAGCTTAAAATCATTTACTGGAGACAATCATCAGAGAACAAGTACATATTCTGGTATTACTTTTAAAAAGTGGTTAAAAAAATCTTGCCTGTCATTTGGAAAATATATTATGGGCTATTTTATTAATATTTATCTGGAGAATTAAAGATGTCCTTTCCAGGCACTCTTAACTATGATAAGCGCACTAAAAAAGATAAGCTTTTAGATGAAATATAAATTAGTAAAGTCACACGTCAGATAACCATGGCATCCATGGAAATGTGCAATTCCAGATAATGGGGTGTAAGAAAATATTGGAATTTCAATTTCTATTATTTTATATTAGTCTTATATTAAGTAGAATATTAATATCTAATTTATAAATAATAAATATGCATATATAAATGCTACTGTGTGCTTGTTCTTTTTTATTCTCAGAGATGTGTACTCAAAATATTTGGTAACCACTGCAAAATGATGATAATTTTATATATAAATAAGAAGAAATTTCATGAATTACAGAGTGTTTTAGCAAGCATCATAGCAAGAGTCAGCAGCCATAAATTATGATTCTTTATGTGCAACACTATTGAATTTATTTGGTATGACACTTGGCACAATACTATATAAATACAGATTCTTAATAAATCACAGAATTTTCAGGTTAGGAAACAATGCTGGATATTACCTATCCCAAATCTCCTTATTTCAAACATGAGGTAACTATGGCCAGAGACAATAAAAATGGACTCTATGTCATATGGCTGCCTCATAGTGACAGAGCCAGGTATAGAACCCAAATTCCCAAACTCTCTGTCTTTCTACTATATGACTCATAGTTATATACGTATGTGTGTGTAACGAAATAGGGTCTTTGAAATGAAGCATCAAGCCAACCAGTATTATCTTATTTTCTTCTATTACTTTATATATATTAGCCTTCTCAAAATCACATGTCGTTTTAGAAAGTGGAATAGGAATTTATTTTTATGGTGTTAATTTTTAAAGCCATTAAAAAGAAGAAAGTTCCAAACCTGAAATTAATCCTATTTTCACCTATCTCCTCTAACAGAAACCACCTCTGAACTCTAAATGTTTTTGTTTCTTACCAGTAATCTGCTGAGAACAACCCAGCCCAAGAAATATTCACCCAGTTCTACCCAAAGGGAATGAAAGACGAATGAGTTGGGAGTGGATGATATCAAAGCTGAATTGTAAAGAAGCACTCAGAATTAAAAGTCCATACTTAAGTGATGATAAAAAAGTAAACCTGTAAGAACAGATCCTTTCTTAACTCCTCAAGTTCCTTAGCCCAATTTTGAGTGGAATTTTCTCCAGGGATCTCAAAACAGAAACAATACCATGGGTATGAAAAAAAATTAGATCATGACACTAAGAAAAAAAAGCTAAAGAGAAATTGAAAGTATTTATCCAGGCAATTCAAATCCATTTTTTAATACCTTGTTTATACTTGTCTAGTCTTTGCAATATGTACAGATAGCATTTAAGAAATTGGACTGTCTTCATAGATATTGGTTTCAACAATGATTATGTCACTTAACCAGTTCTGTCATATATTGAGAAACTGATCCTGCCTTAGGCTGGGAAGATTAAATGGCATAGCACAGGTAATCGTTTAGCAAAGCAGCATATTCTTAAGCACATATTAAAACTCTTCTGTGTTGTATGCCTCTACACAGGTGAAGTAATATATCCAAGGTCTCACTCAGGAAACTGAGAAAACCAGACTTCTCTTCTACGAAGACTGAGAGTTCACACGTTTAGGGAGTTGTCTACATCGGTATTCTCAAAGGACTTGCGGGGGAGGGGCAGGCAGGGGAATGGTCCCAGGTACGGACCACAAAATTCCACCATTGCTGCCCGCGCCCTCCATCTTGTCCCCTACCAAAGCAAGCAGGAACTACATTTCCCAGCGTCCCTCAGGAAGTTTCCTGCGCAGCATACCGAAGCCTTGCTTTTCGGCAGCATCTTTTACGTCAGTTAGATTCCAAGGCTCCTACCATTGAGGTCGAGTTTATGAACATGGGTTCTTTCATGTCCCAGCCTCTTGAGCCAGACAAGGTCGCCGCACCTCCTGAAGCCGCCTCTTCCGCCAACCCTGCGCCCATAGATAAACCCAGAGCCCCAACCTCTCCAGAGCAACCCTCAGCATTTAGTAACTGCTGGAGCTGTCGCGTGCTCTCCGGGTCGGGGTTGATAGGGGCGGGCGGGTATGTGTACTGGGTGGCACGGAAGCCCCTGAAACTGGGATACGCCCCGAGTCCAGGAACTATTACGCAGATGGTCATCGGCATCAGTGAGAGTCGGGGCTGGGCCCTTGGGGGAGGGAGGGGGAAGGGATAAGTGGGGCGCAGCCGCATGGGTGGGGTTGGTTCGCTGAGGGTGGTCACCTGGTGGGAGCCATTCCGAGCAAGGTGCGGGGATAGTGAGAGAAGGTTGGGACGCAATTTTTTAAAACCAGTATTTTTGAGAATTCTTATTAGCCTCAATAATTTATTAGGCTAAAAGATTGATTAGCCTCAATCTTTTTAGTCCTATCAGTTGCTGTTAAGAAATAATGATGCCATCGTTTAACAAAGTAAGACACGGATAAGAAATTAGCTGTTCAAAGTCAGACACACAAGATGTGACACAACTAACCTTTCATACTAGGTTTATCTGGCATCACGACAGCCCACGTTTTCTCCAGGTCCTAGGGAAAGCCTGAGAAAGGGCACATAACTTAGAACTTAAGGTTTGAAGTCAGATTGTAGAGGTGGGTTCAAAGCCTGCATTCTGTGTGTGCCACTGGACATAGTGTTGCACAGTCCTTATCTGTAGTCAAGATGTCTTCAGTAAAATGTAGTGATTCTTTTAGGTCTTCTATTATGTGAATAGAATTTTAGGTTTTCAGATCTCTTACCTTTATAATTAGATTGCCCACATCAGTTAAGTTCCTTTCTAGCTTGGGGAGGTAATGGGATTTTTTCCCTTAAATTTCTTTTTTTTTAAAGCACCTTGGTAAACTATAATGCAATATACACATAAGGTACTGTTGTTTCTTTTCTAGGCATTGCTTGCTGGGGTGTGGTCATCCTGTCAGACCCCAAAGGAAAGGCCTTCCGAGTTGGTTGAAAGTACTACCAGTGAATTTGTCTTCTGTCCCTGCCCCCGTGACACACAGAGCAAGCATGGGGCTTTTGGATATTCTGGACACACACAGAGCTGTCAGATTACTTCAGTTCTACAGATTCTACAAGACTGAAAAGACAAACATTGGTTGGCATTCTTTGGACATGAATATTTGTGGCCAACTTCTCGGGCTCCTCAAGGACCAATAAATTTCTCAAAGAACAGAACAGGTTCTGAATCTTACCTGAGGAAGGAGAGTAGGGGGGAAAAAAGAGGAAACGATAAACCAAATGGGAAAAATAAACTAAGTTCTTTTTAATTCTCCCATTACAGGTCGATACCTGTTTATTAACCTAACCCTGGATAGACCTCATGCAGTATGCAGAAATTTATAAAACTATCTGTGTACTGCTTATGCTTCCCAAGGCATTGCCAAATCCATCACTTTATAACAGTTTCACAGCTACTCTAAGGTAGTTATTTCATTAGTAAATGAACCTTAAAAAAGAGAGTTCTAGTGATTTGCATTGGGTCATTCACCTAGTCAGTGATGGAGCTAGGACGTGTTCTTGTTCTAGACTTTCAGAACTAGGATGGTTCCAAAAAGGCAAGGTTTACCTGTACGAACCAATCAAAATTAAGTACACAATAATAGACTTAATTGCTAAAATATGAGAGAGAAATTCAATACTTTCTAATTTTAAAAACATATGTGTATATATATATATTCTCCCATAGGAGAATATATCACTGGAAATATTCCTGTGATGAAATTGAGATGTCTATGAGATAAGTTCACATCTAAGAGAAGTCTGCTTCTTACTACTTTTTTTTCTTTCTGATATACCATGGCTTCTCTGTAAAATTATGTGTAGCTATATTTCAGAGCAGAAGCTACTCTTGAATTCACCTGCCAATCACAGTGTAAGTGTTGAATGATACATGGAGCAGGTACCTTTAGGGCTGTTACTTTTTCTAGCATTATGTTGAAGTACCTACATCTGTTAAGCCTCACAAATGACAGAAAGACTCACATTGTCTATATCAGAGTTCATGGTATGGTGGTGCTATATATTATCTATTGAATTGAGAAAGACATTGCAGCACAGACAGCAAGGCATTTATGTGAAATATACAATTCAGTTACGTGTTGTTAATGAAGTGTTAGATTGGAGGGGACCACAGAAGACCCAATGTGGGATACCTCCTTGAGGGCTGATGATCCATGATCATTTGTCCCCTAAAATTTCAGCACAGACAAGTTACTCCTGCTTTAGAAAGCAAGCCATTCTGATGGACAGTTGTAGTCTGGGCACTTTCTTAGATTAAACCAAAAATACGGCTCTAATTTGTTTACTTTGCCTACTAGATGAATAGAATAACTCAAACTTTCATACACAGAGTGGGGCAAAAGTAAGTTTATAGATGTGAGTATGTGGAACACAATATTTAGACACATATTTTTGTAGTATAACTATAAACCTACTTTTGCCCACCCCTGTAATTTTAGCTTCTCAGAATTTGTTCCACAAGGAAATGAGGTTTTTCCAAATAAACTTGCCTATTCACCATATATATTGCCAAGGTATATATGGTTCTTCCCAACTTGGGACTATTTAACTGTGTGAGCAAAATATTCTATAATGTCTATAGGTAGTTACTGGGAACAGCTACCTCTCCCACCTCCCCCTCCCAGTAAGTTACACTTTGTAATTAAAAGTGGTTTTTCTTTTCAAGTGAAATTTGATTTCTGCCAGTGCTAAGTCAGAGATCCTACTTATTTTAGGGATGACTCTGAAGCGAAAAAAGATACTGCCTTAGTCCTGCAGTGCGGGAAGCGCACTTCGTGCCCCTGCTCCGCTTTGTTGAGGATGCGGTGGGCTGAGCGGGATGAACAGGCTCAAGAACCAATGGATTATTGCTCAGCAATGTAAAAAACACCAACTTAATTATGATTTGTGGGCTTTAGAATCAAAAGCATGGAAATGGGTTTATAAAGACTCATAATTACCTTTAGCAAAGAAGGAGAGAAGAGAAAAATTACAAAAATGGGTCATTTAAAGTGGACTTGGAAGTTTTCCTTGTAACACCAAAACATGCACATACATGTGAACACTGACATTTTTCATGACCAAGATACCTGTTAGCTCAACTTCTACATAGTATAAATGTAGGTATCTCAGGAGGATCAAGAAGAGCATTATACTACCTCTGTTTCTTTTGTGTATTACATTGACTAGTCTGGAATCCTGTGACCAGCTAATAATATGTTTGAACATATTAAAGAACCCAAGCACAGATTGATCAACAGGATCTTGCTGTGTGGGCGGGGGTAGAGGTGACGAGTCTCATTTTCCCTAGGCCAGTTGCTGAAACAGCTGTTGTAGGCAGCACCAGAGTGTTCCAAATACAGAGCAATCTAAAAAGTTACGGAATTTCACCTGGCTGAGACCAACTGCAGAGACAGCTGTTTCTGATGGCCCTAGAGGTTAGGCGTCTCAGCCGTGATTTACGCTTCAACCCCACTGTCAATTCAGTATTTGCTCCTCCTTTTATTACTTGTTCCTCAGCCTGGCTATATCTGAATTAGGGGCCTCTTGAATGAAGCCAGTTGATTTGACAACATAAAACATATCGCTCCTAAATTAAATATATGTTCAGGGCAAGCATATGTTCAAGCACTACCTCAAACCAGCCTTGGCCTCAGCTGATTTATTGTTGGGACTACACTGATCAAACAGACACTCCACAAATCTTAAAGTTAGGGACAGTAAGCAATTTTGAGTTGAAAACTTTTTTTTTAGTGACGGATAAATCCTTGCCTTGACTCAATGATTATATAGGTGTTAGGGGCACAGAGTTTGACAGTGAAAGACCTATAATTTCACATCATTCAGAGGTATCCTAAGAGCATCCAGAGAAAATATATCACTCTTCTGAAGGCATGTCCAAATCATTTGCCTTAGAGATATTCACCAACTTGTTCAAATGTAAATAGAGTGTAGAGAAATAGCCAAAGGGCAAATGTGAAATGCAGCAATGCCACTAAAAATCACTGCTCTGTCCTGTGACTAAACTGGCACGAGCTTCAGAAATGTGGTAGGCAGGATTCCTATAATGGTCCCCAACGTTCCCAGACCCCTAGTGTACACACACTTTCCAGTTATTTAATCAAACATCATTCTAGGTGTGCTGTGGAGGAATTTTGCAGATGTAATTAATGTCCTAGAACAATTGACCTTAAGATAGGGAGATTACCCAGATAGGCTAATCACCTGAGCCCATCTAATATTGGCCTAGAGGTCAGAGACCTGAGAAGTCAGAGGTTAGAAGGAGAGGAATTCAATGCCTAAGAAGCCCATCCTAGGCTTGGAAGAAAACAAACATTTATGTTGTGAACAGCCTATGGGGGTCACATCATTAGGAACTGCCAGCAACCTGGAGTTGCTGAGCGTGATAACCAGACAACTGCTAAAAGGGAAACCGGGAAACGAGGACCTCAGGTTCACAACTGCAAGAAAATGAATTCTGCCAACAAGCCCTGAGCTTGGAAGAGGGCCCTGTGAGAACCAAGAGCTACAACTCCAGCCAACACCTTGCTTTCTGCCCAGTGAGACACTAAGTAAATTATCTCTCGTTATGCTGTGAAACTGTGAGATAATAAATTTTTGTTAAGCAGTAATTTTTTTACACACCAACAGAAAACTAATACACAGAATGTTTTGCAGAATCATAGTCATAATAGGTGGTACACCAGACCAAGTACCCACCCCCACTCCTGGGTATGCTGGAAGTAGTAGGAAGGGGCCATCTGAACAGCATTTGTCTTCTTTCATTGGTGGTTTCCTTGGATAGTTTTTATTAACTGTTTTCTAGAAAAACTGTCCCCTGCTAAATTTGTTTTTTAAATTACAGCACCCTTTTTATGTGCTAGGCATTATGCTGAGTGCTTTGTAGGAATTGTTTAATCCTCAGCAACCCTGTTCTACAGATAACTGAGGCCTGGAACAGGTAAGAATTTTCCCAAGGCCTCAAGGGGTAAACCAGTGGTGGCTTGGAGAATAGTATCCATTGGAAATTGGGAATTTCTGTTGCTCTAGTGACTTTTTTTTAGCATCCCTTCTCAAAGTGTTCAGGTATCAAAATTGGAAATTTTGAATTCTGATTTTCAATTTTTTCCTCGGTTATCCTTTAACATGCATCATTAATCTCTTGATTTCCTTTTTTTTAATAATTGAGGTTATATCATTTATCACTGTGACAGCAATTTACATATTAATCCAAAACAAGAGCTTCTCCCTGAGTGGGCACATGCCCTTCCATGACTTTACCCCAGCCTTTCTCCTGCACCTCAGACTGCATTACCCAGCCACAGCAGGGGTTCCTACCTGTTCATCTGCACACGGAAGCATCGCAACGTATCCCAGATGAACTTTCCTTTCTTCAGCCTACCTCTCCTCCTCTATGTCCTGTTCATAGCATTTTTATCTCATCAGCTGGCCAAGCCAGGAACCATGATATTATCTATGACTCTCTTTACTCTCATTGTTTACTTGTGATCTTTTAACATCCCTTTAGATAACCAATGAAGTGTTAATTTCCAAAGTATGTAAAGAACTCATACAATATAGTACCAAAAAAACCCCAATGATCCAATTAAAAAATGAGCCAGGGACCTGAATAGACATTTCTCCAAAGAGGACATACAGATGGCCAATAGACATATGAAAAGATGCTCACTGTCACTAATCATAAGCAAAATGCAAATTAAAACCATATAAGATATCATCTCACACCTGCCAAAATGGCTAACAATAAATGCACAAACAATAAGTGTTGGTGAGGGTGTGGAAAAAAGGAAATCCATATTCACTGTTGGTGGGAATGCAGGCTGGTACAGCTGCTGTAGAAAACTGTGGAGGTTTCTCAAAAAATTAAAAATAGAACTGCCTTATGACCCAACAATTCCACTTCTGGGTATTTAAAGAAATCCAAAGCATTAACTTGGAAAGACATAGGTACCCCTACACCTACATTTATTGCACTGTTATTTACAATAGCCAAGATATGGAAGCAACCTAGGTGCACTTTGATTGCCACCTGGATAGTGAAGATGTGGTACATAATATATTCAGTGGAATATCATTAGGCCATAAAAAGGAATTTTACCATTTGCAACAACATGGATGGACCTATAGGGTATTATGCAAAGTGAAATAAGTCAACAGAGAAGAACAAATACTATATGATTTCATTTCTGTGTAGGATCTAAAGATCAAAATAAACAAAATAGAAACAGACCCATAGAGAGAACTGAAGGCTGCTAGATGCAAGAGGTGTTGGGGAGATGGGTGAAAAAGCGAAGAGATTAAGAAGTACAAATTGGTAGTTACAAAACAGTCATGGGGATGTCAAGTACAGCACAGGGAATATAGCCAACGATATTAAAATAACTATGTATGGTGCCAGGTGGGTCCTAGACTTACTGGGGGTAATCACTTCATAAATTATATAAATGTTTAACCACTATATTGTACACCTGAAACAATTATAAAATAATACTGAATGCCGACTAATTGAAATATTTTTAAAAGTTCAAATTTCAGAACCACTGGTGTAGTTTATCCTGATTGATGTGTGTACAGCAGGTCTCAGCTTTAATGTAATGGGAGGAACATCTGACTGAAGCCAGAAGAACCAGGTTCTAATCTCAGTTCTGCCACCAGCTCCTAATATGCTCTGGAGCAAGTCACTTAACCTTTTAGAAAATAAATATTACCCACTGTAAAGTCAGAAGATCAGACTAGGTAATTTCTAAATGACTTTTCAGCACTAAATTTCTCTCTTCACATAAAGGAGATGTACTCTCTGATGTCCAAGGACAGAGATGGTAGTGGGGAACTGAGAGAAAACTGAAAACACAGCCCCCTACAGGGATCGTGTGACGCTGCCACAGATCAGATCATTGCGCCTGCGGGTTCACTCCTGGCATCTTGAAGCTGCAAATGCCTGATACTTCACAGGCATTTAACAACCCTTCACCACAATTAGTACACCTAGCCAACCAGACAATTCTACAGGAGGGTAAGGGCCCTTTCTGACCCTCTCATGATCAGATGAAGCCCTAAAGCATGAAATGTGGCTCCCCTCTCCCAGCCTGCCCAGGCATTCAGAAGAAACAGGGGAAGTCAAGGAAGCTGGTGGTGGTGGTGATGGTGGTGGTGCTGTGTACGTGTGTGTGTTCCGTTTTTGTTCCCCAAGAATCCAAATAGGAAAACCACTCCTTCAATTTTACCCTCCATTATACTGGTTTAGTAATGTGAATTAAATATGTTAAGTTATGCAGCCTGTGTCTGCAATAACAGTAAACCTCAGCAAAGAAAAAGATGCCATCAGTGAACAGGCAAAGCAGACCAATAAAAAAAAATGCACATTCTGTCCTGTACCTGAAGGTACCCACCTAATATGAGGCTGACTGGACACAATACAGCCCAAAAGGTGACTTCATCACTATAATGGTCAAGTACAGAAATAGCCTCAGACCAGGAGCTACTACAGGTGAAAGCCCTAGATTCTGGCCATGTTATCACCAAAAAGGTTTCGAACAGAAGAAACTGGGTCCCATTTCCTTCAGGGGAATTACCATTTTCAGGTACTCAGATGCACTGTACTAAGATTCAGTTCCATGTGCATTTATCAGCCTTTGTTATATGCCAGACACTCTGCTAGATGTGCTGGGAATATTGCAGAGTCCCTGTTCCAAGAAGGTGAGAATCTAGTGCGAGAAACAGACATTTTAACAAGTGATTGTAATGTAAGGAAAGATTATCCACCAGATACAAAGGAGCAAGGAAAAGAGCCATTTTAGATCTTATTCAAAAGGCACAGAAATCAAGCCTGATATCTCACCTGGAGCAAAGCCCAGTCACTAGTGGGACAGACCTTTGACCTGTGTGCCACCCACCAGGAGAATGAATAAACCCAACTAGTATCAAGAGGAAAGGTTACCAACAATCACACCTAGGTTTATCATCAAACAGAAACTCGAAGGGGGGAGTCTTAGAGTTCCCAGACTTGGGATTGCTTTAAGCAGCATGCCGTGCAACCAAGCTTAGAAGTCTGTGACAGAGAACTGCAAATGCCCATCAAAGCCCTTGACAAGTGAGAGACAGGCAAACTTGGGCAGGGGTGGGGGGAGCTCCCTCTCCATCCTCACCAGCCCACGGACACCTGTTACTAACGACGCAAACAGAAACACATTCAGCACATGTTGGCAGCACCAGCAGAATCATGAAAACATGGCCCTTTGTCAGCTGCACAAACCCATTTCCTTTGCTGTATACTTATTGGGCCTGGCAGGGAGAGGTAAACTCCTGGAATAGCTTTTACCATGGCTGAACATGGGGATGCTGTAAATTTTGGCAACATTTTTTTTAGATGAAAAAATTCACACTAACCACATCTGTAGGGAGTTTTCAATTGGCAAGACACTTTTATTCATTTATATATTTGTCTCCACAGCAACCCAAGAGAATGGGCAGGGCATCCCTCACAGTTCCCAGTTTAGAGAGGAAGCAATGAAGGTGGTTTCAGCTGGTTGAAGGACTATGCGGTCACCAGTGAGAAGCCAATTTAATCCTGTGAGCTCAGGTCTTTGGCACCTTTGCAGAATGCTCCTTTCACACTGGTTCACAAACAATTCAAGATGTGTCTATTCTTAACTAGCCTCTGGGTAGAAAGCAGTTTAGGTTGAACCTTTCCAAAAGCAAAAAAAATGAATTTGCCTCCCTCAGAGGGAGGTGTATCAACTGGGTTTTGGAAGCCTGAGATTCAGAGGGACTGGGACAAGGCAGGCAAAGGGTGTGCTGTTAGCATCAGCTGGTTGGAAGCTGTGTGTCTCTAGACAAGCTACCTCCTCTGAGCCTCAGCTCCCTAATTTGTAAAATGTGAATAGTCATAGCCACCAGGTTATGTGGGGCCAGAATGTGTATTCAACAGCACTGTGATGTACTAAACAGCAATGAATGGCCATCAACAGTACAAGAGTTACAAGTATAACTGATGTGTCACCACCCCTCCTGCCACCTGGTGGAGGAGGGACCCATGGTCTGGACGTGTGGGAGGGGCTGCTAGGCCAGCTTCTGTGGAATCGGGTGTTTGTGGTCACTTTGTACCTCACAGGCAGCTGCCAAGAAGGCAGAATTGTTAAAAATTAAAAATCTGCATGTTGCTCAAGGCATGTTTGTGTTTGTAATTTTTGGCTCAGTTTGTCCCAATTTTTCACTTTAGAATATTTCACTTAGAAATGTAACTTTAAATAAGCAGCTAACAAAAAATTTAAAAAGAGAGAAACGACAAACTATCTAGAAAAAAGTTTTCTTCTGAGGGGGCTCCAGAGTTGGCTCTACAAAAGCGCCAGCTGCTGGTTTCTTTTATTACAAACTGGTTTAAATATATCCGGGGCTGAGGAGGAGGAGGGCAATTGACAGCAGCTCTGGCTTCCTGAGGAGCCTGATGCTCATTTCACCAAGTCAGTGTGGCACTGACATATTTCTCCTTGACATGAGTTCTAAATGAATCCCCTGTGTTGGATCCTGTCTCCACCAGTTATTGACAGTCTTGCATCCTCATCTGGAAAGCAGGGATGATCTTACCTGTCTTGTTCATCTCACAGCTTCTTTGTGTAGATCAAATAAGAGAAGTGATGTGTTAAGTCTTTGAAACTGCACATGGTATCATACCAGTGTTACCTACATCTCCCACCCACTACTTTCTCAAAAATAAGCAGTGCAACTCAGGAAATGGAGTTGCCCATCTAGAGGTGCTGTTAGGCACTCCAAGCTCTTCCACACTATCCATTTCTGTGCAATATCAGACATTCTCCTTTGCACAGTGTAGCTCTTCAAAACAAACACTATGATACTGATCCTTTAATAAATATCCTGATTTCTTGGAACTCACTTTCTAACAGATACCTTTGTTAATAAGACATTAGCTCTGAAAACTTTGAATGAGAGGATAAACCATCAGGTCTGCTCCTTCTTTCTACCCATAGTTCATCTACATATTGTTCTACAATTCCTCTTCCCTTTCCTCTGACCTTCAACTTGAAATATAGCAGCTCTTTCCGCAGGGATTCTTTCAGAGCTCCAGCCACTGAGGAGCACAGCCACCATTTCTCTTAATGAATGAAGTCAAATGGAGCATCTCACCTGGGCTCTGATGGCCCCTACATGGTCCAGGTGGACCTTGCTGAGGTTTTATTTGCATTATAAAGCCTGATGTGATCTTAAGATCAGTTAATGTTGATATCATTTCTCAAACTCACATTTTATATATTTTTAGGATATATATTTTAGGATATGTATCTTTAAAATAATACTTAAATATGCCATTTCTACCAAGCCCATTTTGTTTTTTAATATATTTTATTGATTATGCTATTACAGTTGGCCCATTACCCCCGCATAATTCCCCCCCACCCTACACACCCTCTCTCACTGACATTCCCCACTTTAGTTCATGTCCATGTGTCATAAGTTCTTTAGCTTCTACATTTCCCATACTATTCTTGCCATCCCTCTATTTCCTCCCTACCATCTATGCCACTTATTCTCTATATCTTTTCTCCCTTTCTCCTCCTCCCACTTCCCTGTTGCTTACCCTCCATGTGATCTCCATTCCTGTGGTTCTGTTCCTGTTCTAGTTGTTTGCTTAGTTTGCTTTTGTTTTAGGTGTGGTTGTTACTAACTGTGAGTTTGATGTCTTTTTTTTAACTGTTCATATTTTTTATCTTCTTTTTCTTAGATAAATCCCTTTAACATTTTATATAATAGGGGCTTGGTGGTGATGAACTCCTTTAACTTGACCTTATCTGAGAAGCACTTTATCTGCCCTTCCATTCTAAATGAAAGCTTTGCTGGATAGAGCAATCTGGGATGTAGGTCCTTGCCTTTCAGGACTTGGAATACTTTTTTCCAGCCCCTTCTTGCCTGTAAGGTCTCTTTTGAGAAATCAGCTGACAGTCTGATGGGAACTCCTTTATAGGTTACTGTCTCCTTATCTCTTGCTGCTTCTAGAATTCTCTCCTTCATTTTTACCTTGGCTAATGTAATTATGATGTGCCTTGGTGTGTTCCTCCTTGGGTCCAACTTCTTTGGGACTCTCTGAGCTTCCTGGACTTCCTGGAAGTCTATTTCCTTTGCCAGATTGAAGAAGTTCTCCTTTATTATTTGTTCAAATAATTTTTCCACTTGTTGCTCTTCCTCTTCCCCTCCTGGTACCCCTATAATTTGGATGCTGGAACGTTTAAAGATGTCCTGGAGGTTCCTACGCCTCTCCCCATTTTTTTGAATTCTTATTTCTTCATTCTTTTCTGTGTGGTTGTTTCTTTCTTCCTTCTGGTCACTCCATTGATTTGAGTCCCATTTTCCTTCCCATCGCTATTGGTTCCCTGTACATTTTCCTTTATTTCAGTTAGCGTAGCCTTCATTTGTTCATCTAATTAGCAACCAAATTCAGCCAATTCTGTGAGCATCCTGATCACCATTGCTTTGAAGTGTGCATCTGATAGGCTGGCTATCTCTTGGTCAGTTAGTTGTATTTGCTGTGGAGCTTTGATCTGTTCTTCCATTTGGGCCTTTTTTTTTTTTGTATTGTCATGCCTATTACATATGAGGGGCAGAGCCTTAATGTTCACCAGGGCAGGGCCACCCAGATGGTGGGTTGTGATGCTGTATGTGGGGGCAGGGGTCCAAAAGGGAACAATGGCACTTGCTCTGCTCTCTGTTGGATTTCAGTCCCTTATGCTGCTTCCCCCAAGCAAACTGAGCCTTTCTGGTGTTAATTCCCATGTGGGTGGGTTTGTGTTCATTCTAGGACCCAGTGTGTCTCTCCAATGTAGTCTCCTGTGAGGCTGGGAGTCTCTCCCTGTGCCTCAACCCCCACAGGTATTTTCAATCAGTGCCCTGAGGCTTTATTTCCTGGCGCTGGGACCCTGGGTTGCGTACAGTGCCTGGCTTCACAATTGCTTCCTCGCTGTGTCTGCCTGTTACCACCCCTTGCCTGTGGTCTGCACACCCAGGGTCTGCCCACTGCAGTCTTGCCCACCTGGGATGCCTTACGCACCTTGTGCCACCACTTTTTGTGCAGCAACCCCTCTCCACCCGGATGCCCAACTCCACCCTTCCTACTGGTCTGGATGAATGTGTCTATTTTAACTCCTTGGTTGTTGGACTTCTGTACAGTTCAATTTTCTGTCAGTTCTGGTTGTTATTTTATTTCTAAATTGTTTTTGTCCTTATTTGGGTTGTGTGAGGAGGCACATTGTGTCTACCTATGCCTCCATCTTGGCCAGAAGTCCCCATTTTGTTTTAATGAGACATCTAGATATAGCCATTGAACGAGGATGAAAGTGGAAGTTTAGGCTTCAAGTCTGACTGAGGTCTGCCATAGTGATCAGATAAGTCAGTAATAATGGTTCTCAAATTTACATCTCTAAACTCCAAATCTTCCTGACCTCAGGACTCATATGCCTTTTGATATCTTTGGATACTGACAGATACCTAATTTAACCTGTCCAAAACCAAAATCAGGAAACTCAATGTCTCCTTTCACTTCCCAAATCTGTTTCATCTCTTTGTCTTTGGTTTAAGAAATAGCATCTACATTTTCCCAGGATGTCAGATTAAAAGCCTTGGAATCATCTTGGACTCTTTTTCTTATACTCCACACATGTTAAACAAACAAGAAGGCCATTCAAATTATGTGACTCTAAAGTTGTGGCAGCCCAGACAAGCAAACCAAAATGTAAGCCTCTAAACACCTCCAAGTTACCAAACCAAAACACTAATGATAACCAATCACAATCAACCAGGCTTGATGCTATGGTCAGTCACGTAATCTCCTTTCTTGGCTCCGTACTTTCTCTGCATCAATCTTACCCCTGGCTCCTGTCCAGGAGTACCCCTAACTGTTTCTGGTTTGGACGCCCAATTCAAATCAATTTTACACAAATGAACTCAAAATTTTCTCACACACCCAACTCCTCAGAAAATCCTGTTAGTTCTATATTCAAAACACGCCTAAAATCTGACCCCACGTCACCATCTCTCATCCTGCTTCAAGTCACCCCCCGAGTTGTTACCAGGACTATTATAACTCTCTCCTGGGGGGGGGGTGTCCTGTCTTGCCCTCTCCCACTCCAATTTCACTCTACACAGCAGCCAGAATGACTAATTCAAATGTAAATTGAATCATGATATCCTCTTTTAAAACTTACCAATCACCAATCTTTTTCTACCATACTTAGAATAGATTCTAAGCTTCTTGGCTTTAAGGCCTTCCACAGTGGAACCCTGGATACTTGTGAGATCTCATTTCACACAGTTCCCTCTTACTCACAGAGTTCCAATTGCACTTCTTGCTGTCTCTCAGACATCCTCTCAACTCCAAGCTCTGCACTTACTGTTCCCTCTGCCTGGAACTCCTCCCCCAAGATATCACATAGCTTATCCCTCACATCAGTCCGGTGTCTGCTCAAACCCCCTGAGTGTTTTCATCACACCCAGAAGAGCTCCCACTTTTGATTCTATTGCCTTCATTTTCTCTTCCCAGCACCCACCACTCCCTGACGTTCTGCTTAAACATGTACACATACTTCTTCACTCCTCAGCTGAACGATGTTGTGAGAACAGAAACTTAAGAGTGTTTTGTTTACAACTTTAGTCATAAGAACTAGAATAATGACAGCTATTCATTGGGAGTTAAATAAGTAATAGTCAATGAATAAAAGCGTGCAGGCTCTGCTTGTTTCCCCCCTGCAAAATAAAGTTTTAAGCCAGATAATCAATAAGATCACTGCTAGCTTTAAAAACCCACAATTCCTTGCTTTATTTTTTTCAGCTCATAATCTTTCTTTATTACACACAGAAAAACAACTATGCCAAAAAACAAAAAGCAAATAAAGCAATGAGCTGAATCCAGTAGCATCTCTACCATAACTTTTAAGGCTTTGCTCTTGAATTTTCTTCTGATTAAGTTTCTCATTTCTGAGAATCTACAAATCCATGGAAAGTAAATTAGTTATAACTAATGCCACGTGTGCAAAGAATTTGAGTTTGTCAGATAAAGTAAACTGAGACCCTGCTGAGGTCTAGAAGCTCAGAACCAGCCTTTCTTTCTCCAGAAAACTTTATACAAGTAGCCACATACTCATGGGTACCCCTATGTTGTTCTCTTTGAGGTCCTAATTTGTAGGCACTGCCAGGCAGTGTGTTATAATCAAAGGAGTAATCTGATCCTGATTACCTGTTCCAACACATTCTGTGGGTATAGACAGATAATAAATTATCTGAGCTTCATCTATTGAATGCATTGATTGAAATAATGAAATAGCTTCATGCAGAAATTGATCTGTGTGTTTAAGATAAAGGAACAGATGAACCTCTTTCATAATGTTTATGACTGCAAGTCCATTGTGGCTTCCATTCAACATGAAGAAGATTGAAGTCAATTTAGAGTAACCCCAGTACTATGCTTTACTAATAGATGAGAGGGATGGTACAGTTCATTTTTTAAAAAAACACCCTTACTCTTGGTCAAACTCAAGAGAGAATATAGAGGATATACCAATTGTTCTTTATTTTGAGACACAATTTACATCCCATAATCACCCACAGGGGTTACAGTTTGGGCGTGGCTTCTCCCCTCTCAGAATTGTCTCCCACTTTTACCCTTGTAGTCACTAGGAAGTCACACCCCTTTCTCCATGATTAAAGTCAATTTGCTCCCTCTGCATTTCTCTCCCTGGGCCTTCCTCTTCTTCCCAAGTCTCTGGCACAAGTTACCAAATATTTGTGGATAGGAGTGTCATTTATGTAGGTTGTTGCAAGCGAAAAATTGGCAAGACCATGGAATAGTTTCTGTCTGTCTTTTTTCTCATTTGATCTATGCTACAAGTTTCTCCTATTGCTATCCTGATTTTTATGTGTCTAATCTCCATGAAGGAGGAAGAATGGGAGAGAGAAATCAGTTTGTCTCATTATAATTGGCAAAGTAAGATGGAGGAGGTTTTGGAGGAGACTTACCCATGAGATGAATTTTAGGGTCAACACACACACGTAACAGGGTATTGCACCACAGTGACAAAAAGGAAGTTGGAGAAGCAAAGAGGCAAAGCTTTGAAACACAGCCTTCTCTTCTTCATAGTATGAACTACAGTAGTACATGGATAGATTCTGTACCTCAGCTCAGAATCTCACCTAAATGTTCCAGAGGTCTGGTTCTAGTTTGGCAGGTTATAAGTGAGAGAGACAAAGAACAAATGAAAGGGTTAGGGGAGCTTTTTACTGGCAGCTCTGTTGAGAAAATGACAACCAACCTTAAACCTCAGGTTCACAAGGCCTATTTCTGCAAAGTGAAAAAAATCTACCAATGCATCTGAGCACCTGAAATTAGGATGTGCAAACCATTGTGCTCAGCATTCCAAGTGCAGTCCTGAAATATAATGTCAGGCAGAGTGGGGTGCCAAAAATGGGAAGTCAAAAGGCTGAGTGAGTTGTCAATGGGAGGCTCATTACAAACTCTGATGCGCTCCTTGGCATTTACCCTGACAATCTGAGGCTATGACATTAACGTGCGGCTCTTTATGTGAGTCTGAGTCTTGCTGCTTCCCCAGAAAGAAAGATGAGGTGGGGGCAGGGTGGGGGAACTAAAATATTTTAATTTCTTCTGCAGTTTCACTAAAAGCCCAGAAATAGTGTTAGATCTATATGAAGGATATCATCAAAAATAAAAGTATAAGACTGTATTTCATTCACATATTTGTAATGATTTATGATGTCATCATTTCAGATACTTTTCAAATAAATATGCATATGCACCTTAAAAAATACTTAAATGACTAGAAAAATGTGAACTAAATTTGAAGAAGAGAAAGAAAATAGCTTTTCTCCTTTTTTACAAAGCAATTCAAAGGTCTTTTCCAATTGATAACAGCAACTCCAAAATATGTACCTAAGTGTATATCTGTGTCCAGGGTTTGGACCGCTTTTTGACAACACATGACATAAATCCTGGTTAGGGAATAATTGCCTGGGACGGTGCCGAGTTACTAGGTCATTTAAATCGATGCTGTGTGGTATTGCACACTTAAAATTATTTATACTGCTCTTATCCCAGCTACAATCTGTTTTCTCTCACTAATGCAGTGAAGAACAATTTACTCTGGAATACCAAAGTCCTTCTGATTTCATTTTTGCTCCACATCTGCTGCTGTGAGTGCCAGTCCTAGAAATAAAACCAAATAAACACATGGAAGCTTTGGGGAAAGTAGGTTTTAGAGTAAACATCAACAAAAATTTTCAAGTTCTGTTTCTGACACTTTGTTCTAATTAACTTTAATGGTTGGTTGCAGTTGTTCTTTTGAGAGGTTTAGAGTTCTTTTTTTTCTTTCTTCCTTCCTCTACTCTCCCCATTCCTTTTTAGGGATATTATCTTCCCTTGTGGACGGAGGCAGGGGGTGTGCCTCTTACAGTTTTCACTCAGAGGTTACAGTCTGTGGCTTATGTTACTTGCACAATCAAAATCATGGCTGTTTGTGAAAAGTAAGAGAGTACTGATGCTCAAAACTGAAACAACCAGAAAACCCTAGAGAAGATATCAATAAACAAAGTTTTGTTTAAATCACAGTTGTTTTCTTCACATAAAAATTCTTAGTTCATCAATGCTCTCAGGAAAAACCTGCACAAGCACCACAGTCACTGCAGAGCTTCTGCTTCTTCGTGTCCACACCAATGCTGGTCTTTGCAGCCCCTGGCTTTCTTCATTCTCTTCTTGCAGTCCTTTTGCTGTTCTGTCGAGGTCTTTTTCTTCTCATATAGGCCATGTCTAACCCAAGTTTTGTTTTGGGTTCATTCTTCTCTGTGTCATCTAAGGAATCATAAGTCACACCACAGCCAGTTGTCTTGTCACCGCCAGAATGGGTTTTGACCCCGAGCACAAAGATGATGCCTGGTGTGGTCTTGTTACATCCAGGCCAGTTTTTCCTGAGTTTCTGACCTAGGCCCTGTGGCCTCCCCAGGGTGACATCCCAGGTGACATTGTTTCCGCTGACATCGTCTGCAGGTCAGGAACTCTCTGGTCTGGAGAGTCCCCGCGCTCACAACGGCACCGATCTCCAAGCAGCCGGGAGGAAAGACCTGCAGTTGTTTTTTATTAAACCTTTATGTTACTTACATCCTCCTGAAAAGCTGTTGGGAGTTCTTAGCTGTATTTTTTTAACAACAACAAAAAAAAAAGCAGGGTTGGTTAGAAATGAATTAAGAAATCAGACACTGTGGGTTGTGGGTAACTAATAAAAAATCAAATAACTCCCCATTATTGTAAGCCAAGGTCTGAGATGCACTTCTGGCTATTATGGGATTTTGGAGTTGATATCTAGGAGTTGTGAACATGCTAAAGATCAGACATGAACAACTCCATTGGTCTTCCAGAGCTTTCTCATCATGAAGGACCAGGAGGCTTTCAGTAGAGACTCTCCGTCGCCTATCCCAATGCACCTCTTTTCTTCTAGTAACACTTCAAGTTCACTTCAGGGCTGAGCGTCAGCACTCAGTAAGGAAATATTGAATATTCTAAAACAAACAAACAAATGAAAAAAGAAAACAAGGTTAACTCATTCTTCTTGACAGTGATGGGTGTGTCTGTGGGCATGTGGCCCCATAGTTCCAGCCCATGAGATTAGTCAACTTGCTGAGAATTTTCTGAGAGAGATTTCCTCAGTATTAAAAGAGAAATACAGGGAGGGATCACCCCACTTCTTCTTTTGGGAGATGGGTCTGTACTTGATTTCTTCCACTTCTGTAGCCATTCTTCTCATGGACACGGAGGGAACCAGTGTGAGGACAAGCCAACGACCTGGAGACAGCGCAGCAGAAGACTGGAAGCCTGTGTCCTTGATGACATTGCTAGCCCAATGAAGAGTCTTTGTAAAAAAAGTGATTAATGTGCATATCATCAGCTCCTTGCCCAGCGTCCCAAACCCATCCATGGATGACTTCTGGCCAGTTTCTGTGCAGAGGAAGATATGTCCAAAGGAGAATCACACCACTCCACCCTCTTCCAAGACACTGAAGGTGAAAGGTAGATCCACTGAAAGCCACAGATGCAGAGGAAAAACAGGGCTAGGCTGAAGAATGTATTCCCCACTGGCAGGGCAGTCCACTAAAACTGGGAGCAGGACAGCAGGCCCCAACTGAGCTATTAGATTTAGAACGCTGGAAGCAGAAAACCACAGCATCTGGAGAGCTGCTTTCCCCCCCCCCTTCAGCAATGTAGTCTGACACCAGCAATAGCGTCAGGGCTGAATTACCGCAAATGAGGAGCAAGAAGGATGAGGCCATCTAGGGGCTGCGTGAGAGCACATGTGGGGTACTTCCCAGGGCTTCCTGGATGTTTCAGGAAGAATTTGAGGATGGGGTTGCTGGATGTCCAGGCAGAGGGCTATTCTTTTGTTAACTTTATTATATGCCCAAATATTTGTGACAAGGGAAAACATGAGTACTCTGTTATCAAGGCAAGAGTCACTTTCATTTGGGAAGGCATAGACAACTGATTCATGGAGAAAAATTCCTTAATAGCTACTATGCCCAAATGGCTTTTTTTAATGGTACATTGAGGAGTTGTTGTTGCTGTTTTAATTGAGTTCATTAGTGTTGCTGACTCATGACAAAATGAATGAATACATTCTATAGTAAGACTGGTCACCCATTTGAGATCTTATACAACTTAAGTTTTTAAAGTATTCTTTCTGAAATATTTGTGTATGTAAGACTCACCTAGGATCCTTGTTTAAATTGCTGAATTCTGGAATCTGCAAATTCTTTTTATGAAGGACTGAGGTGGGGCCCAGAAATCTGCATTTAATAAGTCCCATGTGACTCTAATACAGGTGCTCTGTGGAGCACGCTCTAAGAAACTGCCATAAGAATTTTGCATTAAAGAACAGATGTTATAAATAAAAATATGTAGCTTTCCCCTCCAAGAAGGCTTTCCATTAGAAATATTGTTTCAGTGTTGGGAATGAAATTGATACCGAATAGACCTTTTGGGATTTACAAATAGTCATGAGTTGTGATTCAGCCACCCAAGAGCTATTGTATTGTCATCATTTTTCCTCATAGAGGTTCCTTAAGTCTCACAGAGTAATTTTTTGTTTGTTTTTAAGAGGAGGGGATGAGAAATATAGGAGATAACACTCACTTCATATTTCCTCCCTAACTGCAAGTGGGAGACAAAGAGGAGGTTAAAAGTCTACCATCCTTGAGACCAAGAAGTATTGATTTGTGATTTTTCTGAGAGCAGAGATTGCTATTCATCCTTCATTCCCAGCACCCACCAGTGACGGTACTCTACCTACTACCTTGCACGTAATAGGAGCTCCCTAAGTATCTGTCAAATGTTAGTGAATTGGGGGCACAGTTTCTGAGCTTACACTAATCCTAAGACAACAACAGATATCCTCAATTCTTTGCTCCAAGAGGGAAGAGAAACATTTTGTGTTTGTTTGCCCAACATTGTGTATAGTGGGCACTACACAAATGTTTGAAAATAACTGAATGAATGCATTAATTTACACAAATCCATTACACAAAAACTCATAAATGCATTAATTTATGAGTTTTTCAAACTAATTTTCTTTTTTTGTAATGGAATCTTTCCTTCAAAGAAAAACTGATGCCAGACCCCTTCAGAGAAGACAGACAAAATCAAAGCTGAGAGACTGGAAGTTAAAGGCTCCTTGTCTTTGCATCTCCACCATCCCCCAGCAATAAATAATTCCTGAGCCAAAGTTCAAAAATATTCATCTGTGCCATCTTCCCAATGTTTTGTGCAACTGTCTATACTTAAAGATTTTATACTTTATGGGTTATTAAAAAGCTCACTTTTGTGTGGCCCATCTTTTAACGACAAGCAGAACAGAATTTTTTATTTCCTTGTAGATGAGACATCTTTCAATCTTCAAGTCATAGAATGTACAAACCCTGCACTTCTTCCATTATAAAATTGAAAATAAATTATTATATATAATTAGGAAACATAGTTATTCTAAATAGTTCTTCTTAATTCATTTTTACAGATTGCTTCTGTCATAAATTCTCCTTATTTATAGTAGATTATGTTAGCTATAATTTTTCCTATTTGTAACCACTTTCCAACCAGCTTTCTTCTGGTTCCTTTGGTGAGCCAGTGGAAATAAAAATCAGTGTCCCCTGACTCTGACCATACCCACTACCCCACCACCATCACCTTCATCATTTTCATCTGAGAGAAATCAAAACAGAGGACTCACCAGAGCACTATCAGAGGACTCATTTCCCTAACTACAGTGATTGGCTCAGGAGTGAGCATGTGACTTGAGATTGACAGATGGGTACTGGGAAGGAAAGGTCTTATTTCCATTCTACTGCCACGCTATCAGTGTGGAAGTTTGGGGATGTCAGTGATCAAGTTGCTCACCAAATGGGAGGAAGCTCGGCAAGACAAGGAATGACCTGAAGATGTCATTTGAACCTCTGGGTCCGCCTACATCACACATTATTCCACCTCTGACTTAATGTGTGAGCTTAAACATTCCCTTTTCTCTTAAAATAGAGTTAGTTGATTTCTGTCACTTAATAAAACAAACATCAATTATATTCAGAAGAACAGAAGGAATTTATGAAATTATAGAACCCTGAAGAGCACTTACCATATTAAATCAAATTTGTTCTTAGTGTCTTTCTTTATTTGTAATTAAAAAAAAGTATGTAAAATAGATGTGAAAGTATACTCTAAAATACTAAAACTTTGCAGTTAATAAAACTTTTCCCAAATGGCCATATAGCTAACTATGAAGCTATAAAGATTCTAATATTTTATTTTGATAAACATCATTGAATGTTTTATGTTATATGCACTGTTCCAGGTGAGAAGGTAGAAAGAAGTGGGTGTTTCTATTCATTTAAATTTTTTTCTGTGCTTTTTTTCATTTAAAAATTTTTAAACATAAATTGTACATTAACTTTTAAATTACTTTCAACAAATTAATGATAGTAATAATTAACATTTAACTAGTACTTATAATGTGTGTGGTGCATGCCAGGCTACGTACTTATCATCTCAGTTTGGTTAACCCTCACAATGACTGAAGAGGGTTGCTGTGGTGGCCAGCCACCAACATGGCCTCTGGAGACACATGCCTGCTGGTGCTCACCCTCTAATGTATCCCCCATCCTCACTGAGTGAGGCTGACCTATGTGCCGATAATACATTGTGAAAAAGAGCATGTGTGCTTCCTGCCATACATGCACTGTCTAGAAAGGGAAAATAAAGGTCATTCTTAAATGGCTCCTCACACAGCGACCACTTCAGGTGTTGTCTCTTTTCCACTAACCCTGGACAAGTAAAAGGAAAACAATACAGTACAATACTGTCAGTTTTATTATACAAAGAAGTTTAATATAGTCGATTTCATATGTTGCAATGTTACAGAAAACGCGCCCACAGCAAATGCCTCCTTTTCCTGAGACATTTTTTGTAGTTTTTACAAGGTTTTGAGGTAGAAACAAAGTGTCTCACATATAGCAATACTCAGTAAACATTAATTAACAAACACGCCATATATTAAATTCACAAAAAATTATGAAATTTAAAAAATGAGTAGAAAGGGCCCTGGCTGGTGTAGCTCAGTGGATTGAGCGCGGGCTGCGAACCAAAGTGTCGCAGGTTCGATTCCCAATCAGGGCACATGCCTGGGTTGCAGGCCACGGTCCCCAGCAACCGCACACTGATGTTTCTCTCTCTCTCTCTTTCTCCCTCCCTTCCCTCTCTAGAAATAAATAAATAAATTTAAAAAAAAAAAAATGAGTAGAAAGGAGGATGACTCACTACTGATAGATGAGCGAAGAACAACAGGTACATGTGTATACTTCTACCAAAGGCCACCATGTGTCCTTGTAGTCTGCTGTCCTCTGTCACTGCACTTCCCGAACCTCTGCCTTCACAAGTGCTGCAGACAAACCGGGCACCCAGCTGCCATCCTCGTGGCTCCACCTTTCTCTATTCCAGCCACGTCACATACCCACACCTCACCTGTCCTCCGCATACACGATGCCTGCCACAGAACAGCCATCACCCTGCCCTGAAATGAGACTGTGTGTCCGTGTGCACGCGTGTGCCACTGTGTCCTGTCTGTGACCGGATTCTCTCTGTACAGCTGCATTTTCAGCAGCAGCAGTCAAGTTTGCCAAAACAGCTAAGTTTTTTCTTTACTAATGCCAGCACAACCCTGGTAAGATTATTTCTGCATTTTTCTTATCTCCAGAATGTTGAAAGCAGAACCCTGCAGGCTAAAGCAGAACCACATGAGCCACACAAAACATGAAACTGAAATCACAATGAACCAGCACGACATAAACAAACAGGAAAAGGGACGGGGACACCACTGTTCATGGGGGAAAACTCCAGGGAGACTCAGAACGCCCAACAGTTCTGCCTAGAGAAAAACGTTATATGGTGCCTTCACGAAGCAAATATTTCATAGAAAAGAATGGCTGAAAGCAATGTTTTCTTAACACTTCTAATACCACAGTTCTAAAATAAAAGTAGATGAGAAAACGGGAACTAACACTGAATTGAGTATTCAAGAAGCGTGGGTTTTGGTATAAGCTTTGCTAATAGCTTGCTCTAGAAGCTTGGCAAATTTTTCTGTTTATCTGAGTGTTATTTTTACCTCTATAAAAGATGATGGTTTGACTGTAAGATTCCTCAAGTCACTTTGGCTTTAATATTTTTTGTTATTAATTGAAGATGAAACCACAATTTCATGAAAGTTGAATAAATGGGCTCAGCAGGGAAAAGTTAAAATAGATTATAGAAATTATTAAAAGTGAGCAAATAATGGTTTTTATTGTAACAGATGGATTTTCTAAAGATGAAGATCAGCTGGACTTAATCTGCAGTTCAGTCAGCGTGCGAGCAAAGGCACTTTCTCTGCTGAGGACCTCCTTGCTGGCACTGGAGGCCGGAGTTGCAATGGGCAAGAGGGGAAAATGCACATTTCTTCTTAAAACAATTTTCAAAGAGTAGATGTTATTATCTCTTCTAATGGTTTATTTGAAGCAGAAAAAAATAATGTGCAGGTGGCTTTTCACTGTTTCTTTGATTTCAGAGTACTTGAGGTAAGAGATTAAAATTCCTACTTTTGTTTCTTGTTTCCTTCTTTGCCGGTATCCATATGCCCTCTGTCTCCCCCACTAGCAGCACTCACAATGCTTAAAGGAAGAAGACAGATGATCAAAAGAAAATAGCAAAATGATATGGTAAGTGCCAGTGGCAGTGCTTTGAGGTAAATATCTAACAACTGGCTCTGAGGAGAGGCAGTGTCCTGATTTGTAGTGCTTGCCAAATGTAATGGTGTAAACACTCCCACTGTGGCCGATTTCAGGCCACCGATATGGCATCGACTGACCGCAAAATGTTTGAACACTAGAAACCAACTCTCACAAGATAGTATAAGCTAGCTCTATAGCATACCAGTGTGTATATAACACACACACACACACACACACACGTACACATACACACACACAAAGTGATTTAGATGCTCACCACTAACTCTGCGAGGGGTGGGAAGTTGTGGGGGCTGGGACAGCAGAGAGAGCTGTGAGAGTGCAGTGGATTAGGGACAGGAGTCGTTTGCCAGGGAGCACTGGGTTTGTGGTGGGAAATCAGAATAGGAATGCAGAGTGGAGGGAGACTGTGAAGAGCCAGGTAGGTCGTAATAAGGAGTTAGGGTTTCATCTGGAGAACAGACGGGAATCTGGGACACATCAAGGTGGTGATTCAATGTAGAGTAATGATAGAAAGTGATTTATTTTAGGAAAATAATTAAGGTGCATTGTGAATTATGGACATATTCTGAGTCCAACCTGAGCTATTTTAAGCAAAAACAACAATATTATAACAGAGACAACTTCATAGCAATGCATGTGAGTCAATGAAACTCAAAAGCCACTTGGGTTTTCAAGGTCCACACCAAGCTCTGAAAAGCTGTCAGGAATCCAAGACATGCTCTCTCTGTCTCACATCTGCTTTGCTTTGTACCTCTGCTCACATCCTTCTCTTTTTCAGCAGAGTGCTTTTCTCTGCAACTTCTTTTATACGGTAAGAAAACAGCTGTTCAAAACTGATCTAATTTAAAAAATTAGTTGTGATTTACCTGACTCTGACATGGTAACTACTTCTTATCCAATCACCTTTTTCCATGCCAGACAGGAGGCATGGAAAAAGTAGGCCGCATATGAGCCTACAGCTTGAGAAAGGAAAGAGGGTGGGTGTACAGTGGTCAGTTCTCATGAAGGAGGTCACTATGAGCTGGGTAGATATTATCAAAGTACCTACTAGAGATCAGAAGTAACAAAGAATAGTAAGAAAGACCCATGTTTGAATCCAAATTCTTTAATATATTTTCTATGTGACCGTCAGCAAGTCAGAGTGCCTTTCCCGGACATAATTTTCTCACAAATAACTTGAAGATAACAAAAGTACTAATCTAATCGGGTCACTATGAGGGGGAACTGAGCTAACCCACCTGAAGGAACTTAAAATAGTACCTGGTATATACTAAGTCCTAATTAAGTATGTATTATTATATAAATGTATTATTGTTATTAGTGCTCAAGTTAATAAATATAGAAAATAACTAATTTAGAAAATAAAGAAAAAACACAAAGAAGAACATCTAAATTGGTGAAAACACCTATACCCCCAATATCCTGGATGTTAACACTGTTAACATTTTAGTAGAGAGTCTTCAAATGAAAGAGACATTTTTTCACATTCCTTTGCAGGAATGCAGGGGAATGGAAAAGCCTTTGCAACCATTTGAATGTAGGCAGTAAAGAGGTGGACAAACTCAACATAAATATTACGAGCTTAATACACTCATATGTCCCAACACATAAGCTATATTGGTCCTACTTCCCTCCTTGATACAATTTTAACAAGACATAATTTTCCAGATTGGAGTAGATAAGAAGCAGCAAAATTGGAAGAGACTCTGCAAGTGACATTCTTTCAAGTGTTCAGTAAGTCCATAGTCACACCTTAATGACATAAGAAGTGATAACCAGCCCCGGCTGCTGTGGCTCAGTGGATTGAATGCTGAGGGCCTGCAAACCAAATAGTCACCAGTTCAATTCCCATTTGGGGCACATGTCTGGGTTGCAGGCCAGATCCCCAGTAGGGGACATGCAAGAGGCAACCACACATTCATGTTTCTCTCCCTCTCTTTCTCCCTCCCTTCCCCTCTCTCTAAAAATAAGTAAATTAAATTTAAAAAAAAAAGAAGTTATAACCAACAGTCTTACTGGGAAGGGAGACCTCCAACATATTAGAAAAAATAAAATAAAAACTTAAAAAGTGAGAGTTAAGATTTGGGGAAAAACATTAATAGACACCATCATAGTGTCCACCTGATGGAGATAATCTTTGCAGTGATTGATGACAATGATCCCTGTCATCAAGGAAATTTTCATACTGCTCTGTAAGTGACAGCAATGGGGCATTCCTAGAATTCCCAAAGTCAGTAGAATTAAATTATGACATATTAGGAGAGTTTCTCACATGTAATGGGAAATAATTTTACTTCAGTGCCAACTCTAACAGATTGATTGGCAGAGCTGTGGAGAGGACTGTGCTAACAATGACTCTGAAGCTTTCTCACTCTTAGAAAAGGCCGTGAAGCATTCTCAACAGCATGTGCCTTGGCCTTCAGAGCTGGTAGGGGCTGCCTCTGTGTATTAATCTATGCTTGGCTTGACTGAGCTCAGTTAGAGATATTAACCCACATACAGAAAAAAATTGTCAAGAGAGGTAGGAATTATTGGCATGGAGCCTAGTTTGGGATAGACCAGCTATATCAGTATTTGAATAACATTTTCAAAAAATATCAAATCTGAGAGACAAGACTAATTTCTTCAAAGGGATGTTATCATTATGGTTATTTTGTAGGCTTATAGGTTAAGTTAAAAAAATCCTTGCTCCCTGCCCACAGTTATTTTCACACACAAAAACATTTCTCAATTTTGAAATATCTTGGATACCTTAACAATGGAAGAGGAGTAGCACAAAGATTCTGATCACTAAAATATAATATCTGATATGAATAATTAAGAGATATTCAGTTCTGCCTCTTGTGAGCATGATTAATGTAAATCATGTTAAGTAGTTAGCCTCCAAATAAAAACTGCCTCTTGGTACAGACAGAGCTTCCATATTGATATGTCATTAACCATGGGTTTGGATGTGAACCCCAAGATGGAATGAAATCTAAAGGACAAATTTGCAGTAACAGTGGGTGGTTTCTACCTGAAGCTGCTTCTCATCTTGGCCCCTTTACATAGGACAAATGAATATATTGCCCTGAACAGTAAAAACACTGCCTACTATGAACTAGATTATTTTGGAGGCATGGGGATTCTTTTCTCCGTTGTTTCTGAGGGAGAAGTAATAAAGAAATGAGAGAATAAAGCCAAAGACATCAGAGTTTAGCATATGGAGGAAACCTGAGCCCTGCTTCACAGGTATGGCCACCAGACTTCAAGAAAGGAATGCCTACTTGTTAATTTTTATATGGTTTGTGTTTATGAAATATAAGTCCCCTTCTTTTCCTTAAGTATTCATTTGTACCCAGGAAGTCATGATAATGAATTTCTGTGTTTTATTTATTTGTTGTGTTTTGGACATCACAGAGCGGGACTGAGCCTCACATCTGGGCTGATAAAGTGAGTCCTGGGGATAGCACGTTTGGGGTGAGAGGAAACTGTGTGACTGAACCATGTCAGCAGAAGTGGAAGTTGGTGCTGTAGGTAGCAAAACCTGCTGAGAGTTCACACAAACATTTACTGATAGCACTGGATGCAGGAGTGGGGGGGCTCTGAATGGATCTTATTGGATCTGGAGAAGCAATGACCCCAACTGATATCAAGGACTCATCTTTTAACAATAAATAAATAAACCTATTATGTAGTTCTTAAATGTATGCTTAAATCAAAACTATACATACACTGACTCACCTCCAAAATGGGGTGTATTCAAACAAAAAGACAGTGAATGGTTTGGTAACAGATTGGAAACAGTGTTGGGAGTGCAGGCTATTCTTCATGACACTAATAGGTGGATCTTCTACAAACTGCTTAAATGCAGGTAAATGAATCTTAATCCCTATAGAGTTTTTATTTTTTATGTTTAGTTTAGGAATTTCTAATTGTAAGGTTTGTTTCAGTTTTTTTAAAAAGCTGAAAATTGGAGAAATTCCTACCTTAAAAAAATTTTATAGCCCACTGTGTGTGTGTGTGTGTGTGTGTGTGTGTGTGTGTGTGTTTACTGCAAACCAGATTGAAGGAACACATACAAGAATAGTTCACGTTTTGCAGTCCACTCTCATTTTCTGTTTTAGTCACATCCCTTCAGGTCTTAGCCATACTGGAAATGTGTGACATAACATAAGAGAAAAGGTCTTCTTGTTTTCTCATGCTTATGTTTAGCAGCACTCTCCTGTAGGTCACATCCTCCCTATGAGGGATTGCCTAATAACTAAGAGGAACGGGGAAGGGCAGGAGAGTGGAGAAGAGAAGAATGAATTCAGTTACCTCCTTCATCATAGAAGTTTTCCTTCATATATTATTTCATTAAACTAATCCTCATATATTATTATCCACAATTTATTTTTTTTAAAGCTGTAAAAAATTAAGTCACTTGACCAAGATCACATAAACGGTAAGAGAGGTCCACCTATACCCACACCAGAGGTTTCCAAAGCATGCTCAGTGTTGCTAAGTATGTTCCAAAGAAACTGAAACTTGCTTGATTATGTAAAGCTTGGTAAATACTGGACTGAGCAACATTATGGTGTCTTTACTACATAATTCTCTGAGTCACTAATTGATGAGGATGCTTACCATTTACCAAAAAAGTAAAATAGTAAAGAAACTTTCATTATTTTTTAAGAAGTTTAACTCCTGGGATTAGTGTTCAGTGAATTATTCCCTTTGGGAAATAAATACTACACCAAACTATGTTGTTTTCAAAAAGAAAGGATTTGATCAGTCCAGAACCAGTGCAAAGACATGATCACAATCTTCCAGAACATGGTTCAGGCCAGGTGTCTGGTAACACATCAAAATGCCCTAGGATTCTGAGTACAAGCAAGGAGTCTTTATTGATTTTGTCTGGTTGCTTGACAGCCTGAGCCATGGGTGATGTGGGGTTACAAATCCCATCAAATTTACAGGAACTTTTTGACAGACTGTGTCTGCCTCCTATGCTGCAGTGATATGGTTGAACCCTTCTTGAGTTTATACATTGATTACAAACTTGGATTACATGCCACTGAAATTTCTAACTTGCTGGCTGGAGAAAGACCAATAGAATTTTCCTCTTCACTAATGCATGTTTATCTTTTCTATTTGATAGTTATTTTGCTAAAAATGTAATGTTATTATAATAATTTGCATATATTTATTTTATCCTTACCCAAGGACATTTTTCATTGCTTTTAGAGAGAGAGGAAGGGAGAGAGAGTGATACTGATGTGAGAGAGAAGTACTGATTGGTTGTCTCCCATACATGCCCAGATGGAGGACAGTATGTACCAGGATCACAGACTGAATCCACAACCTAGCTATGTGTCCTGACCATGAATTGAACCCACGACCTTTTGGATACAGGTGACACTCCAACCAAATAAGCCATACCAGCCAGGGCTATATTGTAATAATTTTGTATTGAAAAAATAATTATCATTTTTGTTGAAAATTATGGTAAAAATTTCAAACACTATGAAAACATATATAATAAAAAATAATTCTCTTTTCCAATCTATCATACTTATGTTTTCCAAAGTCAGCTACTGAGACCAGTTTCTTGGAAATTCTATCAGATATTTTCTATATATAAACACAAGCATATATACCTGAGTGTGTTTATGGGTATTTTTGCAGAGAGTACATGCAGTGAGAATTGTTATACACAGTGTTCTGTTTCTAATGTTTTGAAGATTTCCTAACTGAAGATTTTTTTAATGTAACTAAATTTGAGATAGAATGGACTAACATAATCCATGTTAAGTAAAAAAGTGAATTTGACTAGCTGGATTGGTCTAAGAAATGCAACTGTAATAAATGATGTACCATATAACCCATTCATTCTATAAGACTGACTCTATTCTATTATGTGGATATTAATCCTCAAGGAGCAAGCAAAGGAATGTGGCATGAATTGGGAGGTGGAGAGAAAATCAGGAGCTGTTAGGCCATTTACAGAACGTGGTGTTTTTTAAAAGATTGTATTTATTTATATATTTAAGGGATCCCACCCTTCCCCTATGTATCATTAGTGAATATGTTCTCCCATACCTTTGATTCCCTTTTTATTTTGATGATGTTTTCTTTAGCCATGCAGAAACTTTTTAATTTGATGCACAGTACTCCCACTTGTTTATTCTTTCCTTTATTTCCATTGCCCTAGAGCATATATTGGTGCAACATTGCTGCATGAGATATCTGAAATTTTCCTGCCTATGTTTGCCTCTAGGACTTTTATGGTGTCACAATTTGTGTTTAAGTCTTTTATCCATTTTGAGTTCATTCTGGTGTATGGTGTAAGTTGGTGATCTGGTTTCTTTTTCTTTTTCTTTTTTTTTTTTGGCGTGTACCAGTCCAGTTTTCTCAACACCATTTATCGAAGAGGCTATTTTTACATTATTGTATGCTCCTGCCTCCCCTATCAATTATTACTTGGCCATACAGACATGGATTTACTTTTGGGCTCTCTATTCTTTTCCATTGATGTGTCTGTTCTTGATTACAGTGGCCTTGTAGTATAGTTTGATATCCGGTATTGTGATCCCTCCTACTTTGTTCTTCTTTCTCACGATTGCTGAGGCTACTCAGGGTCTTTTGTTGTTGTTGTTGTTGTTGTTGTGGTTGTTCCATATAAATTTTTGAAATATTTGTTCTAGATGTGTGAAATATTCCATTGGTATTTTAGTAGGAATTGTGTTGAATCTATGCATTGCTTTGGGTAGTATGGACATTTTAATGATATAAAGAACTCATACTACTCAACACCAGGAAAACAAACAATTCAATTAAAAAATGGGCAAAGGACCTGAATAGATACTTCTCCAAGGAGGACATAGAGATCATCCATAGACATACAAAAGGATGTTCAATATCACTAGCCATCAGAGAGATGCAAATTAAAAGCACAATGAGATATCACTTCATACCAGTCAGCATGGCCATCATAAACAAATCAACAAACAACACATGCTGGCAAAGATGTAGAGAAAAGGGAACCCTAGTGCACTGTTGGTGGGAATGCAGACTAGAGCAGTCACTGTGGAACACAGTATGGAATTTCCTCAACAAACTAAAAATGGAACTGCCTTTTGACGCAGCAATTCTATTGCTGGGGAGTATAACCTAAAAATCCTGAGTCACCAGTTTGAAAGAATTTATACACCTGTATGTTCATAGCAGCACTATTTATAGTAGACAAGTGCTGGAAATAGCCTACGTGCCCATCAGTAAATGAGTGGAAAATACCTGGTACATTTACACAGTGGAATACTACACAGCAAAAAGAAAGAACTCCTACCTTTTTCGACAGTATGGATGGAACTGGAGAACACTATGCTAAGTGAAATAAGGCAGGTGGTGAAAAACAAATATCGTATGATTTCACCTATAAGAGGGCCCTAATAAACAAAAATAAACTAATGAGCAAAATAGAACTAGTGGTACAGAAACAAGGAAAAGACTACAGCAACCAGAGGCAAGGGAGGAAGTGGGTAAGGGTGGAAAGAAGTGGAAGGTACTAGTCAAGGAACAAGCATGAATGACCCATGGACATGGACAACAGGGTGGGGAGTAACTGTGGGAGTGGGGGATGGGCTGGACAGAGAAGGACAAGGGGGAAAATTGGGAAAACTGTAATAGAATAACAATAAAATATTTTTCAAAAAATAAAGTATTTTATTTATAATTATTATTTTTAGAGGGAGGGAGAGAATAAGAGAAATGTCAATGTGAGAAGCATGGACTGGTTGCCTCTTGCATGCACTCCAACCAGGGACTGACCCTGCAACACAGGCATGTGCCCTGACAGAGTATCAAACCAACAACCTTTTGTTTTGCCCAACCAATGAAGCCACACTGGTCAGGGAGTAATATAGCTTTTATTGTGCAAGATTAACATGGGACCATTCAATGGTTTGAGTTGTGACTGAGTGATTTTATATTCTGTGCTGTCCAATATAGTAGCTAAGAGCCACACAGGACTACTGAGCATTTGAAATGTGGCTAGGCTGAATTGAAATGTGCTATAAATGTAAAATGCATCATGGTTGTGAATACTTAGGGTAAAAAAAATGATTATAAAATATCTCAATAATGTTTGAATTGGTTACATATTGAAATAACAATATTTTGGAAATAGGGAATTAAATTAATATAATATTAATATTAATTTCACCTGTTTCTTAATTTTTCAACATAGCAACTAAAATTTTTTAAGTTCTATATGGGGCTTACATTATATTTCCATTGGACAGCATAATAGAGGCAAGAAGATCTAAGTGAGTGCCCAATGCAAGTGCAACTTGTCTATTGGATTTCTTGTAGCTCTAAAACTCCATTTGAATTCTTTCTAGAATGGATGGATATTAGGCTTAGGATGACCTAAATTTTTAATTGATTGTTTCCAAAGATAATACGGGTCTTAAAAATAAATTTTCTTTGTATTTAAGGATTATGATTGGTCTAAAAAACAGCGCTGAGTAGTAGAAAAGGATTATTATCTGTGTCATAGGGTCTAAATTCAAGAGTTGACCATGGGCATGTCATTTAACCTCAATTTTTTTCTACCTGTTAACAAATAACTGTATTATCGAGCCTACTTTCATCCTGGTGCAATTGTTAGCATCAAATGAGAAAGTAGATAAGCATTTAATGAATCATTAATCATGCTTTAGTATTTGATCAAACAGATATATTAAAACAAAAAACTAAGAATATTACTGGAGGTTTAAATTTAGAAGCTCCTTGAGAAACCATGTAGCCTGACATACAACTTCCCTTCCCTCACATACCTCTGCCCCATTTTACTGATGAGGAAACTGAGTTTGGGCTTAACCCAGAAGGGGGTGAGGTCAAAACCAACAGTAATTAGGTGGCTAGGATTAGAATCCAGGTCTGACTTGTTCATTTTTTCAGTACGCACCTAAATGAGTTTCCAACCATTTATTCACTTATTTCTAAGTGAATAAGTCTATTATGGACCAGGATAAAAGACTGAATCCCTATAAAAGGTTCTAATCATAACAATAGCTAACATTCACTGATTCTATATGAAGCACTGGACACCTTATATAATTTATTTCATTTAATTCAGTAACCCTTGAGAAAGGTGTTATGAGAGTTTGTCTGCAATATGGGAAATCTAGAATCTATCAGGTTATCTGCTCAAGGTCACACAGTAAGTGACAGAGCCCAGATCCCATTCTCTTATTCAAAAGCCTGTGCTTTCTTCCCAAAGGGGTGAAAAAGCTGGCAGGGAAGACAGTCAGGCAGACAATGAACCCAGGGTAGTATAGTTCATTCTATAATATAGATACACACAAGGGTTTCAAGGAGCCCACACAAAGCTTGGCTTGTCTTCTGTTTCCTCCAGTGTTTTCCAACCCAGTAAATGGCACCACCACACAGCCAACACATTCAAGTACTCCCTTTATGTTATCCTTTATGGCCTGTCTTTGTCACTCTCACAGCACCCAAGTCGATCCTGCCTCCAGTGTGTGTCCTTCATTGTTCCACTTTTCTTCCCATGCACTGTCACCAGTTTCCCACCTTCCCGTCACCACCATATTTCACACTTAGAATACGAAAGTGCCTTCTGTTTGCGAACCTTCTTGTGACCTCCCTACACAAGCCTTTCTCCACCAAGCAACTAGACTGATATTTTGACATAGAGTATGTCCATTCCCACCTTGAATAGTTTCTTATTAACCCTTCAATAAAGGCCATATTCTGTACATGGCCTTTAGCCCCCGCTTTTCCTTCCAACTTCCCATACATGTCACCTCCCTGCTCACTTTGCTTTAGCCACATTCGCTTCCTTTTAGTTCCCAGAAAAAGCTAAGCCTTTTCCTTCCCAGAGATTTTGCATGTGCTTCTGAGATATGTCCCACTTGGCATTTTGTGTGGCTGGCTTCCCCTTATCTTCTAGGCCCAGTTTCAATGTTTGCTGGCACCTCTAAGCAGGCTTCTACTGTGTTCTATCTTCATAGAATTTTATCTAATTGACAATAGTTGTTTATTTCTTTAGAGACATGTTTCACTAGTCTGCAAACTCCATGAAGGGCAGAAATCATGGTAATCTAGCTGCCCTTTGCATACCCAGTACATAACCTTGTACCTAACACATGGTTGATGGTCAGCAAATGTTTGTAGAATAAATGAATTATAATAAGTGTTTATTAGAAGGATGCTGAATGCATGCCAAAAAAAGTGCATCAGGCATGCCCACTTCTCTGTTTGAGTAGCTACTTTCCTTTTGCTTCATGCTCCTGCTAGAAAAATTATAGGCAGCTCATCATTCAGTTTCCCAGGACTAGAGAAGCCAATGTGCAATGCTTGTAATGTTCACAGTTTGGGTGATTTGCCTTACATAGTCCTGCAGCCATGCATTATGGATGATTCTCTTAAGTAAAAACTGCTGGAGAAATGAATCAGCAAGAGCTAGAAGCTTGTTGCCTCCATCCAGACACAGCTGCTTTCCTGGCTCTATTCAATTCTTACTCCCTGGCCACCTAATTCAACCAATCATTTTCTGGAGAGACTAGCATGGTAGTTGGTATTTAATAAGACACAGTTCTCTCCCAGAAACAAACAGGATATGAGTGTCTGAGTTGGATTTTTACTTCACTGTAGTTTTTTCCTAATCTGGGAGTATAGGCTAACTGTACTTCCAAAACTCTAGCACAGTAAAAGTCTAGACCTGTTGATTTGTACTGTCTAAAAATGGATTTTTTTTTTTTAGTTTGTTACATTTCATCAGGGTAAGCAGGCAGGGATTGTAGGGAAGAGAATGAAAGCTAACATTTGTTGACTATCTGCTGGTGACAGGAAACTTGCTGACCACTTTACACATTGCTGCTTCTATCTTCAGAGAGAAACCGTGTCAGATAAATATGATCATTACCATTTTATCCCCACCTTATGTTGACAGAGCACAGAGCTTAATTAAACATACCCAAAGTTATACAACCAGTCAAAGGCAGAGCTACAATTTGAAATCGTATCTATCTTCCTCTGAAGCCCACTCTCTCTCAAGAGAAGAAAGCGAAATTTATGTTTATTTTGTGTTTTCTGGTCAGCCAACTCAGTTCAAGTTTTGGCCAAGGACAAATTGGAATTATGGCCCTAACTAAATGGTATTTCTCAACCATCTGAGTAGCAGCTGTGAAACATCCATGCCTCTCTCTCTACATCTGGGAAAGAAAATAAATCAGGTAAATTTTAATATGGAAGCTAGTTTGAAAGAAATATGATGTATTTACTCAGGACTTCCTTTCCCTTAGGGTTTTTAGAAAACATTGAATTGGCAGGGAGCTGTATTTGACAGATGACTAGCCCAGAAAGAGAGAGCCACAGATGGGGTTTCCCAGCACAGAGCAGGAGTGCAGTGGGTTAGTGCATGATGTTCACACTCGGGACAAGCTCCACACACTATTCAAAAAGTTAGCCTATAGATTCACTGTTTATGACTGACACGTTTCAGCTCCAGTGACATCCAAACAGAGGCCCAGTAGCGCAGACCTTCAACAAACCGCATGGTTCTTACGGCTGAGGCGACATGGGGTCTGGTAGCATGAAAGAGGTGGGAATGACCTTTTCCCCCAAGAAAATGATGCCAGGCAGTAACTCCTATAGACAATGGGTATTCAAAACAGAGGATGGTAGCTCAAGTCAGACAGCATTAGGCTCCAGTCTGCACTCACGCTAGGTGGATGGGCTCCTACTCTGGTTACATAATTTCCCTGAGTCCCAGTTTCTTCACCTATCAAACAGAAACAATGGGCATTTCCTAGCCTTGTGTTGAAGGTCAAATTGGGTAGTGAAGGCAAAGTATCTGGCACTGAGGATGTGGTGAAATGGGGTTCATTCCCTAGCTATGATTTTCTTTGTTGTAGTTCTCAGCATGGTAGTGTTTAATCGGGAAACTCTTTTTGTTACACCTTGTCTACCAACATCTCCCCAAAGAATTTCTCTGCAAACCCATCTGCAGAAAGGATAGTATAACAAAAGACAGTGTCAGGCTCCACAGTTTCCAGGGTTGATCTGGAGACACTGAGACAGATTCCACTCCTGGTCTCTCCCCAGGAGCCTGTAGTGGCCTCGATGACACATGCTCATTTCAGCTCTCTCCCTCCTGATTTCAGAAATCACCTGCTAAGTATATAGTTCAGGTTCTGAATTGGGGGCAAACCCAAACTAAGACAAGTTGCAACATCCTAATTAATACACAGTACAACCTAAACATGCCATTATACCGATTCCAGAGATATGATAATTATTGTAAATTTGTTTATTATAATACAGCAAAATGATTTTAATACATCAGTTTCCCCATCTAAAAACTGGGGATAATAATTTCTACCTCACAGGGGTCTCTGAAGATTTAGGAAACGTCACATATTAATGCGCATGGTATGCCTGCCACATAAAAAGCAATTTAAAATGTTGCCAATTACACCATCATTTTTATTATGGGATTAAGAGTAATGTGGCATGTGGGGTTCTATTAACCTTGTTGACCAAAGTATTCTTTGGATTTTCAGTCATTCGTCAGCACATACTGCCCCAGTGCTCACCTTTCTCCCTAAACTGAATACCACACACAGCCTGTTACAGACAAAATACACTCAAATGCCACGTGTGCACTATATCATGTACCTGGCTTCATTTTATTTTCACTCATTCTTTTACCTAACTTTTTATTTGCATTTTTTTCAGGAAGTAATGAAGTAGAGGTCTGAGAAATCTTTTTAAGTACAGAACATCAAAAGACTTAACAGAAAAAGAAAATGAAGTGTAGAGAAAGGGTTTAAAGGAAAATCAGGTACTGAGTGGGTAAAAGATCAAGAAGAGAGGATTCATCTCAGCGTAATGGATGGCAGTGAAAGAAGGAACAAAAGTAAGACCTAGGTAAGAAGATTAAGGAATAGCCAAAATTGGATAAAGGGAAGGAAATTAAATCAGAAATACAGGAAGTCAGAGAAGATTTGTAGAGGTAACTCAGAATGTCAAAGAGGCCTGAAATGGAGCACATGAAGCTGTTTCTTGGAGAAAAGTAAGAAGCAGCCATTACACTACAGAATACTAGAGCTGGAAGGGATTTTTAAATTATCTAGCTGAACCATTCCATTTTACAAGGGAAGAAACTGAGGCTCAGGGTGGAAAAGCACATTGCTTTTTCAAGGCTACATCAATAGGAAGTCGACAATTCTGGGCTGGAACCCAGGATTTCTTACTTTTAGCTTAATGGTTCCACTCTATTATTCCTGATAAAAGACCTTAATGAAAAGGAGTGATTTGATCTAACTGACAAATGAGGCATATTATTAGCAAATTAGATCATCTGAGCATATAGAAGGGTAATCATTAATAAATCTTGTTATAAAAAGGTTTATTTGAAATTGTTTATAATCACACAAAAATTGGAAACAATCTAATTATCCAATCATAGTAGTATGGTTAAATAATAATGTTGCAACTCAAGTAATAATCCTTTAAAAATTATGTTTCTACAGGATTTCAGTGACCTCAAAAACTGTATATAATGTTGAGAGGGGAAAATGCAAGATACAAAATTATAGCAGCAGTAGAATTCCAATTATATAGAAAATATAAATGGAGAAAAATTGAAAAGTAACAGACCAGAATATGCTAATTATGGCCATCAGTCTCTGTGTTTTGGTCATGGATTAATTTTATTTTCTTATCTATAGTTTTTTATTGTACATGTTTTCCACAATAAACATCCATTACTTCACTAATTAGAATAAAGCAGAACTTTTTTTCTTTGTAAAGCTTGGTAGGAAATTTTAATGTGCCTGATATTACTACTTGAGGTTATATTCTATTTCTACTTTGAGAATGAGTATGGGGTTTTCGTGTTCTTTTATTCCTTCCAAATACTGTAGACTTACCTTCTCTATAGAATGACCCCTCTCTGAGCAGTAACTTTAAACGTCCTAATCACTGCAGCAAGTGATGTAGTGCATGTGATCCGCCTACATCATTTGTTCACATATCCATTGTTCAACCGATATTTACTAAGTACTAACTGTGCTCAAGGGGTGCCTTTACCCAAGAGGAGAAGGCAAGTAGTGAACAAAAAAACAAATTAATTTCAAAAATTATGGTGTGATAAAACAGAAATGAAGTAAGTAGTGTGGTGATAAATGCAGTGTGCAAGCATGGATTTGCTAACTCACAGAGTATAGTTAGGCAAGGCCTTGGTAGTACTTGCTCTGATCTACCTTCAGGACCTGAGATCTCATTCTCCCAGCAGCTGGCATGTTGACTGCCATGGGCTCACACCTCAGTTATTCTGGGAACTGTCCTCAGCTGAAGGCAACTGCCTTGGCACATTACTCCCTTCTCCCAGGGGCAGCCTACCTCCAGTGCCTGACTGATGGGGGTGCAGAGGCCTGGCCCCCTTGCCTCAGTACAGGACAAATCTGAAGAGCCATCCTGGCTCCAGTGCTTTTCATGAGACTGGCTGAGGCATCTGTTGTGGCTGCATTGCAGCTCAGCTCCTCTCTGGCCAACCCACATCCACTCACCCCTGCACAGGTATTCTTCCCAAACTGCCTTCCTGCATACACACCTGCATGTCAGAACCTGCTACCCAAGGAGTATGGCCTAAAATGCCTCTCCTCAGAAGAATATATTATTTGAAATCTGAAGAAGAGAAGGAGCCCTGGCATGTACAGGGCCAGGGAGAAAACGAAAGCAAAATCCTTGAAGCAAAGGAGGACCTTTTGAATTTCAAGGAAAAGAAAGGAAGCCAACATAGCTGGCTTGTCCAAGTTCATATGGCCAGAGAGAAGTGGAGTCAGGATTCAAACCTGGGTTTGTCTGACACTGAAGTCTATGTTCTTTCATGTTACCTGTATGTATTTGCAGGGAACATTTGAAAAGCATAAACACATTATTAATTCTACCTGTATGTTTTTCAATACATTTATATGTAGGTAATAACTATACTAGGTCTTTGCTTTAGTCATGCTATTAACTTAAAAATTAACTGGAATTTTATTTTGTCATGCTGAAAAATACATTTCATAAATGTTTTCGTGGTGCACCTGCACTGATTAAGTAAATTTGCCTTTGGTGCTCACCAAAGGTCAGTTATCTGGATTAGAAAAATGATGTGCTAGAACCCACTGTGTTTTGAGCTCTAATAGTCTTCTCTCTGCCTTCAGAGACCCAGTACATTCCATCGGAATTTACTAGTTCCCTTATTCGCCCATTTGTCATTTTATCTATTGCACAGTCCTAATTTGGCATATTCTGTGTGCCAGGCACTGGGCTGATCACTTGAAATATACTTTGAAATTCCCTCTTCTTGAAGAATTAGAATTGAATTGTGGTGGTGGTCGAGGTCTGATCACATAAGCACACCAATAAATGCAGAGTTACAAAGTGAGTGCTTAGAAAGAACGGTGCTTGGTTTTGTGAGCTCTCGTAAAAAAGGAACCTAATCTGAACCAGAAATGAAGGAGGATCAGAGGCAATGGAAGTCATATAGGTTGGAGTGAGTTGGGGTCAGAGAAAGCTTTGTTAGGGAAGTGCAATGTGCACCGAGATCTTAGATGATGGAGGCCAAAAAGGGAAAAGTCGTTGGCAGGAGAGACTGGGGCATGATCGAGTATCTGAATAAAGCCCGAGCTTTGAAAAATGAGCAAAGACAAAAATAAAGCTGGAGAACCAGCAGGGGTACAGGGATAGGGGATTTATAATTCATGTTAAGGACTTTAATTTTAGCTTTTTATAGTAACAATGGAAAGCCATCAGATTCCTCAAATAGCAAGTCTCACATTAGATTCTGGATTGACTAAGGCAAGGAGACCCTTTCCTTGCCCACAAGGGCTCACTGTCCAATGGAGGATAATGGTGATTAAACAACAATCATGGCACACCAATGTAATGATTATGATGGAAACAAGTAAAGGGTGCAATGGCACTGATGTGGAGGGTACCTAGCTCACACTGGGAGAGGAGGGCCAGTTTCCTAGAGGAAATACTCCTGAACCGAGTTTCAAGGGTACACAACCAAAATTGTCCAGATCATAACTCCAATTCATGTGGGCAAGGGGTTCCCCACTCCATCAAGCAATTCTTGGGACACCACCAGCAGGGTGTTCTATAAGTCAACTTAATTCTGACACTATCTACTAGGAGAGAGCATCAGATTCCACCAGTTCAGGGCTCAGTCACACAGAAGTGCCCATCTCCTCTTCAGATGCCGGCCTCAAGCCCAAGTTGCTACTTATGCTTCTGATCAACTGGCTATAAATCAGAGGTTCCAACAACCTCTTCCTTGGGTTCAATTAATTTGTTAGAGTAGCTCACAGAACTCTGAAAAACATTTCGCTTACTAGATTACCAATTTATTATAAAAGGGTGCAACTCAAACAGCCAGATGGCAGAGATGCATAGGGCAAGGTATCAGGAAAGGGTGTGGAGCTTTCTCTCTAGGCACGCAACTCCCCACAGTCCCCATGTGTTCATCAACCTAAAAACTCTCAAACCTGTTCCTTTTTAGGGATGCTTCTGCATAGGCATGACTGATTAAATCATTACCATTAGCTACTCAACTCAACCTTCAGCCCTTCTGCCCTCTTGGTAGGTGGTGACTGATATTTCTAGTCCAACCATAATCTCATGATTGGCTCTACTGGCAACCAGCCCCACACTTAGGGCTTCCCCAAACTTACCTCATTAATAAAACAACAGATACCTTATCACTCTTAATAATTAGGAAACCAAAAGGTCTTAGGAGCTTTGTACCAGAAATGGAAAGAAAGACCAAATATACATTCCTTACACGTCACACATCACACCATCCCACGTACATGGTTGCCCATCCCAATAGGTGTACCCAGATGCAGATCTCTTGGTCAAACTGTGGCTCTTACTTCAGCCTCATGATTTTGACACTGTTTGCATAATTGGTCTCTGAAATCAAAATAACAAAATTATTGACATTCCTTTGCAAGGCCCGTGCCACCACAGGATCTCTTCTAAAAGGCAAGCCTTTGTTGAGTCTCTACTACACTGCACACAGGGCAGGAACTGGGCCCAGCATTGGGAGAGAATGACAAATACAACCCATTAACATACACCTTTGGTTTCACACAGAAGGAATTCTCACTGAGCTGAAACTGAGACTTATAAACTTGTCCCAAATCAGAGGTGGGAATACCTCTGTGCCCAAGTGTGTATTTGGGGGGAAAAAGGAGAAATAATTTGTTTCAAAGAGTGTGGGGGAGAGATGGTGCCAAGGAAAGAGACATATAGAATCTGTCTTTCCCAGGGGACTAGCATTAATTTGATAGATTGCTTATTTGTTTCAACTGAAGGAGAAGGAAGAGAGACTAGGGCCACAAGACGAAAGTTCTTAGTAAAGGGAATCTCTCCCCACTACATACTCCACTGCAGATTTCAGCATAGCCATGACATCCTGAAGGCTCAGGAAGGCCACCAGAGAAGTTCTAAGCCCAGTGAATCAGTAGGAGGGAGTGCAGCTCCTAGTATTGGCAGAAGAGCCATGATTCTATAACAGCGTGCAAAGTGTAACTCACCCCCCGCCAATTCTTGATTGGGGAAAGGGAAGAGTGGATGGTGCAGCATTTAAGAGACATTGCATAATAATGGCAAGTTAATAGCCATGCCTTCCTGAAGGGAAGAGGGCTGCTGCCCAGGCTGAATTGTGTACGTGACTGAGAACATTCGTGACATTATGCGGTAGGGGATGCTCATAGAAAGGCAAGGGGCAGATGCTCACCCGAGATGCCCGTGCATTGCTGGGAAATTTTTCCCTTAAGGATGGCAACCAAAAGAAGGTAAAAGATACTGGGGAACTGGCAAAACTGGTGGTGGACTAACACACCATAGGAAGGGCTGGATATGAGGTCATGCGGGAAGTTCCAGTCTGAACATTTAAATGAGGGTGGGCTGAAAGAGAGAGGAAGTCCACCATGAGTTCTAAAGCAAGAGAGGAGGTATGCTGGGAGGTCTAACAGAGTCAGGGAGAGAGCCATGAGGTGGGCTGTGAAAGGAGGTCTGCCTGGAGAAGACGGCAGCAGAGCTGATGAAGCTGCGGGACCTGCGGGACTCTGATTTGTGAGAGATGCTTGGAACTGATCTGTGACTTGGAATGCTGAGTTGCAGACTACTACTGTTCTAAAGACAGTACCTCTCGTGTATTCTGAAGCTGACCTGGGTTGGCAAAGGAAGGCAGGACTATATGATTTTGGGTGTTTATAAAGGGAGCAAGACTTAATGGCGGAAATCTGCCAACATTCTAAATAACCTTTAAATAAACAACCCCTTTCCTTTCTCACCAAAGTCTTGCATTGGGAGTCATGCTTCTTGGAGGCAGGCAGTTGTACCCACAGCTGTTCAAAAACAGCATTGGTGAGGTTCTGTAACAATGCCCGGAAATGCCTGTCAGGCAGTTTGATGAAATCTAACACAGGCATGGGGGGACTTGCCCTGCACGTTTGTAAACTGATTCTCTCGCTTTGTTCCCCCAGAAATAAAGTCTTCTGGGGGCTTTTAACAAAGATCCTACAGTTTTTCAGGTGGGAGATACAAGTAATCCAAATTTGGCATTAATGTTGGTGTGTCAGCATTTGCTCTCGGAAAGTAATGATATTCGATTTATTTTCGATTGGAAGAGAAGAAAAAAGACAACTAATGCATTACCAGCCAATGTGCTAGACTCTTTGGACAAATCATTCTTTGGGTTTCAGAATTCTTAAATATTAAATGGGATAAAAGATGAAAATAAATTAATGATCTTTAATCTGGTAGGCAAAAGGCTCAGCTCAGAGCAAAGGATGGGTGCACCTTTACTAAAAGATATCTGAGAACCACTGTATTGGTCAAAATCTGAAGCTTACTCAACCCCTCAAGACCCAGTAAAACAGAGAATCTCCTATCATCTATGCCCCAGTTGTCTGGCTTTGTTTCTGTGGGGTTCTTTCTACTCCGCCCTCTTCCAGTCCTGATTCTCATCTGTACAGCAGCTGAAAGGTGCATCTCTAGCAACAGTACTGAAAAGAAATCTTTAAAATGAATTTGACCAGGTCAAGCTTCTATTCTAAACAGTTCAGTGAAGTCTGTGGTTTTTCCATAACTTTAGAAGTATGAATATTTAGAAGTATGCAGGTATAATGAGACTCTCTCAAACACCAAATAGGAAAACACAACATGTCTGGGTGACTGAGAGGGGAGAGGTAAAGAAGGGAGTCCAGTTAACTGAGAAAATGGTGATGCTATTTAGGGGTGGACATTGAAAGGGAGAGCTGGTTAAGAGTGAAGAAAATGATCTCACTTTTAGACCTTTCAAGGCTAAGATGCCAGCAAGACCAAGATTTGGGACTCCCCCACAATTGGGACAATGGAGGAAGCCAAAAGATTACAAGGAAAGCAAAAGAGCAGAGTACTGTTTATTGAACACTTACTATTCAATATATGTCATTCCTGAAGCAGGCATGCTGCATCAGTATTGTCAGCTAATGCTACAATGAGGTACATATTCTCATTGGGATTTTATAGGTAGGAAATCAAACTGGAGAGAAATTCAGTCACCTACTCAGCTCAAAAAGCCTGGATTTGAACATGCATTGAGATGTGTGCCTTTTCTACGATACCTGTCTCCCTTGTTAGGGCAACAGAACAAAACTGGGACTCCAGGTCTCAATGAGGTCTTCACATGTGATGTTTTATATGTGTTTTAAGCCTTGTAGTCCCCATTCGTTATAAAACTACTATTGATATTTTATTTTGATCCAGAGCTGAGAATCAGCATTACAGCCTTGAAACACAAAACAACTGAGCATTCTTGGGCAGCCAGAGATGGTGGTTTTCCATTTTAGAACCAGTGGGATTTGGGAATTAAGGCCTGAACATCCAGTCTGAGGTTGGCTAGCTCCTGTCTATTCTTCAGAATGTCTTTATGTCTAGCAGTCAGCTGAGTGACCAAGGGCAGGAGACCAAGAGAGGGCCTCCAAACCAAAGGCTGAAACAATTGTTCCCCATGGCACTGGGCATTAGCAAGACCACCCCAATGCGTAGAAACAGCATTGACTCTGGTCTCTTGTTTGCGGGTTTGAGGACATTGTAATTGTTTTTGGCTTTGGGCTTCCCACCGAGACTCCCAGGCCTGGGACAGAGCTAGGCACAGCCCCTGTGGGCCCTGATTTGTTCTTCTAGGGTGTGGGTGCAGCCACATCTCCGTTTCTGTCATTGGCTTGAGGTTCCTGAAAAAATAGTATCCAAGATAAGTGCAGACTCACCCATTTTCAGAAGTACTTCCTCACAGATACAATGGCTTTCAACTGAGATGTGAATGACATAGCTACTGCTTCTCCTCAGGAGTGGGAATTAAAAACCACCTGATTTAAATGGAACATAATGGTAAGTTTGTATCAAGCTGCCTTCACAGCTTTGGCTAATAGAATAGCAGCTACTGAGGTCCTGAGGAAATTGTCTTGGGAGCAGTTACACGACACTTGACAAAATAAGGTGCAGCACAAAAAGGGAGCATTTCCTGATGGCCATCCCAAAAAGAGCCCTGTGGACTGAATTGTGGAACAGAGAAGGCTGCCTCCTCTCCTCCAAGCAGCTGTTTGTCTCAAATGCTGAAGTTAACTCGAGCCCCAAGGAGCCATTCCCATGCCCTGGCAGGCTGCCAGTCCCCTCTGGGCTCAGAGCCCGCCCCTCCAGGGTTTTTTCTCTTTCATTTGCATTTTCTGAAATGTGTCTCTTTTAACACTTTCTCCTCTTTGTCTGGTTAACCTCATTCATTCTCTCAAAATCATCCACAGAGTCTCACCACAGGCATCACCTGCCCTGGAAATCTTCGATCATTCTGACCCAGGTGGCTTCAGTAGAACTTTTTCAGTTCTCTTTTTGCACTATCTGTATAGCTCTAATACTGATTGAATTTATACACTGTTTTATAGTGTCCTTTTCTGTGTTTGTCTTTCCCTTTGTGGCAGAGATTGGCTCATTGTTGCCCAGACAGATTTCCCCTTTTCCCACTGAGTACACAGTAAGATTATACTTCCCAGGTTCCCTTCTAGTCAGATATGGCCATACAGTGATAGAGGCAGGAGGGGGGCCAATACCTGCCATGCTCTCTCTTCCCTTGCCTGTTGGCAGATGTAGATAGTGGAGAATTCCAAAGTTGGAGGATGTTAAAGCCTAGGTCCCCAAAAGTTTGTTTGAGTGTCTCTCACTGCTGACCCATATTGTTCTGGGACATGAGCAAGAAACAAATCACTAAGACTTCAGGGAGAGTTTTTCAATTGCTAGTCTGCCCTAAATTATACTCCCTTAATTATAGGCTCTTGGAGAAACCACAACATCTTTATGTTCGCCAGGGAGCAGTGTGCCTACCACAGATAACGTGATCATTTCTGTCTAGTCTCTTTCATTTAACACAGTGTTTTCAAGGTTCATCCAAGTTGTAGCATATATAAGTACCTAATCTGTTTATGGCTGAATAACACTGCACTGTATGCACATACCACAATTTGTTTAATCATTCATACTTTGATAGACACTTGGACTACTTCCATCTTTTGACCATTATAAACAATGCTGCAGTAAACATTGTATGAGTTTCTGTGTGGGCATATGTTTTCATTTTTCTTGGGCTTATAGCTAGGAATGGACTTGCTTGATCTTGTGATAATTCTATGTTAAATTTTCTGAGGAAACTTCAAACTGTTTTTCCACAATAGCTACATCGTTTGCAGTCGTCCCAGCAAAGGTAGGACTTATTTCTCCCCATTCTCACCAACTGCTGTTATTTTCTGGGATTTAATTTTACCTTTCAAAAATTATAAATTTTATTTTATTTACTTTATTTTATTCTTTTTTATTATTTCAACAAATGGTGCCAAGATAACTGGATAAGAACATTAAAAGTGAATTTAGACCCTATTTCACTCAATTTACAAAATCTAACTCAACATGGATCAACAACCTAAATATAAAAGCTAAAACTAAAAAACTATTAGAAGAAAATCTAGGAGTAAATCTGCATGACCCTAAATATGGCAATGAATTCTCTTACTTGGCAGCAACAAATATGAGCAACAACAATGAAATAAATGAACTGTACTTCATAAAAGTTAAAAACATCTGTACATCAAAGGACATTATCCAAAATATGAAAAGACAACCTACAGAATGGTAGAAAATATTTGCAAATTACATATCTGATAAGGGTTTAATAACCAAATATAAAAGAACTACAACTCTTAACAACAAAAGACAAGCAAACTATATTAAAAAGTACTCAAAGGACTCAAATAGACATTTCTTCAAAGCACATACAAAATGTCCAACTAGCACATAAAAATACTTCAGCATCATTAGTAATTAAGAAAATGAAAAAGCAAAACCACAATGAGATACCATTTTAGAATCATGAACATTTTAGAATCTGGATGTCTAACTGTAGTTTAAGGCACATGGGTGATGGTGCCAGCTGTTCACTGCCTTCATAATTACAAAACCCATTCTCACTATATTTCCTGTATCAGTTATAACTCATGCATCCAGGTGTGAGTTACCTGGTGGACAATCCTGTCATTCAACTGTGAAGTAAAATACTATTGCAAACTTACTATTAAAATAATAGCAAGTTTATAAATGATTTACTTTTTAACTAGTATATAAAATAGAGGGGTGTCAAAATCAACTCTCTAAGTCATTAGTCTCAGTCACATGAATTCTTCAGGGGTTTTTTCCTTTCATGCTAAAGGAATAGATGGAAGTGAGGTCAACAAGCTTGGATTTGTATATATTACTAAATATGCCCATAGGACTGAGTAGTGCAGGTGAAAGTTACTTATGATGTGTGGCAGCTGGTCAAAAAGGGAAAGAAATGATGCTGTAAATAAATCTCCATAATGTCTCTCATATTTATATCCTTTCCCTTCTATACTCTTCATTGCCATGCCTGCTTTAGATGTCAACTCTTGAACAACATGGGCTGGAACTGCACAGATCCACTTAATATGCAGATTTTTTTCAATAAATATGTCCAGTACTATAAATGTATTTTCTCCTCCTTGTGTTTTCTTAACATTTTTTCTCAAGATTACTTTATTGTAAGAATATAGTAACACATAATGTATAATATAATACATATAACAAACAAAATATGTGCTAATGAACTGTTTACGTTATTGGTAAAGCTTCTGGTCAACAATAGGCTATTAGTAAGTAAAGCTTTGGGGGAGTCAAAGGTTATACATGAGTCTTTTACAGTGTGGAGCTTCTGCACCAATAACCCTCCTGTTAAGAATCAATAGTATTTAGCTTTCTAGCTGACCTCACTGCCTCTCGTCTCTACCCTCTGTTCCATCTGGCAATTTATTGTTGACCTTGCTATAGACTGACCTTCCTAGAGCACAGCTTTGATGATCCATCACTTCCTTGTCCACCTGATAATGTCCTTCCCAAGTATTTGCAGTACCTCTGAAGTATCCCTGCAAACTTCATCTTAAATGACTCCCCTTCTCCGGCTTTCTTTGCCAGCTAACCAGAACAACATCACTTTCTGTAAACCCAGGCCCCATCCTACCTCCAGGCCATTCCTCTGCAATAACCTTCCCACATGTTTTTTCAACACATTTTTATAAGTGAGAAAAGTTAGGCTTGTTCGAGTTAAATGATATACTTTTGGTTACAAGACAGCTAGTGACAAAATCAGAATAAAGGCCAGGCAGAATCAAATAGACTTACCTTTTGACTTGACTTAAAGCGGTTATGGAAAATCCCAAGGTCAGATGAAGAAAGGAAGCCAGAACCAATAGAGGACATCAGTTGCCATCTTGGTTATCAGATCAATGTCAAGATAGTGCAGTGCTGTTGTTCAAGTATCTTTTATTTTACTTAATAATGGTCCCGAAGTGCAAGAGTAGTTTAAACTTTATCACAGATGTGTATGTATAGGGAAAGCATAGTATATGCAGGGTCTGGCACTGCCTGTGGTTTCAGATCCACTGGGTGGTCTTTCAACACATCCCCCAAGGATAACAGGGGAGCTACAGTATACTGGTAACATCACTCGCCTCTAGATTCCCCATCCACAAAATAGAACCAGCAATATATCAGGCCAAACTATTTCAAGGATTCTGTGTTGATTGAGGAATAAATTATAAGGCACTCAGTTAATATAAGGTCCTGGAAGATGCTAACCAATAAAACATTCTGGAGAGCTATGAAATCGTGTCTATTTGTAGCAAACTTGAAACCTGTAGAACAGGAGTGTCAAACTCATTTTCACTGGAGGCCACATCAGCCTCGCAGTTGCCTTTAAGGAGTTGAAATTACATTCAGGCCTTTGAAGGCAACCTCGAGGCTGATGTGGCCCCCAGTGAAAATGAGTTTGACACCCCTGCTGTAGAACATACTGTGCAATTTATCTCTTTGTGAAAGGGGAGTAAATGTGGTAACTACACAAAGAAGTGCACACATTTTCAATATATAATAGTAGAAACTTGCTAAATACAGACTTTTCCCTCTGGGCGTACACTTACTTTTCAAGGACATTTGGTGGTGTGGGGAGAACATAAATTATTCTCTTGTCATGGCTGCCCACACAGGAGGGGTGTGACTTTGTGACCTAGCAGCACCCCCACTAGGTCACTGCTTCTCTGCTAGACACATTCCTCCACACTGGAAACGACAACCCCCGCACCCCCAGAAATCACATCGCAGGCCTCTGCGTCCCGGCGAGCTTGAGCTGCGCTTTTTCAGTTTGGGTGACAGGCCCACAGGGAAAAGTGTGATGGGGATACTCACAGTCACAGAATAAACCAGGGTCAGCGTTACTCAAAGACAGAAGCAAAAATTGTTTATATTAAAAGTACAAGTATATCATAGAATAAAAAGGAACTCCACATGCATTTTTACACTAAAATATGAGCTTCTCAAGGGAAAAAAAAGAAGAGTCTTTCCATGGCAGGGCACTTGGGCTCTACTTGCTGACACCCAGGAACATCCACTGTGGGGACCGTTTGGGCACAGACTCTCTTCAGACTGGAGGATAGCACAGCCAGGACTGCCACACCTCTCCCTTCTGCTCACCTGCACTGTGGAATTCTGTGAGCCTTCCTGCCTCAGTTGTCTCATCTAGAAAACGTGGGTCAAAAAAAAATATATCCCCAACAAATTCACGGGGATGATTTTAACATACTGAGAGAGTACACACAAAAATGCTTTTAAAACATGAAATACTGGACAAGTAGTAGCTGCTATTTTTAATTATCACAGCAAAGCCTTCATGCCTTACGTAGCACTTAAGATTTGAATTATAATGTAACCCTTTACAGATTAAAACTTCCTAGATTGTTTCAATAGACCATATTTTGTGTTTAAAATACACAGGAAGCTCCATGGCTCTTATTTCTTTGGTATCTCAAAAATAATATGCTGTGTATTACTCAGGATTCTCCAGAGAAACAGATTAGACAGGTAGATAGTCTGGCACAAATAACACCCCCTTTTATTACAAATCATAAGCATGTAATTCTATAACATAACAATATCACATTCAAGCACACCGTATGCCATTTTAGGTGAAATGTTCAGATTAAAACTATAAATTACTACATCCAAATTATCACCCTACCAACCATACTCAAGCAGGCATTACTTTTGCTGGACACTGTACGTATTCACATACAGATAGATATGTATCTAGATACAGATATAGAAAGAGATTTACTATGAGGAATTAACTCACATGATCACGGAGATGGAGAAGTCCCATGAGCGGAGGCCCAGGGAAGCCAGTGGCGTAGATCCAGGCGGAACCCAAAGGCCTGAGAACTGGAGGCCAACAGTGTTAAATCCTGGTCCAAGTCCAAAGGCCTGAGAACAAAGAGCACCGATGTCCAAAGACAGAAGATGGATGTTCCAGCTCACACACAGAACAAATTCACACTTCCTCTGCCTTTTTGTTCCATTCAGGTCCACAACTGATTAGACAGTGCCCACCTACATTGGCAAGAGTGTTGGTTAGCAAATTGCTCCCCCTACCCAGTGGGCAAAGAGAGACGGAAGAGGCAGACTGCTCCAGATGACCAGGTAGCGGTTTCAACAAGCAAGGGAACTTACAAAGCTCATCTTGGCAGCCGCAAGACAAGTTGTTCTCTGCACCTTCCCACCAAATCTTAAACACTTACAGAGAGGCCTTAACTGGGCTCAGTCATGACTTGGTCTCAATAACACCTGACTCTCTCAGCCCTGTGTCCTTGGGGCAGCTGCTCGCACCAGAACACACTTTCCAAACACAGGAGTTGGTGAGGACCTGGTACAGCTCATAGGTCAACCTGTGGTCATGTATTCTCCGTGACCAGCTCCAACAGAGGTTAATCTTTACTCAGGCTTCTGATCTAAATGCAAGTCGCTTCCAGAAATGCCCTCGCAAATGTGCCCAGAAATGTTTTACCATCTGGGCATCCTTTAACCCAGCCAAGTTGACCCATAAAACTGTAAGAAATACTCAAAAATATGATTGACCCTAGAACAACACCAGGGTTAAAGATGCCAGCCACTGACACAGTCAAGAATCTGCTTATAACTTAAATCAGCCCTCCACGTAGGTGGATTCCCAACTCTGTATTGAAAATGCAGTGACCCTCGAACAACACAGGTTTGAACTGCATGGGGCCAATTAAACGCAATTTTTAAATTTAATTTTAATTAAAAAAATGTGTTTTTAATTGGACCTGCCCAGTTCAAACCTGTGTCTAATTGGACCCACTCAGTTCAAGCAAACAAATGATTTTAATACAACCATCATTGAAAAGATGCTTCCTATGTGCACTGGAAAAGAGGTGATAACAAAGTGATAACCTGTATTTTTCTATTATCAGATTTGTTGTAGATATTTATTATTTTTGCCTGCCTGGGACTTTTTCCCACTTTCTCTAGTAATTCATCATATTTTCCCTATGAAACTATCCCTTCTTATTCTACTTCATGTGATTTGATTGGAGTTGACAACAGCCTAGCTCAGGATGGGCCTTGGCGTGAGCTAAATGAACATGTGTATCTCATTCGCTACAATGATTGGTTCAGGAATGAGCAGGTGACCATTACAGAAAAACAAAGAAAAGAACGAGATCAACTCAGAACATGTGATCCGAACCCTCTCTTTTTAGCCATGATCAATGTACTGGGCCGTTTTGATCTGTGAGCCAATTTTAGGCTTTTTGTTTGTTTTTTGTCTCTTTTAACTAGAAAAAATACGACTGAAGCAATGTTTATAACATTTTTTGATGTAACTTTTTGAATATCTGTCTTCTCTACAAGCCTGAAGACTGGAAGCAGGAGGGAGTCCCATTTGTCTTTTGATTTTTAAAGCCTTGGCACAGTGCTTGCCATGCAGTAGTAGCTCACTAAATGCTGGTTCAGTCGATGCATAAATAAAATAATAAAACACAATGGAATGCTTGTATCAAGGAACTTTTGGTTTAGAACTCATTCACTATCTGGAATGCTAATGGATTGTCGCCACTGATTGCCAGGGATATTTCAGCCTGATGAGTAAAAGGATGGAGGCAGCACTCATTTCCAAGATGTAATTCATCCTCTTCACTGCCACTCCTGACCAAAATTGTAATTTCTTTTGACCATACACAGTCCTTATCAAATTTAAAAAGTCTCAGCATTTCTTAGTAGCTTGATATGTACTTTCCAATATAATCCCTATTGTAAGGAAGAAAACTAGAAAAATTACAAAATATGTTTTCATATAGAATATGTCCCCCTCCCCTTCTCTGATACTGCCACTTTTCTTCTTTCCTTTATGTTGCAATCTGGATTTCTCAAAAGTCCACTCAAGTTTTATTCGGCCTGCACTGTTTACATGGGCCCCTCCCACACGTTTCCTACCTTACCCGCAATCAAGGCCTACCCAACTTGACTCATGCCTTAGGCTGCTTTTCATCTCTGTGCAGCAATTAAAGTTTATTCACCAGAGGGTTTGACTTCAATAAACACTACAAATTTTAAACCGTGTCCTTCCCCTTGTCCAATATACCTCAAGGTTTGTTGAATTGGACAGTATTCATTTATTCATTTACATTCCCATCTGTGCATCTAAATTCAGGCACATTTAATTGGTTACAGGAGGAAGTATAGCAAGAGCAAATTTAGTGTGTAATGAATGTGCAACATTTACATTTCAAGGAAATGCTTTGAAGATTAACCTGTCCAAGAACTTGATACCTTGGTTATTAATTACAAATTGAAATCCCAAACACAAGATTAGTGTTATTAGTTAGAACAGCATTATGATTGAGGTGACCCATTGTAAAGATTATTCTTGAATTTTATAATACAATGCACTTTGGTTTCCATGTCTTTAGTTTTATTGCATAGAGGTTGCTGTGTAGGTATTTAACAGGTCCTCTCTTAAGATGGCTTGATTACCATATTGATCACTATAACTGTTTGGGTTTAGCCTGAAAGCTATGTAGTCCTTTCTTTATTAGCTCTAATCAGCGTTCATTCTAAGTGCTATTATACTGCCTTGTAAACAGTACTGTTTTGCAACCTTAAAGTCAGTAATTCCACAGAAATTAAATTACATTTACAGTAAGTCCATGATTACCATATAATCTGTGGAGTCTAAATAATGATGTGCTTAGCTGTAGAAGTGCATGTAAAACACAGAGTGATGATTACATGGCTATTTGGTGCCAAGGAAAGAAAGGGACACCAAAGTGTTTTGATAGTAGAAGAGCAGAGAAATCTTTTGTTTTTAATGACTCATTTAAATTATGATCTTTAAGCATCTTATATATTCTAGCTGCCTTAAAAATGGCCTTAGCCCTGGCTGGTGTGGCTCAGTGGATTGAGAGCTGGTCTGCAAACCAAATGTCACTGGTTCAGTTCCCAGTCAGGGCACATGCCTGGGTTGCAGGCCAGGTCCCCAGTGGGGGGCATGTGAGAGGCAACCACACATTGATGTTTCTCTCCCTCTCTTTCTCCCTCCCTTCTCCTCTCTCTAAAAATAAATAAGCAAAATATTTTTTAAATGGCCTTAAAATCTACTTCTAAATATTATGCCTGTATATCATGTGTTGGGAGTTTGTTTTAATAAATTAAGACTTGATAAAAATAGAAAATCCATCTGATTTAAAGTGACAATAGAAAAAATTAAGCAGATTGCCTTTAGCAAATAACTTGTCTCTGTTTTAAGGGGGCTCCTCCATGAGAGTGTTTAGTTTAAGCTTTAAGCAATGTTCCTAGACAAATGCACAACGGGTTAAGTAGGTATTTCATCCAAAGGCTCTTGCCTTCCAGCTTGTCTCAAGGTCTCAACCACGGCTAGGCCTGGTCTTAATTAGTTTCAGTTAAATCAATTCATGTTGCTCCACTAATATAGCCAAAGCTCTGAGTCATACCAATCATCGAACCTTATAGTCAGAATGGCCCACAGATATCTACAGAGGTGATAAAATTGGTCAAAGCCACTATTGCTCCACAGCAGAGTCAAGCTGAAAATTCACCTCCTGATCCACAGTATTTGCACCACATGAAGCTCTGCAGAGAAACCAATGGTGACTTAGATGCAAACCCCACCCTCAAGGAACTCAAAATCTAGAAGAGAATATGAGACAGTAAGAAGAGACGTCACAATAACTCTAGAGCAAGGAAGCTATCACAGAGGTGGCATTGTGTAGTGGGGAGAAACCTGAGACTGGGCTTTCAACCACCCAGAGCTCAAGCAACTCTACCATTTCTTAGCTGTGAATCTTCAGCAAGACACTAGGTATAAGCCTCATTTTTTTCTGTAAAATTAATAGTAGGATCATTGTGAGGATGAAGTGTGATGATCTGTGTAAGTTAAACTCTCAGCACAGTGGCTGGTAACTGAGAAGAACTCCATGAATGTTAATTATTATGAATAGAGGGGAAATACTATGGGAGTGTAGAGGATGAAAATGGATCACTGAGTTAGTTCAGCTGGGAAAGAATGTGAAGAGAGGACATTTGTGAAGCATGAGGAAGGATAACCATGCACCTCAGAAGGAAGAGAAGGGAGAGGGTACAATCTTCAGCAGGATTAGAGTGTGCACAGATGGGGAAACAACGAGGAGGAAAAAAGAGGTTCATAGGGAGGTGGTTCATGCTGAACCATCATTTGGGCTGAATTCAGATGTAAGGAACAATAATAATTGTGAGTATTTACTGTAGGCCCATCAGGACCAGGGTAATAGAGACGCAGGAGGCCACATGGTGAACAGGTGAGTTAGAGCCTTCTACCAGGGGACCTTGAGTCCCAGGCTGCGCATATTATATGTTGGGAGATTGCTGAAAACTTTGAACAGTGAAGGTATGGCATCATTGGACCTGGACTTTTGAAAAATGATTCTGGCAGCAGTGGGAAAATGTGATGCAAAAGGGAAAAATACTTTGTAATCAGACCAGAGAAAGCCTACCACAGGAGTTGAACTGATAGAGCCCGCCTGGTGTAGCTCAGTGGATTGAGTATAGGCCTGTGAACTAAAGGGTTGCTGGTTGAATTTCCAGTTGGGGCACATGCCTGGGTTGCAGGCCAGATCCCTGGTAGGCGGTGTGTGAGAGGCAAGCACACATTGATGTTTCTCTCCTTCTGTTTTTCCCTCCCTTCCCCTCAATCTAAAAATAAATAAGTATTTTTTGTTGTTATTGTTTTAAAGAGTTCAACTGATAGAGACAAAGGCTCTGAGCTGGGCGTGGCCATGGCAGCAAAACAAAGGACGTGATGGAGAGAGGCAAGAAATTTGGTAGATTAGCCTTCCAGAGCTGCCATAACAAAGTACCTCAGATAGGGTAGATTAACAAATTTTTTCTCTCCTAGTTCTGTGGGTAGAAGTCCAATATCATCATTGGATGTAAGACCCACCAGACTTCAGTATGACTTCATCTTAGTTCATTACATCAGCAAAGATGCTATTTCCAAATAAGGTCACATTCACAAATACTGGATTTAGGACTTGAGCAATTCAACCCACTTTAGGCAATATCCACAAACCTAAAAAAATACTAAGATATGGGAAGCCAGACACAGGTCCCTTTCATTCTGCTGCCTTTCTGGTATTTTCTAGTCAGAAGAATAAAAGAGGAAGCAGCTCCTTTGGTCCTTGATTAGATCAGCTGTGCTCATTGTAAAGGCCAGACAGGAGTAGCCTTCCATGAGCTGTCCTTCACTGAGATCAAGTTGATATGGACACTGCTGCTGCGTCAGCCTCCCGGCACCCACCTCTCAGCGGAGGGAGGGAGGGAGGCTCCGCTAACAAAGAGGTTTAACACTTGAGGAAAGACCAGGCTGTGGAACCTGTCATGCCGGACACCAGGCCTGCTGCTTTACGTGAGCATGCCTGTATGTGCCTCAGGGTCCTAACCTGTACAGTGGGCCTGGTGAGGTGATGCAGCAGTTAGTGCTCTTCTCCCGGCCATGGTGCAAACTCAAAAACTTGGTAAATATGACCTGGTGCCATCGTAATGATCATTATCATTGTGTTGTTTAATAGAGCCATCTTTTGATGATTGCTGCTCTCATTAGAAGGCCTCCCAGCCACCATGGTGATTCAACCTTACTTACCTGAACTGATATGGGTGGGGGACTCTGGTGCACTATCACTGGCATGCTATTTATTTTGAAGGATTATCTTAAGGCCACAGTCCAAGGGCAAATAAAGAACACATAAGTCCCTTAACCCCTGGGTCAGTTTATGGCTCCAACACAGTCTCTTTATTTCCCTCTTCCCTTCACTCCAGAAAATTTTTATATGTAAAATATCTACAAACTACTGGGTACATTTTTAAAATTCATAGATGAAACCCCATCATAGATGAAACCCCATTATGACAAACTCCAGGGAACACTGGAAATACATTTGTTGGACTAAAATTTTGTTATACTAAATATTGTTTGAAACCTAAGCTGTGGCTGAGAAATATTTTCCTGAATAGATTTTTATAAAAGTGGCTGCTGTATTGGAGGGTTGTTCCATAAACATCACATTAAAAGACCTTATTGCTCCCTCCTCCCACCTGGTATGCTTCTCAATGTGATCCATAAGCATTCATTTCTAAAAGCCATCCGAAGACTGTGTCCCTGATGCTATGAAAAGCTTCAGGTAGCTCAGTAGGTTGGCTGGTGCTCCTCAGGGCCAGGCGATGTTTATCAGTCAGTCATATTTGTACCCCCAGGTACAAATTCAGAGGCCTGTTACTTGGAGAGTAACAGAAAAAATGGTAAATGAATGAATAACTAAAGGACTTAATGCTGAAATTAGAAGAACCATCATGAGACTATGTCCCATATCTGTTTATTTATAAACATTTACCAAAAATATTTTACACGTATTTAGTATCAAAGTAAAATGGGGGTCTCATGAGAGCAGAATGAACTCAGTGAATCATCCGAGTACCACCTGCAGGCTAATCAAGATATTGTTTCTAATTGGCATTAACTACAAGTGGTTAATTGTTCCCCTTTGCCTGACTTGCAAGCACCCAGGTGCAAAATCTGTTCAGCTCTTTCAGACTATCTTAATAATCACACACCCTCTGAATCCTGGAACCAGAGTCCCCTACTGATGGGTGCAAACCAGGAAGAAATATGTCAGTGCACATGGCCACTGGCTCATGGCAATGAAGATTTATGTGATCCAGCCAGCCAAGTGATTGCCATACCAAGTAATCAAGAGAATGAAATTCCAGGGTGTGTTCTGCCAGCACCTCCTTTGTTCAATGGTGTGCCTCTGCCCCACCCATACAGAGCCTGGCCTCCATGGGACAGTTCGTTTGTTAACTCAAACCTTCCTTGAGGATGTTGACCCTGAAAATATTGACACTTTGCCGCTCAGTTTTTGTTCCTAAATCACTTTAAACTTTGTTGCTCAGTTGATGTCATTGGGATTTATTTGGCTGCTGGCTCTGAGTCGCTATTTGAAAAGATCAGTACCATATGCAGCATATGCATATTCAATGGTGCAGTTCTCCTCCTAGGGGGAGGGGGAGTGCCAGGACTCATGGCTCACAATATGAATTTGCATCCCACTTTGCATAAATTTGCATGCAGACTTCACAAGCCTCTAATTTCAAGTATGTAAAATGAAACGAATCAATGCAATCTACAACAATTGTTTTTCAAGGTATTAATCACATGAAATACATACCAGCTCCCTTTAACCAATTAATTTAATCATGCCCAAGGTTAGGAGAGACAGGGAAGTGGTGAATAATGGCTGCTAAGCACCTGGCCTAGGGCTAGAAGGATATATACAGGCTCAACATTGTCTTCTCTCCAACCCTTATGTCTCTTGTGGAAGATTACATTATGGTTTGAACAGAATTTCATATTCACTCCCTTCAGTAAGAGGTCATAAGACTTACTCTGACCAATGAAATGTGGGCAGAAATAAAGCATGACCCCTTCAAGCAGAAGCTCTAAAGCCAGCACATGCTTCAATATCTCTCATTTTCTCTGCCATGACATAAGCAACTTTCCATCTAGAAATTGCTCTATTTGCTTGAATCCCAGGGTGAATGTCAGTATGAAGATAAGGGTGTTGTAAGCTGCTAATATTTTCAGATCATTTGTTGCTGCAGCATATCTCAGGCTGTTCTGACTAATGATGCTTTTTCTGAGTTATTACTAAGCTGAACTATAATTTAGTTTCAGAGGTCTGTGCCAATTTTGTGTATATAAGAACATGTGTATCACCCTGGGAAAGAGACAAAAACATTGGAAAATATGGTCTGTACAGTTAATAAATATATGGAGCTAGAGAAGAAATAATCCATACCTTCAAGATGAATTAATTGTCACCACAGTGAAGAATAATACAAGATGTATTATATCCTTCCTATTACAGCCAGATGAAATAGACTATTTAGATTTCTCAAGATTGGCAAATCCATAAAAATTTGGTCTATACTTGACGGGCATGCTAACTTTCTCTTTTCAATGCCTTGGAATTCTTCATGTTCCAATATAGGAAAGGTCTCAATGAAATGCTAGTTTTTAAACACATATTCTAAGTACATATCAATACACATTAATTTAAGAGTTGAAAGATTTGAAATCACAGAAGGCTGTGCAGTATATTTTCAAACAATGAAATTTTAAATCCTGAATCTGAGAAACCAGAGCTTTCTGTATCTCCAAAGTAAAAAAAATGTTATGTCGTAGAACCCAAATATAATATAGGAATGCAGATTATAGAAATAGAGGGCACAACTTTTCTTTCAGCTAACCAAATCTAGTAGCTTTGCTTCTGCTTCTCCACAATGCAAATTGTCTTACAAATTTCAGTGTTGAACAGCCTCACTCTGACCCTCAGAATGCAGAAAGTCAAAGGAAGAAGGAACATCCAACATGGAAGATTGTTTTTATTCCCATAAGGAAAAGATTAAAAATGTATATAAGACAATTCCCAGCAGAGGTGAAAGAATCATAAATCACAAATATTTGGTTTCTTATTCTTTCCCCAGGCACACATAGCCAAGAAATGGTTGTGCATTTTGCAAACTCTTCTATACTAAGTGCATTATTATTTATACTCTTTAGATTACATGGTAATCATTTTTGGATTGAATCTACCTCCTTCCCAGTATAATCTCCACATAATTAGTAGTTTGAAGGTTGCTTAAGAACTTTAACAGACCTGTGAAGAATAAATTTTCCTTAAAGAAGGAAAAATATTTACAGAAACTTTACACTGTGTGAAACAAAACCCAAGAAAAGAAAATAAACATTCAGAGTACCAAAACATTGGGAAAACAAAATACAGAAATGATGGTCTATCAAAGAATTGAAGGTTTATTTTACTTCCCCCAATTGTTCAGAGAAGTTCACTTATATCTTTGGTGCTTTTGGGGCAAAGAGATCTTTCAGAAGAGACATACCTTCCTGGTGATTCTTAGATTATAGATGGTCACAGAATGATTTTTGTTGACTAAATCAATTTATTTTCCATAGCCAAAAAGAGTATGATGAGAAGACTGGTTTTAAAAATTATTTTCTGGGTTCTTTTCTATCTCAGAACTTTCAGAGTCAATTAGAAATACAGTTTAATTTTTCAGACTGACTTGATTGCTAGAGAAATAAACATTTGTTAACTCAGCTTTTGTATGAAAACTGATCTTTGGGTTTCAGACATGTAAACCAGAGAAGAGATGAGGTTGGGGCATCACATAGAATAGAACCTTTCCAAATAAGTGTTGCTTTAAAAAAAATCAAAGACCTTGTGATGGGATCATGTTCTCCTATAATCAGGTGGGCCTGGTCTTTACAGGGATAGTTCCTAGGAGTGTTCCAACAAGTCTGTAGTTCTAAAACTTTCCTTCAAGAAGAAAGAGACTTTCCTAGAGCATCCTTTATACCTGTCAATTGTCTGAGCCTTGGCCACACAGTGGTATTAACAGGGTACCATGGGGCTGTCTGATCTTTTATGGTAGGGGAGAGAGGATTTTGTGGGCTAGGGTCAAATTTGTGATACAATTTGCGATTAACCCTGAATCTTCACTATTGGGGAAGATGGACCATGTGGCATTCACTTTCATCCCCTTCCAGGGGTTTTTTCAATCATATATTTCTATTTGAGATTTTGGATTCTGACCAGAGAAGAACTTTACTCATATTTTCAGGGAGGAGTTAGGCAAAAATGTTGCCAATCTTGAGACTGAGAAAAAATGTTAAATTACTCAAGTCTATGAATAAGATGCTCCCAGCCTTTGGGTCAACCCAGTTTTCCTCATTCCTCCTGTATGTAGGAATGTCCCATTATTCTTTATGTCTTCCAAGACTTTCCTATAGCTCTGCAGTCAATTTGGTGGTAATTTTCCATTGATTTGAAAGGAAGCTTTAGATGTGACCTATGATCTCAATGTCACCATAATTTAACCATCCTTAATATGGTCATTCTTTGGAATGCCAACTTTTATTGCTACAATAATTCTCACATTATTTATAAATAATAAAGTGCCATAAATACTGACCTTCAGGGCCAGCACAAGATATTTTTAATCAGGCTTTTGCCTGGTTTAGGTAAGATTCCAACTCTTTATGACATTGTATTGCAAATAGCTATGTTAAATTTTCCAGAAATGTCTCGGACATTTAGGGACACGGGTATTGTACAGCCAGAACAGTGACACAGTATGACCTAGAAACAAACACACTGGAACCCCACTGTGACCCAGATGTTATATGGCATTGAAAATCCTGTCGGAGTGATTTTGCACTGAAGTAAAAGAGCTACATACACTAGGGTCCTGTGCTGAGAGTGGGGATTACTTTCTGGGAGACACTAATTTGACCCTCCAGGGGAACAAAATCCATGCCATTTTTAAAGAGGTAGTACTTTATGTTATTTTTTTTCCTGTGGAACAAATGAGTTTATATCCCCATTTACAAAGGAAAACAAGCAAACAAATGAACTTAGGGTTCAAAAACATGGCTAGCTCTGATAATGGGACAAACTGAAAATGAAATAATCATGGTTGCAGGGAAACTCTCTATTCAGAAGCTTCTTACAAAAGGAAGTGTGCCATAGTAGGAGTGTTAGCAGGAAACAGGATTACACAAAGATGGTTGAGCTGAAGAGGTTTAATAAAGGGACTGTATTCATTAAGAATGGGCAGGTTAAGGTGACTGACAAGGACGGTTGTAGCCCAGAGGCTAGCAATGATAGAAAGTCATTACTGCTCTTACATGTGAAGGGGTAAAGAAAGGATGTTATTGACATCCAGTGAGACATGGTGGAAAGATTGGAGGAGGGGCCAATGTCTATAGTAGTGAAAGGGTAGAGACATCGCCAGAACCATAGGGTGGAGTATGAAGTGAACGGGAAAGAAATCCCCCACCTCTCTGTCTTCCCCTTTTAAAATCTCCTGTGAGTATCTTTCACCAGATAAATCCCAATGAGAAGGTAGGTTCAAGGGAGTCTGGATGACGTGATCCATTGTCACAGGATCAAGGAGCTCAGAGTAGGACAGAAAATGTATCAGGAAAGAGGGAAGGGCAAAAGGGGGAAGAGCCAGTGTATGGAGGCAACCTATTACCCACCAAATGTTCTTTCTTCTGTCTTCAGCAGGATTCCATTCTGGTTTGGGGCAACAGTGAGTTCTACACCAACAAAATGCAGTGGAAAAATGAGGTCCTGTGCTTGTCAAGACACTTGAGTACTTACCACACATCCAAGTGTGCTAAGTCTTAACTGTCTAGCTTTGCTTAACATATAAAAATGAAGTTTTTCTTTACTAAGTCCCTCTTTTACATCCTTTATTCATCCCATGATTCCATTCCTCTCCCCCATACTTGCGGATTCAAATTTAGACACTGCCTCTTTCTATATGCCAATATTTGATAACATAAAAGGGTCATCTTTACCAGATGTATACAAACAGGCACCAAGATTTGAATCTAATTGCATGAGATGCCAAGAAGAACAATCCAATCTCATCAGTAGAGAGGAGTTCGTTTTATAATGAACTACAAAATTTTACCATATTTGGGGGTAAAGAATGATGTCAATATAGCAGGTCTGCCATGATAATATCTGTCAAACATTCCATCTCTAGCAAACATGACATGTTCATGAGAGGGAAGAATGAAAGCCAGGATTTGACTTGATGAGCAAGGGCGCCTCCCAATACCTGAGAACAGGAGACTTTGAAGTGGAGGGTGGTACTGAAGGCAGACAAATAACTTCTAACTAGGAATGAAGTAGCATAAGCAGAGGAAGGACCTGAAATTCCAGAGCCCCCACCTACTCCCAGGTAGGAGGATGTTCTCAGGAATCTACTCGGAGGTGACCCGTGAAGAGAAGAGACTCTTCCTGAGAGATGATGCAGGACAGATGCCTGCTCTTCTGGGGGTTTGCAGTAGCCTCAGCACTTGTTAACACCTGGCTTTTCTCCTTAAAGCTGTGAGATCTTGTCCAAGTTATTTTATGCTTCTTCATCCGAAATATGGAGAAGATACCTAGCATTTCCCGGTTGTGAGAGGTAAATATGAGAGCACGCATTAAGCATGGGACATACAGTAGGTATTCAAAAATCAACTTCCTTCTCTTCTTTTTAAAGTTTAAAATGCTGCTATTATTTTTTTTCTACCACATAATTTTGATATACTCAAATAGGGGCCAACCATGTTTCCTGCTAAATTAATGTACTCTGTAGTCCTCATGTTTATGTTTGCCATTTTGAAGTTCCCTTTATAAAAATAATTAAAAGGGGAAAATATGCTCGCTTAAAAGGAAAGGAAAACAAGGCTCACAATATATGTCAGTGAAGGGAAACCTTCTGCTAAGGGGTTTGATTGCTTAGCAGAGAGGGAACAGAGAAATCTAGAAAGAAGGGAGGGGGCAGAGAGAAGGAGCAATTTTTACAAATCTTGTGAGCTTGTCATTTTATAAGTCAAAGTGAGGACAAGAATAAGTACTATTATGGCAATTTTCAGCCTGTTTGCTATTTTGATTGCTGTGAATATACTAGGGAATGGCATCCACTTTCTGAAATGACATGTATTTATTTTTTTTCTTTTCTTTTCTTCTTTTGCTTAATCTTTATTGCATTTTTTCCATTACCATTTAGTCCCCTTATACCCTCCTTCCCCCCAGCAACCACCACACTGTTGTCCACATGCATGAGTCCTTTTTCCTTTTTGCTCAATACCCCCACTCCCTCAACCCCCCTGAAATGGTATGCATTTACATACTAATAAATAAAGCAGCAAGCAAATCTGGGGAGCCTCAAAACCAACAGGGTATTTCTCTCCAGAGGTCTGTGAAGCAGTTACAGCAGATTTGGGGCCTTGTGCTACCATCTTCCTACCATTGGCAGAGTGTGACCATCTTCAGGTTACATCAGCTGTGTATCAGTTTCCTATGGCTGCTGTAACAAACTACCAAAATATTTATAATAATTACCACTTACCAGCTTATAATAATACAAATTTATTATCTCATAATTCTAGCTGTCAAAGTCCAAGATGGTTTTGCAGGACTGCATTTCTTCTGGAGACTCTAGGGAAGAATTTGTTTCCTTGACTTTTCCAGCTTCTAAAAGCTATCTCCACTCTGGTTTCTGGCCCTGTATCATGCTGACCTCTGCCTCTGTCACCATGGGGCCTTTTCTTATCCTGATCCTCCTGCCTCTCTCTTATTAGGGTCACAGTAAACCCATCTGGATAATCCAAGGTAATCTCCCATTCCAAGATCCTTAATTTAATTACAACCTTGAAGTCCCCTTTGCCATGTAAATAATTTATTCACAGGTTGCAGCAGTAGGATGTAGCCATTATTCAGACAAAATCAGCAGTTTGTGTATGAAAGGTATGCGTGTGAAATATAGCATTTAGCAAAAGACTGACTAAATTTCTTTCCTGTGACAGACTTGCTGAGCCACAAACAATGCTGGCAAGCATACTATGCAGTGTGGAACTTTCAAAAAAAAGTCTGGTTTATTAATGTTGAAACTAATTAAGGTACAAAAACATAGCATCCCAAACTATATAAGACATAGGAATAGAGCAGCCCATAAACACCAGATTGGGGACAAAAGCTGTAAAAATACCAGATATCACATTTTCACACCACCCCTTCTCACTATCAAATCCCCAGCAGGACATTACAGAAAAATTGCCTGTCAACAGACTGAAATGAATAGTATGTGATCCCTGGTATAATTCCCTTGGAAGTCAATTTATGCTAAATGCAGAAAGAACCAAGGAAGTGGGCAGAATGGGAGCAGGGAATGATCATGTACATTAGGAAAATTAAATTCTGCAGTTTCCAAAAGGGAATCATTCATGGTCTGGTCCTCCATGACAGAAGTGCCTCTGGCTACAATTCCTAATGTGTGATTCTAGTAACTCCTTAGAAGTGAAGATACCAAGCTTCTACCCTATCCCACTGCAGGCTCAGGCATAGACTAGGGCCAATCACTTGGGCTTTTCAGCCTCAACCAATAGTGCCTGCTTTACCATTTACCTCAGAAGTGATCCTTGTAAAGAGGTGTGAAAGTCTCAGTGTGAATTAGAATATGTTTATTTCTCTCCTAATTCCCCAATGATTGTGGAAGACATTGTTGGTAGTCCACCCAACAGACATATCCCCTTCATTCCTTACTAAAAAAATCTGATTTTGCTCATATTATAAGGAAAAAATAAAATGTTTTTAAATGGACTAAAACACTATACAATGTCATCAGTTGAAAACTGTGTACTGTTTAGAGCTCACTTTCCTGGGGTATCTGATTTTATGTTGTGTTCTTGTCATTGTCTTTGAGCTATTTTACAACCCCATAGAGATAGAAATGAACTTGTAGAAAACTGGTGGTAAAACAATGTTTCTTGTCTATAGATATGCAAATAAATTCAGTTCCATGGGGGTTCAGTTGACTTTTCTCTTCTACAGTGAAAGAAGCTAGTTTTGCATTGATTAAATAAACTCATTTGATCAACTGTGATGATCTTACGTATTTGTTTGGTGTTTGAATTCTCTTAGAAACATCTTTTCTGGTTCCCTCATTAATTAATGAGTTAAATAAAATCTTTGACACCTGTTCATTTTGTATTTCTATGAGAGTCATGTTTAAACCTTTAAAAAACAATTATCCTTGAAAATGCACTCTGCAACAACATATGCAGGGAACATGGGTCCCTTCCTAATTCAAGGAGTAAACCGTGATAAATCTAATCTAACCATGATAATTCTAACCCTATTCCCCTTTGCCTCTGATGAGCTGGAGGTGATCATGTGGCTACATTCTAGTCAATGAGAAATAAAGAGGAGGTTCTGAAAGAAGCTTACCTCTCTAACAAACAAAAAGCAGAGAAGAGCCAGAAGTAGGGTATGGGAAATGCCTCCCTCCCTTGCCTTTAGGTGTTGTCTTCTGAGAGTAGGATGCTTGGAAATGATGGCCACCATCATGCAATAATAGTACCCTCACCAAAGAGCATCTCAGAGAAGCCACCTCTGAGCACTGACATTACTTACTGAAATTAATTTCTGAATTAATCAACTCAGGAACTAGTTCCTCCAGAGTTGTTATGAGGTAATCATTCCTAAACATTTAAGCCATTTCAACTGATTATTTAGTTACATGTGTCTACAATCATTCTAATAAATACAGACACGATTGAGACAGAAAAATGCCTAGGATATCTGACATGAAGTGAGAGGTTCTATGGTAAGTCGTGTGTGCTGTGATGGGCAGAAAAGGGTGGCTGTGGTGAGCTGGACAAGAGATGGACATTGAGACTGAGGAACACTATGGTAGCATGGGATGTAATATGAAGGTAGGAATGGTGGTAGGAGAATCACGATGGAGTAACAATTAACAACAACAAAAAAAGTTCATTTGTCCATTATTGTGACTAAACTATCTGTAGTAGCCTCTAGTGCCAATTTTTTACCTCAGACAACATACAGCAAATCTAGACTGGGATCCAGGTCTCTAACCCCTCATTAGACATTTTCCTAAACCATCAATGACAATTAGAGATGCCACCTTGTCAGCAATCCATGTGTAATCATTATCCCTTTCATTATTCCCATTTATTAAATGTTTGCCATGTCAGTAACTTTGAAAAACATAGAATGTACATTATACTTACTATTTAATCTATACAACAACTCCATGATTGAATGTAGTAGATTGTTGAAGTCCTGATTGCTTTTTTTTCCTGTGTCCACGACCTTGGAAATCAACTCTCACAATGACTCTGGGTTGGCCTGGGGGCAGCATGCCATGTGTTCACCAGTGGGACAATAGCATGACACAGACTTGTAAAGCACTTAAACATTGGAGCCTGCCCTAATTTGATGCTCCCGGTAATATTGACACTATGTGAATAAAACCAGATTAGCCGGCTAGGTACATGTAGTACATTCATCCCCATAACCCTGACCAATCAGTACCAACCAACACTGGGCACAAGTCAGCAGACATATAGCCGCTGTAGACCACCTAGCCCTCTGCCAAGCCTCTAGCTGAATGTAGCCACATGCATAAGTGCAGGTGAGGCCAGCAGAAAAAATTCCAACCCAACCCAATGGTCAACTATCACAACCATAAGCTAATTAATAATTTTTAGGCCACTAAATAATTGACAATAGTCTCACAGGTACATTGAAGTATATAATATCAAAGTCCCAATTTTATAGACAAGAAAAACTAAGACTCAGAAAAATTGCCCAAGGCCACAAAGCTAATAAGAGCTACATCTAGGATTCAAATTTAAGTCTGTCTGACTTGAGAGCCCATGCCTTTGATACTCAGCCCTTGTCTTTAGTGTTATCTCATGATTTTTCATCTCCCATTCTCTATTTCTACTAAATCGAACTATTTCTCCATGTAGAATTCCCTGCTTGTTGAAGAGATAGGCTAGTTATTCATTCATCAAATTCATTTCTTCTTTATTTTCACTAGACTACATTTTTTAGCACTCATTTCAGTTAAGTGTGCCCATATCACTAGGTTCTAGCTAAAGGAATATAAGCAGAAGTGATACACCACTACCAGACTTGGCCCACAAAAACCTCTTAAGTGTTTCTTTCCATTCTCTTTCTTCTTTTACAAGCTTAACATAGGTGAGCAGAGTGCGGAGGTATTACAGTTTGGTGGAGCCAAAGAACCTGGTCATTCAGTCACTACTTAACAGATATTCACTTACTAAAAAGAAGTATCTAGTTTGGACTTCATGGAAGCAAGAATTAAAATTCTATTCTGTTAAGCCACTGAGATTTTAGGATTTGTCTGTTATACCAGGAAATCTTATCTTAATGAATACACCGATGTTGTACCTTTGTTCTGTGTACTCCTTCCATGTCATATATCCTTGTCTCTAATGTACACATACCGTTATACTCATCCATTGAGATGCACCTTTTTCCATTATTCTTTCCCTGATCCTTCCAATTAGATTTGTCCTTCCTCTAAAATACTCTAATACTGTGTCTACACACCTCTAAGACATGTGCCATGCTCTGCTTGCACTAACAATAGTTATTTTTCTAAGCTTAAAAACACTAAGATGCATATAACTCCATGACATGAACCTTGACTTACTCATTTTTTACCCCACAGCACTCCATATAGAGCCTTATACTGAGCAGAAACAAAACATTTTATAAAAGAAGATTTGTGTTTCTATATTCACTATGTTTTAGATTGGCATACATAAAGCTTTACCTTTTCATGCAGGAATATTGATGATCTTTGTTTTATTTTCTTTTCAATTTTCCCTCTTTTTCTTGCATTTTCATCTACTCATTTTCCCTTGTCATCCTTTAAATTGTTTCCAGTGCCATTTTATCTCTCTTACAGGCCCCTGACCAGTATTCCCAATGTGGCTCTCCCATCAATATATTGGGCAACACTGACCGCTTGTGTTTTGAAGGTCTTTATGGGAGATAACACAGTGATTGCATTTCTCTCCCTCAAACCCAAAAAGGCCTCTGTCATTTTGGAAAAAGTTAAATAATCTATTTTTGGTTGATAAAGCATAAATTGAGTTCTGTGGAATAGAACCCATTCTAAGAATTGGCTTTATCTACTTCACTGGGGCCACAGCTCCCTAATGGTAATCATTTGAGGTTGGAAAAGCTAAACATAATAGCTCTGGTATCTCCTGAATTACTCTGAAGACTGTAACATTTAGAAACAGAACATAGAGCATTAAATCCTCCAGAAAGAGGAAGATTTTTAAATTCCTTTAGAGCATTTTATTTTTTCTTTTGGCCTTTTTAATCCCTTAAATAGAAATGAATTTAAGATAATCTGTACCCAGTAGAAACTGGGTTTTGGTTTTTTAAAATCTATACATCTAAGGCTTGTAAAGGCTTTCTGATTTTAGACCATGTTAAAAATATAAGCATAAAGAGTGAACTCTTTATTGCTACAGAACTCATAAAATTCCAATTTTGATGTGAAACCTACAGGGGTTGTTTCTCATTTATGTGCTCTCCTCTTTTCCAAACCCCATGTCACACTCTACCAGGAACTGGAGCAGGGATACTGTGAAATGGGAAATTCACAGACTAGATGACTATCAACAAGGCCATAGGACACAACAAAATGGTGCAGTCAGACCCGGTAAAAGATAGGTGGAAAGCAAGGCAGAATGCTGATAAAGAATTCAGTAAGTCGCAAGGCAGACAATGCACAGTGGAACTATTTGATAAATGGAGAAGGAATGCAGAATAGTGATTAGGAAATCATTCCACGGTTATGGTAGAAAAATCCCAAAGCCTTCAGCCAAACCATATGCAGCTGAGAAGGAAAAGAGAAGCTAGAATATTGCTGGAGGAATACATTATCTATCAAAGCAAGAGCAATCTCTGAAGGTTTTCTCAGGGAAAACCAAGTTCAGAAATTGTATCCTCATTTTTTCTCTTTCTTGCTTTGTTTCTCCATCACTCCTGCTTTCTTTAATAGCAGCCAGTCCAAAGCACTTCTGTGATGAATACACTGCAGTGAAAGTGCTGCCGTCAGGGTTGATTGCAATTCCACCTCTGCTACTTAATTACCTGCTTGGTGACCTTGGCCAATATTTTCATTTCTCTGGACCTCAGTTTTCCAAGGGGTTAGGTTGGCTAATCTCTAGAGTCCTTCCTGGTTCTCAAGTTCTTTGATTCTCTGATTCCTGACTTCAAAGTCTTTTTCTACCCTAATTTACATTTTTTTAGTGTCTGTTTATCATAGGTGCAGCCCAGATGAATTTCTCAGGTCTGCCAGCACCTAGAATTCATCACCCAATAGGCATATCTTACTCAGGAGTTAGGAATCAATGAAGACCTACTGCTCTCAGTGGGCTAAATTGAGAAGAGCTGAAATGCCTTTTTTAGAATGTCTGACTTGCCCCTTAGTGAGCTGAAGTCTCAAAGCTCTTAAGGTTGCTTAGACACTGAAAATTTAAGAAGGATAACAATTATATGGGAGATTCAGAATTGATAAATTATTACTTTCAGTAAGCATATCTCAAAACCAGCTCAATTTGGTGTTTATATCTATAAGAAAAGCGCATCTGTGGTCCGGGTGGAACCAGGAGTGGTTGGCTGCCAATCTCTTCAGAAAATTGCAGAGGGAATTTTCCTGGTTTATTTACCATGGTCCGCAGAGAGACCTGAAGCCTGTACACTTGAAAATTTGATTTGGCAGCACACCTAGAGTATATCTAAGTATCTGATGGGTTTTTAACTATATTCCCAGAGATTATTCCATGAACTGGATATCAATTTTATTAATTTATAGGAATATAAATATTCTAGCCATATAGGTGGTATGACTGGTATATTGTTTCCCACCAAATTACAAGTTGAGGTTGGTTGGTGAACAAAGAACCATAATAAAGGAGTAAACTTAAGAGGAGTTAATCAGCTGAAAAAAAGTTTGAGAAGTTCTTTCCTGGCACAGGAATAGCTCTGCCAAAGGGAGTATAACACATGTTCCTTGGCACTGACAGATCTAAAACTTCTTCTCTTGACAGTGTGTGAGTGGCCCCAGTGACCTACACATGGCTATAGGCCTGGTGAACAGGAGCGTAGACGCTTCTTCAAGGCACTTCCGCTCTGATTTCACACACATACTGTGCACACCACTTGTGGTATGCATGATCATTAAAGAAGATAAAATCCATGATTATGGTGGCACATATTTGTGGGTGAGGATTTAAATCACCCTAAATTTAAATTATAAATACAATTTTTAGCTCACATAAAGCAAAAGACTAAAGCAGGTTTTGTATGCATTGGTAATGGGGGGTGAAATTTGTAGGGGTTAAGGTGGGGAAGGGAAGCTCCTAGGGGCAGGAAAGGAGCCTCTTTGGGACAGTGCTTATCAATGACCTGAGGATCTTGTTAATGTTCTCATTCAGTAGGTCTAGGGATGGGGCTGAGGTTTTGGTTTATAACAAGCTGCCAGAAGTTGTTCTGGCCCAGGAACCATGCCTTGGGTAGCATGAAAGGTTTTTGAACCTTTTCACTCCATCAGAATAGAAATGGCCTCCAGGTGAATTGGAGGTAAAGAATTGTATGATATTTAATTAAAATATCATACTTAATTTAATAATTAATTTACAGTAATATTATAATTTTAAATGTGACAATGGATTTATACCTGTGGTAGAGGTGTTGTTTCACTTATATCTAAATCATTTTAGCAAAAAATAAAACGACTTGTTTTCAAGGTAAATATTAAGTAATAGGATGTGTGTACGCTATACTGGCAAAAACTATGACAGATGTTCACAACCTACGTATTGGACATGTGCATTTAGAAAGTAAACCTACACCCATTACCAAGATCATTCTCACCCTGACCAGTGCAGCTCAGTTGGTTGGGTGTCATCCTGCAAAGCCAAAGGTCACTGGTTCAATTCCTGGTCAGGGCACACACTTGGGTTATGGGTTCAGTCCCCTGTCAGGGTGCATATGAGAGACAACTGATCAAGATTTATCTCTCACATACATGTTTCCCTCTTTTTCTCCTTCCTTTTCCCTCTCTCTGAAATAAATCAATAAATTCTTAAGAAAAAAATCATTCTTATTTAAAGCAGGATCTCATTTAAACTTTATAACATTATGAAGCTGATAAATTTAATTTTCATTTTAGAGATGAGGATATTGGTAGAATTCTACTCCACTTGAGGATTTGGGAATATCTCAAGATATCATCTAATAAACTTGACATACATTCACTGAAACACATCCCCTTCTTCCTGGGCACAGCTGGCTTTCAGCACTCCTCTTCCTGAATGTTTGTGGTAAAGCAATCCCATTTGTTTTGGTTCATATGCATTAATACTATCAAAAGAATATTCTCTCTAAGCTAGAAATTACTGTACACCTTCAAGAAGACTTCCTATATTTCTGTCTTTATTCATTAAGTGTTGATTTTATCACTGAACACTCAAGGCACATTTGTATTTTTAATTTATTGTGGAAAAACTCACCATGTCTTCCATGTACTGGTTATTTTCATCCCACCTAAATCAGTTGCTTATCTAAGGCAGATTACTGATGGCAAAACTCCAAGCAAACTTTTGCACTTGCAATCCTCAGTGGATAATAATAACCTATCACAACAATATCCATTATAATGACCACTTTATGCTTTCCCTTTGTAATGAAATCTTGTTGCTGAGCTGAGGCTTTGCACGCAATAAGAGAAGATTGGCTCTTAAGAATTGAAGTCATCAATAAGTTTGATCTTATGGTCTTAGAAACCTTGGGGTGACTTACTTTAATTGGGAAAGAGGTGCTGCTGACATAAATCCAAACAAACTTACTGAGAGGCAAATCATTAAAATAACCTTAGTGCTTATATCTACAAACAAAAGAACCTAAGTACAAATAATTCTGAACTAAAAGGTAATAAACATTTGAGAGAACTTGAAAAAAACAGAAATGACAGAAACAACTTGTCTAAAAGATATAACTGGCAAGTAAGTTTATTAAAGGAAAAAAGTGGTGAAGAAATCAACTGTAAAATAGAAACTAAGGCTGAAATAAAGATAAAAACAAAAGCGGTCATTTGCTTTTTCTCAAGTGCTTTTATTAATCTTTCGTGTTTGGTGTATTGAATCTAGACTGCAGCTGACTTTCAGGTTATATTGCTGAAGTAATAAAATGGCATACATCTCTCTAGGCAAGTTTGTTCATCTATTAGACTTACCAATAAAAGTGACTAGTATGGTAGCAGTAAAATAGAAAAGATATTTAAGAGATGATTAAAGAATTAGAATCTAATACAATTTTTGCCACTAGCTAATTGTATTAAAATATGTGAATCATTCAATATGAACATCTGTATATGTATATTATATACATAGGTAAATGTATATATACCTATATACAATTATTATTCTTACTTTTTAAATTGTTGTTCTATTATAGTTGTTTCAATTTTCCCCAACTGCTCTCCCCTGCCCCCCACAGTCAATTCCCACCCTGTTGTCCATGTCCATAGGTCATTTATACTTGTCCGTTGATTAGACCCTTCCCCTTCTTTCCCCCTTTGTCCCTCTCCTCCCTCCTCTTTGGGTGCTGTGAGTCTTTTCCTAGTTTCCTTGCCTCTGGTTCTATTTGCTCATTTGTTTGTTTTGTTCATTAGGTTCCTCTTATAGGTTAGATCATGTGGTATTTGTCTTTCACCACCTGGTTTATTTCACTTAGTATAATGCTCTCCAGTTCCATCCATGCTGTTGGGAAAGGTAGGAGTTCCTTCTTTCTGCTGCATAATATTCCATTGTGTAAATGTACCACAGTTTTTTGATCCACTCATTTACTGATGGATACTCATTTCCAACACTTGGCTATTGTAAATTGTGCTGCTATGAACATTGGGGTGCATAGGGTCTTTTGAATTGGTGTTTCAGGATTCAAAAGTCTTACAGGATACAGAGACTTACTCTTTCTCTCCATTTTCCCCCTTTCTTGTTTCTATTAGGACCACCACATTTTAGTTACCATAGCAATCTTATTATTTAGGTTAACTCTTTCTGAAACTAAGATTCCAGCTCAGTCTTAGGGACATACTGGCCATTCTAATTTATGGAATCTCCTCAGCAAAATAGGTAGAAACCATCTGAGAATAAGGTACTTTTACATGTAAAACATGCACCCCATCATGAGTGTTCCTCCTTCTCTCAGGGGCTCACTTTTTCCCGATCCTTCCCCTAAATTCTGAGAGTAACTCAGGGAACCTGCCTATGCACCTGCCACAGCCTTGAGTAAATGTAGGCTTGTGTAATCTGTTGATGTCTGGTCTCAACCTGTAATGATCTGAAGAAGCACATATTATAAAATCCTTCTAGTAATATGAGGTAACAGTAACCTCTGAGGATCTGGGAGAATTTGAGTGGAAATTCAAAGCGTCAAGCTCACTACTGCTACCTCTGTAGGAGATGCCATGAAGAAGTATTGAACTTGCACTTGAAGGGTCCTAGCTGACAAGAAATGCTGACTGGGTGTGTGTGAACACCAGGCCCACCACTAGGCAAGAGCATCCACAGGAAGTATTTGTGAACTACTCTGTCAATGTTCATTCACTACTGTGAGGAAACTTTGAGGATTCGCAGTATTGCCTAGAACCAAGTGGTATGTAAAACATGCCCAGGATATTTGTCTTTGATTCCAAAGGGTGGCTCTCCATCAGTACTGCTGAACTAATTCCCTTTTGCTGCCCAAAAGGACAGAAATGAGCCTGCAGGGATCGGAATTCCACATGTGAAGATGCTTACTTCTCCAGTGAGGGAAGACTGTTGTGTTGTCATCTTACAGTGACCACACAGCTGGAGAAAAAAGCGTCTATTTTCCTTCCAGTAGTGTCTTTTGTAGCAATGTATGAGAAGTTGTCCATGAATCTGTTGCCTTCTTTGATCAGAGAGAACATGACTGTCTGCTCTCCAGATTCATCTATCATTAGCCACCCCATCCCAGCAATCTTGCTTACCTAACTAGTTACATTGCTAATATCTCCTGTAGATTCCATCCTTTGTTGCTCTATGCATTTCTTCACCACTTGCTAGAATTTTTTTTTCATTGTCTGGCTCCTTTAAGTAGAGTAAATTTCATGCTTTAAGAGGGGGAACTCCAAAACAACTAGAATTCATTTTTTAAAAACTGTGCATTTATTCTTATATGTTTAAATTTCAGTCACCTTTAAAGCACTCTCCATTTGACGCGATACACCTGCTCAAAACAGTTTTGAACTCAATGATTTGTATGTATTTTAGAGCCTCTCCCATTTTTTTGTTTCACTTCTTCCACATTGGCAAAACCTGAAAGTCCCCTTTGAGAACTTTTTTCATCTGGAGAAACAAAAAGAAGCCACTCAGGGAGAGACCAAGTGAATAGGGAGGGTGGAGCATGGGGATTATGCTGTTTTGGGTCGAAAACTGCTGAATACAGTGCATTGTAGGCAGATGCGCTCGTAAATCACCCATCATGAAAAGGGCAAATGCCTTGAAAGAGTCTTAAAAAAATCACTAAAGCCAAAAGCAGCCTCTCACAACAATGCCAGCTGGTACACTGATACAGATGGGTTCCTGGAACATTCACCTAGTGGGGAAAGCCTGTACTTTACAAGGGATCTGCTGGCCAGAAGATAATTCCATTGGGGGAAGTCCCACCTTGTATTTTCTGCTGTATCTTAAATATCTAGAATGTACCTGGAGTATAGAAAGCATTCAACAAATATTTGTTGAATGAAACAATAAATGAATCTCACTTTGAGTTTTTAGTTTGATGCACTGATAGGATTAGCAGCTCCTGAATCTGGAATCTGTATTCTTGATAAGCCTCCTGGTGTTTCTGAAGTGCAGCCAGGCCCGAGGACCAGCAGTGGGCTACAGTTTCAGAAACACAAAAGGAAGGTAGTAGTTAGCACATGCATACTGAGATCAGCCTGGATCTGACTCCCAATTCTTTCATTTGCTCATGGGTATAGATTCCTAAACCTTTCTGAGTCTCAGCTTCCTCAAACTGAAATTGGGTACATGACAATATCATACAATGCCAGAAACTTCAGGTCCCTGAGGCATATAAGCGTCAGTAAAACAGCACAGTTTTCCCACACGGCATGCCATGGAGGTGTACATTCAGGGGTAGGACTGAAGAACATTAGCACCAGCAATGCCATATAGTCCTGGAGCACCAGCCCAGGGGTAGGGCAAAGATTATTCCTGAGCCCCTCTGTTAACAATATTAGAACCAGGATGATAACAGGGAAGGACAGGCAGCCTATTGGTGGATGGAGCTAGGTTTGAACCAGGGACCGATATCCACAGTTCAACTCTATGTACAACCTCCCTTCATCAGCTACTCAGGATACAGCATAAGATCTTCTGACACACTTGCTCATGACCTTGTCATTTGAACTGGAACATATGCAGGAAATAAACATCTCTTCAAACTTAATTTACAATCCATACATCATTATCTTTCTCTCTAGTCAGAGCCTCAGAAAACATTTGACTTTTTATCCTACATGATAGAAAGCCTCTATGAAACCTACTCAGCAGATTACTGGAGGTTTGAGCATTCCTGTTTAGCCAATAACAGTAACAGTATTACTGTAACTAATGCATTTGGTATTAGTGAATAAAATACTGGTGCAATTCCACAGCAATTTTTTACATTTGTTCCTATTAAAATGCCATTGGATTTCTATGTATCAAGTTTAGTACAGTCTCACCAGTATATATATTATAGACAGTATTAATTTATATAAATATATCCAGTAAAAAGAGTCTCTCCTGCTTCCTGTTTTTTTTTCATTAATTGTGTTATATATCACAATTCACATGTGTGCAGTGGCATCTGAGCTGTTTCTGTATCAACTTTCTTAAAGAATTGGAGGTAAAATGCCTTTTGAGGAAGGATGAGTATGTCCTGTCCTTCACACAGTAGACCCAGTGATGCCTCAGCTACATCGTAGACACTTGCTAGCAACTGCATCAACTGTGTCCTGCATGGTTTGCCTTTTCTCCCACTGCACTGCAGCTCGACTGTACTCAACAGAGAGCACCTGGAGATGTAATGTGAATTTTTTTGAAGTGTTTCTACATGAAAAATTACTAGAGATCAGAAGAACACATTTTCAGTGACCCAATTTGAGATCAGCAATTAATTAACTATGCATAGAAATGTCACCTAAAGAAAAGCCTTTGTCAATATGCTGAAATTTCTTTTATGGATTTGTGGTTAACTTCTAATTATAGACTAATTACCCTCTTCGTTATCATCAAGGATCTGGAGCGTTGACACAGAATCCATAAACGATGCCAAGGAGACAAGTTTGAATGTAACGTGCTCCTGTATTGTCTAATGTGCTTCCTTCACCACGTGGGCAAAGACAAAAGGAGGAAGGTGGTCCTTGTGTTACTCCAGGAGCAAATCGGGCAGCTTGTGCATTCTGGTGTGAAAACACAGTGATGGGATTTTTAGCAACCAGGAAAATGACTCTGGTGAACTTTCTGATTTTACTTCAAAGAGAAGTTTAAGGTGATTGATAACAGGGAGGAAAAAAGTGAGCTTGTTTCTGGATAGCAGCTTTAAGATGAATCCCTAAAGCAGCTGGCTTGAAGTAGAGTGTGTGTGTGCATGTGTGTGTGTGTGTGTGTGTGTGTGTGTGTGTATGCGCGCATGCGCGTGCTAGAGAGAGAGAGAGAAAGGGAGAGAGGAACAGGAATATACTGACGATGCTCACATGCATTTGAAATTTGTCTGCCAATGAGAGGGAGAGAGAATACCTGTTCCCTCAGAAAATGAAAAGGAAGGTTCAATAGAACAGAAGACAATATTATCACTACTGAGGGAAGGATTCAATCATATCTGGTGGCTGCTTTCTGGTTACTTGCATGCCACCGTGATAGATCTAATCTCACTACTCCATGGATATGCTCCCTTTTCTATAATAAATAATATGATCATTCCCTTCTGCTCATTGGCCACAAGTTTTATTATCACTATAAACCTTACCTATAAAGTCACTTCTTGTTTTACTTAAGTCAACTAGAAAGACAAAGTATTCAGCCAGGTTGTATTTGACCCAAAAAAGCAAAAAGCCTTCAACTCCCTTGAGTCTCACAGCACTGTGATGGAAACTTTCGGTAAAGGAGGGATACACATTTATGGATATTTTGGGGTGGAGAGTCAGGTGCCATCCCACAGAATATCAGTTTATACAATGGAAGGGTTTTTCAAAATCTGTTGTGCGCACTGCTGTGTGTCCAATACCCAGTACAGTGCCTTGCTCATATCAGATGCTCAATAAATATTTTTGGAATAAATGCTCTGTCCTGTTTTTGTGATCTGATGTTTCTGCTGAGTTCCATTTTGCAAAGGCATATGCTACAACAAAAAAAAATTTTATTTCATCTCTCTCTCTCTCTCTCTCTCTCTCTCACACACACACACACACACACATATTCCCAGCTGCCATAACACAGGAATTGCACTGTGGCTTTGTTTGTCTGGAACCCAGAACCATCTTTCTGTCTTTTTGACAGGGAAATATATAGTCTTTTATATAAGACTAATATAAGTCTTTCATATAAGAATAATAATCATAATGATTAATTAAGAGATGTTACAGAAGGGAGAATCAAAGGAATCACATCTAAGAAAAAAACCTACAGTCTCTTTCTCTCAATGGTCATTATTTACTCTTTCTCTAAACAGTCTGTTAAAATACTACAAGGAAACACATTTTTTAATGTTTAGGAAAAAAAGTTTCTTAACAATGGAAGGAGATGACCAGTACTTGGGCTACCGAGGGTTTTTATAACCTAAACTTAAACATTCTTATATGCCACCAAATTTTTCATCCCTCCTCTAGCTGGACATGTGCAAGCCTTCAAGGGGAATGTAGCTGCAAGCTCTAGCAATGGCCAGAAGTCTCCTTTATTTCCAGGCTAATCTCAGATCTCCCTTGTTTCTCCCTATTATTTGTTCAGTCATTTTACTTCTACAAGAATTGAGCAGCAGAAATTTTTCCATTATAGGATAGAGGTAGGAACACTTGAGGGTGTAAATATAAAATGATGCTTCCATGAGACTATTAATAATCATAACCAATGATTCTCAAGGTGCATTCTTTGAGAGATAGACTGCATGGTCTATTGTGAACCAAAATGAGTAGTCCTTACTTGCCTCTCTAATACAGGTAAATGATATAATCCCTACTGAAGTATAAAAGAAAGCTTCTGGATAAGTTAAGGATTTAGCCAAGAGAACCATATATAAATTTGAAGTTGTCACATTTCAGACTGCAATTCTAATCTAAATTCTTCTGTATCCCTGAGTTGAGCAGAAAAGAGACATTTTACTAGGAGAATTCTGGGCTGACACATGGAGTCTGTGCCCTGTGCACCTTCTGTGTTGGCAAGGAAGCAGGTTCCCGCAGGAAGCCTAATTACAACCAGAGGCTGCCTAGTAAGCATGGAGGCAGCTAAAGGGAAGCTAGTTATCTAATTCAAACAAGACAAGAACCTCTCATCTTCTCTTTCTTCAAAACTTCCAAAGAAGCTAACCCTATCTTACCTTCTTACTCCGTTGATGACTTACCATAATTCATTGAAGAGTAGCCATTAGGTGGGAAACACATCCTCCTCCTATCATGGGCACTTGCACCCTCTCCCCTGGCCCCCTACTGCCCAGCTAGTGAAGCTCAAGGTCATATTCTTTCCTGTCTCCTCAGGAACTCTGCTCTTCTAGTTACCTACCAGCCCTTGTGTATCAACAGTCTCTCTCCATCTAAATACTCTCTTCAGAACATAAACGTGTTTTAGCATTTTCTTTTTCACACACATGCATACATGAAACACCTCCATCCTCATAGCCCCTGCCAGCTCTGCCCCATTGTCTGCCCCATCCTAACTAAATTTCTTGAAAAACTGTCTCACATACAAATGCTCTCTGTACTTCCTCAACTTACATTCTTTCCCTTAACTCATTGCAAACAACCTTGTGACCTAGATGTACCTTCACCTTGTCAAGGTTATCAGTGACTTCCATGTTGGCTAATCCAAAATACACTCAGTTCTTGTTATATTATACCCCTCAGCACCATTTGACAAAGTTGCCTGCTCTGGCTGTCTGCTCTCGAGATGGCCAGTCTATGCCACACACCTGGGCACCCTCCTTTCTCAATGACCACTCACTCTCCTTCTTTCCCACACTCCTGCTACACCTCTGACATCTCCATGGGGCAGCTCCCCAGGGCTCCATTTTGGGCTGTCTTCTCACTCTACACATATTTTCACATATCATCTCACAAATCATATGGCTTTAAGTGCCATAAGTATCCTAATGATTTCCACATTTATATCTCTGGCCCAGGCCTGTCCCTTAAACTCTGAGCTTATATAGACATCCAACTTCCAATTTGACAGTTCCACTTAGAAAATTCCCAGACATCTGAAACTTCAATGCAAAACAGTAACTCCCAATGCTTTTGTCAAAATTATTTCCTCCTCACCCTGTCTTCCCCATTTCAACAAGTATGGTACACCATCTACCCAGATACTCAAAACAGGAGTCCTCATTTTCCATCTATTTGTAAAATCTTTCTATTATATTTCCAGATATATATTTACTTCCGTCATCTTAGGTCAGACCTGCATCAGCTCTCATCCGGGACACACAAAACCTGTGAATCGGTTCCCCATTTCAGTCTTGCTCCTCTCAAGTCTGTTCTCCAAATAAGCGTGAGCATGGCTGATTTAAACATAAATTAGCTTATGTCAGTGTCTATTTAAAATTTCTAATTGCTTTCCACTGCACACAAAATCAAATAACAATTCTACTATTTCCTACAAGACCATCTATGAGCTAAAACCTGCTATAGCTCCAAGCACACCCCACAACTTGCCACCACCCACAATATTCTAACCGCACTATCTTCTTTCAGTTCCTATAAATTCTAAGCTTCTCTCTGCCTCGAGTCTCTGTGTACAATGTGTGCCTTTCCCAGAGTGCTCTCCAAGACATCGTCCTTCTTCTCAAGGCTCATTTCCGTAAGGCACTCTCACCTTATATGTTTGAGACCTTCCCTTAAACAAACTTCCTAACCTCACTCCAATCCCCATACACTCTATTAGTTATCTCAGTCCTTGGTTCACTTCCTTAGTAACATATAGCAAAATTTGCAGTTATTTCCACATACGCTGTAAGTGTACTCACTTGTCCTGCTCTGTCTCTCCCGCTGGAATTGAAGTGCATGCAGGAAAGAACTCTCTCTGTCTTGGTCCCTCTCCACTGTCTTCCTCATGAGAGTGTTTGGTACATGCAAAGTTCTCAAAATATATTTCTTGAATTAATAAATATATAAATGACTTTTAAAATAAAGATTAAAGGTGTCCCCACATATTCACTACAATAACCATTTTTCAGGGAAGGCATTTTATAAGGAACACAATGGAAAAAGTTGTGTGGGGATTAGGAGTTTGAACCTAGACTCCATTAGAAGAGACCTCCAGGTCCTCCACAAGGCTCTGGCTTGTGTCTAGGGAGAGCAGGGAAGAGGCATATTTGGAGAAGGGTGGAGTAAAGCACAACCCTCACAAAGAAGGCACTCATTTTCTAGCTTAGAAAGACATTACTCACAGATACAGAGGATCTGTGTTTTGTCAAAAAAAACAAACAAGCAGACAAAACAAAAACACTTATTTCTGCCAATGGTTTCTCTGCTGCTTTTCTCACTCTTACCATGTAACTCCCAAGTCAGTGTCCACAGGTGGAGCAGCCAGACAGAGGAAACAGACCTGACAAGTTGTCTGGCCATGAGAGGAGAAAAGCAAACTGGTCACTGGTTAAAAGAATAGGAATTCAAGAGAAAACCAACTAGGCTGCCAAACATCAAGTTTCTTTCTGGTTTAATTCTGTATCAGCTGCAGGCAACAAGGTAGAGAGGAAAACTACAGGCTGGTATATTTGTTTTATGTGGCCGCTAAGAGAAATTACCACAAACAGTAGCTTAAAGAAACGCAAATGTATTTTTTTTACTGTTCTGGAAATCAGTGGTCAAAAATGGGTCTCACTGAGCTAAAACCAAGGTGTCAGCAGGGCTGCAACCCTCTGGACACTCCAGAGAAGTGCTCGCTCCCTGCCCCTTCCAGTGCCCAGGGGCGACCTGGCCTTCTCCACTCCAGGCTTCGTCACTGTGATCTCTGCTTCTACGGCACACTCCTCTCTGATTCAGACTCTCCTGTCTCCTCCTCTGAGAGCTGTGTGAGTGCCTTGGACCACCCAGATGATCCACAATGATCTCCTTATCTAAAGAACCTTAATTTAATCACATCTGTAAAGTCCCTTTGGCTAGTCACAGATTCTGGGAATTAGCATGTGGACATCCTGTGGGATGCCACTATTCATCCTACCACAGCTGGATTCCAATTTTAGTTTTGTCACTTAGGTACTACTCTGTCCCAGGCACTATGCCAAGCATTTTACATATTATTTCATCTAACCCTCACAAAACTCCTTAAATAGAGGAATTTCATATATACTTTATATACGAGAAAACTGGGACTTGGCATTGTGAAGCCACTTGTTCTTACGGTCCTACGGTGGTAACTCTGGTAGAGCAGAGATGTAAACCCATGTCTGCTTAGCTCCAAAGCCCATGCACCCCGGCTGCCATGTAGATCAAGCTTCTGCATCAACAGGTCTGGGCACAAAGGAAACGTTTAATAAATGGTGAGCCATTATTGTTTGTGTAAGTTCTAACCCCAAACAATTATGGGATGCCTCTGAGTTTAGATTCCTCATAAAATTTAGTCACTTTTTCATGTGGCTAATATTTATAAAGGTCCACCAGTCTTCCGAGGAGCTGTCCAAGGAGTTGAACACTGTGTTAAATGCCACTTACTATACAGTTTAAATGAAATGGTGACTCTGCTCAGTGCCCAACACGTAGAAGGTGTCATTAAATACTAGTCCCCACCTCTTCTCCTTTAGATCATAAACTCCTTGAGGTTTTTGTCTCATTTGCTGATCTTATGTGCCTGCCAGTGTTTCTTTCACTGTGATTTAGCACCTAAGAGTAATTCCATGTAACATTTACCAAGATGGATTGATTTCTTTGAGGGTTGTATTTGACCTATGGCAAGGCCATGACTTTTAATAGTTCTATCCCTCTAACGAGTTGTTGGTGGGTAAGTTATAAACTGAACAAATCCAAGAGTCAAATAGTTTTCAAGAAACAGGCAGATTCTAAAACCGAGTGATATCTTTCCACAGTGACTTAACCCTGTTTTCAACATGTAGAAAGTGTGTGTGTGTCTGTGTATGAATGAGTGAGTGAGGAAGTGGAGGACGCAGAGGTGGAGGAATCCGAGTGAGTGAGGAAGTGGAGGACGGAGAGGTGGAGGAATGCCACAGTCGGGTGAAGTAGCAGAGCGGAGCAAAGGGTTCTCTCCAACCGGGCCTCGCGGCAGGTCCGAGAACCATCTACAGACCCGCCCGCGCATGCAAAGAGCAGGAGCCTGGGTGCCAGTGGACCCACATGGGGCTACAGATTCTCTGCAGCTTGAGGCAGGAGGTTTTTCATCAATTTCCTATCATTTATTCCTTGACCCATTTTTATGTCTTACTCTTTTCTGTCACCACTTACCTTTCCCTCTTCTTTTACATCCTATTATCCATTCTACGCAATCCTCACTATTAAAAGTAAAATATAATAAAGATATAATTGAGTCATTTTTACGTTTTCTTTAAAAGGAACATGTGTGAAACAAAAGTTTCTCAGCCCAAATCTCTGAAATAAATCTTTGCACTAGGCCCCTGGTGACATAACTATCCCTTGCCAGAGCCAAGCAAGGTTAACGAGGTAGCAATGTTAGTCTCCGGTGAAGGACCAAGGTGTCACTGATGGGCCCCTTGATAACTTGGCACCACAAAGTCAGGAGTTCACTGTGGTCCTGCAAGTTTAATCTACAAATCATAACTTAAATGGCTGCTAGGAAAAAATGGTTACTTTTATTATCCATGCAAAGAAAGTATAAACTCTTCTTTGAGTCATATCATTCCTAGTAAGTTTAGAATAGATCAGAGAAGGGGATTACATTGAAATGTGGCAACTGAAATTCCTTAGTGTTGACGAATATCTTCCCTAAGAACTAAATTCAATGGCAGTTTTAGGTGTCAATACTATAGTCCATTAATGAAAGATGACTAATTCTGAATAAATATTACATGACTAAGTCACAAATAAATGCCTTAATAAAACTGAAGAAAAATTAGATTGACTCTAAATGAAACTCCTAACAACTTGTCATTCTGTTTTCTACTCTGTTTTACAAATAAAGTTCATATAACTCTGGCTTTAGGAAAATGATACAAGGACATGGAGAGATCACTCAACTAGACATTAGAAGACCTGATTTTTAGTCTTTTTTTAATATCAATAACTAGTTGTATGACTTAGAAAGAACACTAATCATAGTGGCTTATTTTCCTTCTCTGCTAAATGAGTGGGTTAAACTAGATAAACATTAAGACTTGCAGATTCTAAAACTAACTTGTTTTTTAGAACCCTTATCCTGCAAGATGTTAATGGAAATTATATGAAAAAAATAATTCTGTGGTTTAAACAATTGTGGTAAATCTAGAATTAAGCAAAGTTTATCATATTTCTTTAGGACAGGGTATTTCTAAGGTATTAATATGTAAATATGCCTCCTGTGGTTATTTATCCAATCAATAGGTATTTATTGCATCAGATTATAAAGTTACTCTTTGGGGAAAAAACAGGCATGGTCCTTGTCCTTGTGGGTTACAACCTAGTCAGAAAAGTAGGCACTTATCACATTACGCAAATAAAACAAAATTATAATTGTAGTACTGTACTACCTTGGAGAAGTACACAATGCTAGAAAGCATGTACAAGAGGAGATTTGAATCTGCTCAAGGAAGATCAGGGAGAGAAAAGGACACTGGAATTGAAAGATGAGTCTTAGTGAGGTGAAAAGGAGAAAAGACTTTCAGGCAAAAAAAGAGCAGCATGTTTAAAGGCCCTGTGATTACCAGGAAAATGTGAGGGACTGAAAAAATATCTCTAAAAGTAAGATGCAGTGTGCAATGAATGTTTCTCTTATTATTTGTTCTTAAAAATCTTTCTTTTTTTTTTTTTTTTTCAGAAATGCCTTCTGGAGATCATGTTTTCCAGTACAGACTTTGTATAAGCACTTGTTGCACAGAGTAATTTAATATGGGCTGGCTCTGCTGAAGGGCACTTGTTTCTGGAATGCCAGTGAATCATATTGCATGTGCTCCAGGTGTGGGTCTGAGTAGACTACTTTCCCACATGTTTGTAGGATCCCATAGCTTTCCAATGTGAAGAAGAGAACAAAATGATGGCTATACATATGGTTATGGGAGAATTTTTTTGGCTTGTTTTTTGTTTTTTATGTTTAATAAAAATTGTGTATATTTAAGGTATACAATATGATGACTTGATATACATATTTCACATATACGTATATATATACAGTGAAATGATTATTATAATCAAGCCAATTAACATATCTTCTCATGTAGGTACCATTTTTGTGTGTGAGAAGAGTGCCTGAAATCTATTCTCATAGCAAATTTTCAGTGTTCACTACAGTATTATTAACTATTGTCATCACCCTGTACAATGGATCTCTAAACTCATTCATCCTATATAACTGCAACTGTGTCCTCTCAGAAACTTCTGTCCATTTCCCCTACCTGCACACTGCTGGTAACCATTGTTCTATTCTCTGCTTTTGTGTATTTGCCTTTTTAGATTCCACCTGTAAGTGAGATCATGCAGTATTTTTCTTTCAGCATCTGACTTACTTTACTTGCATAATAACCACCAAGTTCATCCATGTTGTTGCAAATGGCAAGATCACCTTCATTTTTGGAGCTGAATAATATTTCAATGTATAAATATACTATATTTTCTTTATCCATTCATCTATTGGCTGACCTTAGATTGCTTCCATATCCTGGCTATTGTGAATAGTGCTGCAGTGAACATGGAGGCACAGATAAGTCGTGGAGGTAGTGATTTCATCTCCTTTGAGTAAATACCCAGAAAATGAATTGCTGGGTCATAAAATAGTTCTATTTGTGTGTGTGTGTGTGTGTGTGTGTGTGTGTGTGTGTGTGTGTGTGAAAACTCCATAGCGTTTATCATAATGGCTATACAACTGTGCATTCCCACAAGCAGTGCACAGGGGTTTCTTTTTCTCTGCATCCTCACCAATACTTATCTCACTTCTTTCTGAGGATGGCCATTCTAACAGGTGTGTGGTGATATCTCATTGTGGTTTTGATTTGCCTTTTCCCTGTTGATCAGTGATGCTGAGCAGCTTTTTTTTTTTTTTTTGTATCTAGTGGATATCCATATGTCTTCTTTAGAAAAGTTTCTGTTCAGTTCCTCTAACAATTTTTTACTGGGCTGTTTATTTTTTTGTTTGTTTTGCTATTGAGTTGTACAGTTCCTTGTATATTTTGGATATTAACCCCATCTCAGATATATAGTTTGCAAATATTTTCTCAGGTATGGGAGAATTTCTTAGGAGTCTCTGAATAATGCCACTGAATATTTTTACATACCGCATATTTGTGGTATAAAGGGGGCTCAGTTTCTATGTATTCAGAAACTGTGAATACAAGTGTATAAGTGAGGAATGCAGGGGATGAGATAGTAAAGACAAAAGGCTTATTTCAAGTTTGACAGCACTTGTTCTTTTCTCTTCAGAGGTGGAGAGCAAATAACTCTTAAAGAAACTATTTAGGAACAAACTTCCTCATCAGTTTGAATGAAAAAAAAAGCAATGAGATTTTTGATAAAGTCAAGATTCTCTTCTGAAATAAAGATATCTTCAATAATGAGGAATTAAATAGGTCCATGTAGTGGAAAAGGCTATCGTCATTGTGGTTAGCAATAAAATAATATTCTTTTTATAAAGAGAATAGCCTGATATTGGCAATGCCTTAGAAGTCAACACAAAAGAGAACAAAGAGACAGCTAAAATGGCTTAAAAATAAGGGCTCACTTTTCTCCTATCATGAGAAGACTGGGTTAGGCAGTTAGTGACTTGGTCTAGTGACCTGATAATGTTTCTGTAGTTTTTTTCCCTTTCTTTCCTGGTCAGAGATGATTGCCACAGATCCAATTATCCAATTACCACATCTATATTCAAGGTAGAGAAGTAAAATTTTCCCAAAGCCTTATCTCCTGAAATTTTCTTATATACTTTATTGCCCAGAATTGGGTCCAGCTGTCAGGCTACAAAAGAGGAGACACAATAGTCAAAATGGACCTGGACCAATTCTGATTCACCACCAGAAGCTAGGCACATCATTGCCCAGCCAAATGGGGCCCATCAGCAAGAATAGAGGAAATGGACACTGAATAGGCAGATAACAGTGTTTTCCCAAAGGGAGGGATTTTAAGGACTTTGTTGGCCCTGGTGTTGTTATTGTTAATTTTGTCTGGTTCTTTAGTCTGGTCCTGGAGATGTTGGAGACTCAGACTCCAGGTTAGAGAGATACCATCAAATCATCCTTTTTGGTTGTATATAAACTGGTCCCTGGACATGGCTGTAGGGTACAAGTTCCCAAACAATTACTTTCCAATGTTCCAACAGAGAAACAACTTCATAACCACTTCACAAGGAGCTCATTAAAATATGCATTCCTAAGCCCTCACTCCAATTCACTAGGTCTGTGTTTAACCAGAAAATCTACTCATATGACACAATTTCCAGATGATACTTCTGCACAGACAACTTGGAAAGTTTTGCATTTGGAGAAGACTGGGTCTGAGGATTATGAGAACATGATGAGTACATAAACCCTTCCTCCCTTCCACCTCCTCTTCTACCACATTGAAATAATTTTCTGTTGTCCTTAAGCCTTCAAGATAATCTTGTCTCAACCTGGTCTTTGCTGTGCTAAGGAAACAAAGGGATAGTCCTGGTCCAGAGTTTGGGAAAAGGCAATATAGAAATGAAGAGCTAGAACTGGGAGAAAATAGTTGCACAACAGCAAAGGGGATTTGCAGAGAATCAGAACAGTAGTCAGAAACAAAAGAGCTGGCTAAGGTGAAAAGGACACTGCTAGATACACTTGTGACCTATGTATGCATGTCCTTCAGAGATTCTCAGAAAAACCTGAGGTGTGGTATCAATGAGAACACTAGACTTCTGGGATTGGGTAGGATGTAAACTTAGATTATAGCTGACTGTACATTAAAGGAAAACCCTTGAGGACAGAAGATGTCTGAACACCTGGAGTATGGTCATATTTACTAAATACAAAAGAAATAAGATGAAAGAAGCATGGAATGAAATCACATTTTGTGAATTGCATCTTTAGGGTTACTATGCAAGGCAGGTGTCACTCACCCGTTGATGCTGCTGAGGAATCTAGGCTTAGATTAAGCAGATGTTTACAGCCACGTGCTGATAAATGGTAGAGACTGCTTTTGAGACAAGATCATTTATCTAAATCCTTTGTTCTCATAACAACACTTGTCTCTCTACCTATATATCATCTTCTGTCAAATTAGAAGGTGACACCTGTGAATTGTTGGAATCTAAGAATTAGCTCTTTAACACTTGTTGCTGTCACTTACTAAGATTTTTCACTTTGTACCTGCTAATGGTGCAAGTACTTTCCCCAAACTCTTTCCCATTGTAGCCAAGCCTGTAACGGATACACTTTAAAGAATCCTGAGAGACTCTCTGTTCATGGGAAAAATGAGGGAAGTAGGAGATAATACATAAAAAAGGGCTCTGAGATTTCATGACCCAACAAGACCTAGCCAGATTATTAAACAGTTTCAAGTGCCTTAACCATGACATGGAGCTTCCAGAGGCAACAGGATCATTGTCACCACTGTCCCAGTGGACAGGCTGAAAGTCTCAAGTAATCTCCAGCTCTCAGAGAAAATGAAAAGGGAAAGGAAGCAAATGGTGTTTATTTCCCTGGGCCACTGGACCAGCCCAGCCATTGTGAAATCTCTGAGGTGTTTTCACTGTGGATAGGTTCACACACACATATTTGCTTTGAGGAAGAGCCAAGAATCTCAGAACAACAGACTGAGATGTCCCTATAGAGAAATAGGCTGGATGTTAAAAGGCATACTGATTTCCCCTTTTACAATTGTTCCCCCTATTCAATAGTTCATTAATCTGTTTATATGGTTTACATAAAAGTTATATAAGTTTAGTAGATACCAAGAGCAGACACAATGGGCTAAGTTATCTGCACTATCAAATAACTCTAAATTTTAGTGTTTATAACAAGGTGTTTTTCTTACTCCTGCTATGTATCCATTGCAGGGCAGCAGTGGCCTCTGCTCCATTTCATCCTTACTCAGTGACTGAAGATGAAGTATGCACCACCATCTGGAATTCCATAGGTCAGTGAGACAGAAGAAAGAGCGGGTGCAGAATTGTGAGAGTTAAATTTAATTTCACTGGCCAAAGAAAATCAAATAGACCTCAACTAACTTCACAGGAGAATGGGAACTGCAACCCTCTCTTGTGCCCAGAAGAAGTTGGAAATAGTAAGCCAATGAAAAATGATAATGTTGGCTACAAAAATTGATGTAATACTATAAAAAAATATGTTGTTTGTTATTTGATCCAACATGCCACAAACTGGAAATGGCCTCAAAGTTTGTCTGTTTACCCATTGAGCTGTCCATGGTACCTGTTCAAGTCTTGAGCCTGAAGACAAACTTTGCAAGAGACTACTCCGTAGGCCACTGACCCCAGAAACATTGTTGGAAAAAAACAATCCTCTCATGCCTCGCTTCAGCTGCCATACAGCAGTCACGTCAAAATGTAAAATTACTACGGGTTTTAATCATAATTAATGTGTTGAAGGCCTCACTTTCACTTTTTTTATATCCCGAGCTCATATCTGAACTTTTACCTTGCCCTGACCTGTTCACCACAAATGAGGCTCAGTCATGCAGTGAGGCTCGGGAAGAGTGAGAGCTCTGGCTCTATGTTGTCTGGTGATTTAAAAAGGAACTTAAAATTCTATTGTTGTGTCTAATACCAAAATTTCCATGCCAGCCCTGACCAGTGTGGCACAGTTGATTGACTGTCACCCCACAAAACAAAAGATTACTGGTTCAATTCCTGGTCAGGGCACATGCCTGAATGGGTTCAGCACCTGATTGGGAGCCTGCAAGAGGCAACTAATTGATGTTTCTCTCTCACATTGATGCTTTTCTCCCTCTCTTTATTCCTCCCTTCCCCTCTCTCTAAAATTAAATAAATAAAATATTTTAAAAATATTTTCCATGCCAGAGTAGATTTGTCAAAATAGTCTCATCAAAAGGACTGATTGACTGTTTCTCCACAGAGATTATTCCCCTCCTCCAGCCTTCAGTCAGAATGTAAGGTTTAAATGCAGCTTGAGTTGCAGTGAATTAGCAGATGAAGTTGAGCTGTGGCAAACCTTAAATGCCACATTCATAGGTTGAGGAACACAAAGAAATATCTATGGAATCTATTCTGCAATGGAGTTGGTGCCAAATGGTTCTCAACTCTAGGAGAACCAGGGGTGTGTATGAAGAAATTCATGAACTCCTAACACACGGGTGGCAAACACAAGGCCTGCAGGCCAAATCCAGCCCTCCACCTTGTTTTATCTGGCCTGGCACCTTGTTTCTACCCAGCAGCAGCGCTGAGCTCTCGCTTAACCATTAAGGACTAGTTATCTTTATACAGTCCTAAAATTACATTCAGCCCTTTGAAGGCAACTGTGAGGCTGATATGGCCCATGGTAAAAATGAGTTTGACACCCCTGCCCTAACATGAAATGCAAGATTGTTAGCATTTATGCATATCTCTTCTTCTCAGGGGAAGCTTCATAGCTTTCATCAAATTCTCAGAGGGATCACAGTTCATAAAATATCAAGAATCTCAGTATGAAGAGAATGTATATGCTCTCCAGAAACTTGTATAGACCTGTAGTTTTACAATATTAAAGGACACTTGCAAGTTGCTTTACACAACAGATGCATTTTTAGAAGTCAGATATAAGTCATATAATACTTAAACTGTGATGATACAGATAAACTAAATAATCTTTTATCATGGTCTATTTTATAAGTATTATGTAAGTTCAAATTAGGAAAATACAGGGGTGGGCAAAAGTAGATTTACAGTAGTAATACAAATAATAAAATAATAAATAAATAATAATTTCAAAATAAACTTTGTTTCATGGACTCACAGCTATAAACCTACTTTTGTTCACCTCTGTGCATATTTCAGATACCTTGTACTTCCTAGCTAGTATGAAGTTACATAAACAGATATGCAGACACACACATCATTCATGTTCCCATGTTCTGTTGGAACCTCATGTTCCCACAGAGGTCAGATCAACATGCTCCTTGCATTATATTTCCATTCTTCTGTGCCCATGCCATTCCTTTACACCACCCTCTTCCCATGGCCCAGGGTCCTCTGATTATTTCTCACCACTTCTCTCAATAGCAGGGCTTTCTTGTTCAATACCATGACATGTACAGTATCATGCAGAAATGAGGTTAATTTCTACATGATAGGAAATAGAAATGTGAACCTAATGCAATAGTAAATATTTCATTCTTCTTCTCACAGGTATCTTCCTATAGATGTAATTTTTCATTTTCCTTTAGAAGTTTAGATGTAAGGATTATGGGATACCAGAAAGAACAAAAGACTTACAGCCAAGAGACTTGGGTTTAATTCCAGGCTTCGCTTTCATATGTTCCATGTAACCAAGTCACTTATCTTCTCCAAACTTGTTTCCCCATTTGTAAGGTTACAGAAAGAGTTGCTATGAGATGAAAGAAAATAATGTAAAAATAATCATGAATGAAACTAGCACACGGGCTGGTGAAGAGAAAGTGCTTAGGTACTCAATAAATGTGACTTGAATCTGATCACAGCAAGAGAACCCAGCCAAAACAAAATATTTTACGTTATCCTAGTTTCCTAGTCTTTTCAGTTGGGTCTAGAAACAAAACATCTGGAGAGACTATTTTCACAATTCCCTAAAACTATTTTTGAGAAAAGTTTTGAATAGCTAGGTAGGATATGGAACCAAAACCAGATAAAAGCCTTCATCTTTCACACTCCATTTGTTGTGCACAGTAACAGCCTTAAGTGCAAGAAATGTTTCCCATACTGTATTAGAGAAAAATATTAGCTCATCAGTGATCTAAAATGACATACTGAGAGACTTCTGGTCAAGATGGTGGCATAGGTAAATACGGCTCACCTCCTTGCACAACCACATCAAAATTACAACTAAAATATAGAGCAACCATCACCTAAAACTATGAGAAATTGAGTTGAATGGAAGTCTGACAACTACAGACTTAAACAACCACATCCATACAGACTGGTAGGAGGGGTGAGACATGAAACAGGTTGGTCCCACATCCTCATGAGGTGGATAAAAATTTGGGAGGGACATCTTGGAAGTAAGGAGTCCCAGCCCCATACCAAGTCCCCCAGCCCAGAATTCCAGTACCAGGAAGATAAGTCCCCATAACTTCTGACTGCAAAAACAAGCCTGGATTGAGTCAGTGGAAGAAACTTCTGGAGTCCCAAGCAGATCTTCTTAAAGAACCTACACACGGACTTACTCAGACTCACTCCCTCTGAGCTCTAGCACCAGGGCAGCAGCTTGAAAGGCACCAGTGGCATATCAGGAGAAACTGAAGTGTTTGACATCAAGGTGAGAACTGGGGGACAGCTTTCTTTTGGGCAGAAAGGTGGACAGAGGCCACTGTCCCTTTTCTGAAACCTCCCTGCCAGAGCCACAGACCCACAGGCCCAACAGGCTGGTATCATATCTGAGACTCCATCATTTTGATTAACACTGTTTGCCCTCCCCTGGAGCTCCCCAGAGACTCCATCCCACTCACCTTAGGGGCCCATCCAAGGTGCTTTTCCATATGAATAGCTTGTCTTGGTTCATGCTTCACAACTTCCTAAATCCTCTGAAACAAGTAACAGCCAGCCTCAGTGACCCTCTGGGCCCTGTACCTTTTGCTAAAGTGGCCCCAGTCCTAGCACTAGCAGCAGAAAGCCTAGATTTAGAGCCTGGCTTTGCCTTGGAATCTCAAAGCCCAGCACAAGTAGCAGCCATCTCACATTGCTTATTAGCTTAGGCAGGGTGGCCCCAGGTAAAACACAGGAGGGAGCTGACCTTGGCCTGTACCACCCAGCAAACCCAAGAGCCTAGAAACCCAGTGGACAGCTACAGACCACATCACAGTACCACCACCCTGCCCCAGCACAGCTAATCTTCCACTGAGGGAGAGGTTGGTGGTCAGTGGTCACGGCCAGTCCTTGCAACTGACCAGCCTGGGTAAATCCCTCCCACTGACCTGTGGAGAGCAATCAAGGTTCAACAACAAGAGGAGGGTGTACTCAGCCCACATGAAGGGTGTACCTCTAATACCCAGGTTGACTGATAGGGGAGACTGTGCCACTGGATCCTATAGGATACCTACTACATTAGGCCACACTATCAAGACAAAGATGCAAAGCAGATTTACCTAATACACAGAAAGAAATACAGAGAGGCTCCCAAGATGAGGAGACAAAGAAACATGGGCCAAATGAAAGAACAGAACAAAACTCCAGAAAAAGAGCTAAACAAAATGGAGATAAGCAATCTATCAGATGCAGAATTCAATACACTGGTTATAAGGATGCTCAAGGAACCTAGTAAGGGCCTCAGCAGCATAAAAGAGACTCAGTCAGAAATAAAGGATACTCTAATTGAAATAAAGAATGATTTACAGGGAAGCAACAGTAGAGTGGATGAAGCTGAGAATCCAATCAATGATTTGGAACATAAGGAGCCAAAAATCAACCAATCAGAACAACAAGATGAAAAATGAATCCAAAATAATGAGGATAGTGTAAGTAGCCTCTGGGCCAACTTCAAATGTTCTAACATTCACATCATAGGGGTGCCAGAAAGAGAGGAAAAAGAGCAAAAAAATTGGAAATCTATTTGAAAAAATAATGAAAGAAAACACTCCTAATTTGGTGAAGGAAATACACATGTAAGTCAGGAAAGCACAGAGAGTACCAAACAAGATGGATGCAAAGAGGCCCACTCCAAGACACATCACAATTAAAATGCCAAAGGTTTCCCTGAAACACCAATCCATAAGAATCTATGCACCCCAATGTTCATAGCAGCACAATTTACAATAGCCAAGTGCTGAAAGCAACCTAAGAGTCCACCAGTAAATAAATGGATAAAAAAACTATAGTACATTTACATCATGAAGTACTACACAGCAGAAAGAAGGAGCTCCTACCCCTTGCAACATCATGGAAGGAACTGGAGAGCTTATGCTAAGTGAAACAAGCCAGGTGGTGAAAGACAAATACTGTATGATCTCAACTTTAAGTGGAACCTAATCAACAAAACAAACAAGCAAGCAAAATATAATCAGAGACACTGAAATTAAGAACAAACTGACAGTAACCAGAGGGGAGGTGGGAGGGGATAATGGGGGGAAGGGTGTTCAGGAACAACTATAAAGGACACATGGACAAAGCCAAGGGGGGGTGGAATCAGAGGAGACAGGTGGGGATGGCTGTCGGGGAGGGGAGTGGTGGGGATAAAATGGAGACAACTGTACTTGAACAATAATAAAATTTAAAAAAGCAAATAAAATGCCAAACATTAAATACAAAGTGATAGTTTTAAAAGCAGCAAGAGAAAAGAAGTTAGCTACCTACAGGGGAGTTCCCATAAGACTGTCAGTTATTTTTTTAAAAGAAACTCTTACAGCCTAGAAGGGACTGACAAGAAATAGTCAAGGTCATGAAAAGCAGGGACCTACACCCATGATTGCTCTACCCAGTAAAGCTATCATTTGGAATCAAAGGGCAGATAAAGAGCTTCCCAGACAAGAAAAAAACTAAGAGTTCCTCATCACCAAACCATTATTATGTGAAATGTTAAAGGACTTACTTAAGAAAAAGAAGATCAAAACTGTAAACAATAAAATGGCAATAAATACATATCCATCAAAAATTGAATCTAGGAGGAGAAAGATGGTGGCAAGGTAGGAGGGAGCAGATTCTACTTCCCCCTACATATGGGAGAAAAACCTAGCCAATCTACAGAGGAACAAAGCAAACAGCCAACAGAACCCCAGCACATATGAAAATAGGAGACCAAAAATTGTAGCAGACACTGAAAAACCAGACAGTAAGGAGAGTGTTTCAGGACAATAAGGTCCCAGGGACCTGCAGCACCAGGCCAGGCACCCAGTGGGTCTGCCGCAGGGTCCTTGGGAGAGAGCTGGGTCAAGTGATCCCTCCCTGGCCAAACAAGGTTTGAGCAGCACTGGGAGAGACCTGGTTGCTTGAAGTTGCAGAGAGGGGAACAGGGACTAAGTGGCAAAAACACAGGGACTGTGAACACCCATAGAGTCTGGACACTGGTTGGGGAAAGTTGAGAGTCACGCAGTGACAGGCCCTGACCCCAATAGTCACCAGTCTGGCTGGAGAACTGTGCTGTGTGAGAGGCCAGGCCACTGTACGGAGTGGCAGGCTTGAGTAGAAGGAATTTCCCCAAAAGAAAAAGTTAGAAGAGAGACACTGTTTGGGGAATTCTCCTGCAGCAGCCACTCTGGCCTCCTTCCCACCCAGCCGGGCACTGATCCACGGTTGCGCAGGAAGGTTGCTCAGAAGGCCACATGGAAGGCCCTGTGCACCCCCATAGCACTGGGAAGGGTGCACACCTGAATCCGTGGGACCCAGGCAACCTGGCCGAGCGTGTGTGCCTGCACCCCAGACCACAGAGGTAACCCCAGGGAAAGTGTGCTTTGAGGAAGGCCTAGATCCCACACCCAAGGTGCTGGGGAGAGACACTAGGCTAGCTCTGGGGAGAGTGCCAAGAGGCTGACTGAGTGTAGATTGGGAAGGGAGAAAAGCCATACCAATCACCCCTCAGCCTACTGCAGCCAGCAAGACCAGAAAAACCAGTTTGACCACTTTGAAACCAACAACAGGCTTTTTTTTTCCAAGTAATTTTTTATTTTTTAATTTTTATTATTTTTTAATCTTTGAATTCCTTTTTCCTCTCTTTCCTTCTTTCTTGTTTTATCCCTTCTTCCTTTCTTTCCAATTTTATCTCTTCTTCCTTCCTTCTGCTTTTTCTTTTTTGAATACCCACAAGTGAGACAAAAAAAAAACCTGGAACTGTGAAAAGACCAGAGTTGGACCAAAAGAGAGGGCATTCCAACAGCTGAGACAGTGAGACAAATTTCACTTTGCTATCACAGGGAACCTGCAAGTTATTGCATATTTCTATTATTATTTTTTCATTATTCTTACATCTTTTATTTCAATAGTATTTTTGTATTCCTCTTCTTTCTGTACACTCTTCGCTTGGCTGGTTATGTTGTATCATTTGACAGGTTTCCCCTGTTCTCTTTCATAGTGTATTGCTAATTTACTGTCCTTCACTTCACTTGTGTTCCATTAGCACACTACTCAAGGTCCTATACACCCTATTCTTGTTAACCAGATCACATAGATTCTGTCATATGATTGTTGCTCTAATATTATTGTAAATAATAGCTGTTCCATACAATTGTAAATATTTCACAACACTCCTCCCAGATCTTAGCCCACTTTACAGTTTCCTGAACTCTATTACTATAGTGACTAACTCTATTCTCTCACACACTACACCTATTTACTATCTTTTATTCTCACCTTACCTCAGAATCTGACCTCCCACAACCTCACTGCTTTCTAGATCCAACTCACAATCCTTCCCCCCTCCAACAAGAGTATTACCTTCTTTCCATCCTTTCTAAAAAGTGGCTAGTTGAGTGGAAAATTGTGGTTAATACTATACATAGCCAAAGGATCTCCTATCTCTTCTCTACCAGCTGCTACTGTAAATAGCATAGAATACTCTCTTGCTGTCTTAAACCATTTTGCCTTCCCCCTTCAACTGATCACAGAAAAGAGTAGGTGGAAGAGGTGAACATCAGGATACCCACTGGAAGAGGAAACCCAATAACAAAAAAACACCAACAGATAACAACAGAAGAAGGTGAAGGAGGGAGTGAAAACCACACAAACCTCAATCCAGGACCTATCTGGAAATACAACTAAACAGTAGAGACAGTTACCCAGTACAAACAACTGAACAAGAGCAAGAGAGAATCCTCAAAACCTTGTACACATGGAAGAACCAGCTTCAACACAACCTGCCCTCATCAGCACAAGAAAATACAAGAGGTGGTGGAGAGAGTGACCCTCAGTTAACCAGCTGGTGGGAAGGGCCCACCAAAGAAAGACACAACAACAATCAAAACCCAAAGACAAACACAGAGCCAACAACAGCCCAAGACAAGTGAGCTCAGGAGATCAAGGGGACTGTACCACTGAATCTCATAGGTATTCTACCACAGAAGTTCACACCATAAACCCAAGGAGTCAGAACAGATCAATTTAAGAAGCTGAGGCTAACAAGAAAAGTCTCACAAACAATGGGAAGACAAAGAAACAATCCCCAAATGAAAGGAAAGGAGGAAGCCTCAGAAAGAATGCTAAATGAAATAGAGGCAACTCAACTATCAGATATTGAGTTCAAAGCAATGGTTACCAGGAAGCTCAATGAGCTCAAAATGAATTACCAGAAACTACAAGGAAACTACATTTAACTCACAACAAACTATATCAACATGAAAAAGGAAATAGAAACTATCAACAAGGGCCAAGAGGAAATGAAGAATACAGTTTTTGAACTGAAGAACACAGTAGAAGGAATCAAAAGCAGGATCGATGAAGCAGAAAATTGGATCAGTGAGTTAAAGAACAAACTAGAAAAAAACACCCAGAAAGAGAAAGAACAGGAAAAGAGGTTCAGAAAAAATGAAGAGGTGTTAAGGGAAATGCAGGAAACATGAAACATAATAATATCCATATAATAGTGATGATGAAGAAGAAGAAGAAGAAGGAGGAGGAGAAGAAGAAGTAGTAGTAGTAGTAGTAGTAGTAGTAGTAGTAGCAGCAGCAGCAGCAGCAAGGGATAGAATACCTATTTGAAAAAGTAATGATAAAAAACTTTCCTAATTTGATGAGAGAAAAAGTCACACAAATCCAGGAAACACAGAGAGTCCCAATCAAAAGGAACCCAAAGGGGCCCACTTCAAGACACATCATAATTAAAATGACAGAATTCCAAGACAAAGAGAGAATCTTAAAGGCAGCAAGGGAGAAATAGGAAGTAACACACAAGGGAGCCCCAATAAGGTTAGCAGCTTACTGCTCAATGGAAATGCTCCAAGCCAGATGAGAATGGCAAGAAATATTCCAAAGGCCTGCCACCAAGGCTACTTTACCCAGCAAGGCTCTCAATCAAGATAGAAGGCCAAATAAGGAGCTTCCCAGACAAAAGAAGTCTAAAAGAATATACCTCCACCAAGCCAGCTCTGCAAGAGATGCTAAAGGGACTGCTTTAAGGAAAGGAAGGAAATGAGAGAGAGAGGAATACAGATTTGAAAATGGCAATGAATAAGTACCTATCAATAATAACCTTAAATGTAAATGGATTAAATGCTCCAATCAAAAGACATAGAATAGCTGAATGGATAAGAAAGCATGACCCACACATATGCTGCCTACAAGAGACCCACCTCAGGACAAAAGACCTACACAGACTGAAAGTGAAGGGCTGGAAACAAACTTTCTAAGCAAATGGACAAGAAAAAAAAAAGCCAGGGTAGCAATACTCATATCAGACAAAATAGACTTAAAAAAAGGGGGGGCCATAAAGAGAGACCCAGAAGGTCAGTACATAATACTCAAGGGAAGAATCCACCAAGAAGACATAAACATTGTAAATATATAGGCATCCAACATAGGAGCACCCAAATACATAAAGAAAATCTTAGAGGACTTAAAGAAAGATATTGACAGGAACACAATTATAGTATGGGATTTTAACACCCCACTGTCAAAAATGGACAGATCTTCCAAATGAAATATCAACAAAGATCTTGTGGCATTGAACAATGCCCTAGATGAAAAGGATTTAACTGATATATAGAGAGCCCTTCATCCCAAAGAAGCTAAATACACATTCTTTTCAAATGCACATGGAACATTCTCAAAGATAGACCACATGATAGGACACAAAACAAGCCTCAACAAATTCAAGAAAATTGAAATCATACCAAGCATTTTATCCTACCACAAGGCACTGAAACTAGAAACCAACCCCAAGGGAAAAAAAAACAAAAACACTCAAAATCATGGGGATTGAATAGTATGCTATTCAACAATGAATGGATCAAGAATGAAATTAGGGAAGGAATCAAAAAGCTTCTGGAAACAAATGAAAATGAACTCACAACAATCCAAAACTTATGGAACACAGCCAAGGCAGTCCTGAGAGGGAAGTTCATAGTGATACAGGCATACCTAAAAAAGATGGAAACATTTCAAACAAACAACCTAACCCTACACCTACAAGAACTTGAGGAACAACAACAAAGAAAGTCCAGAGCAAGTAGAAGGAAGGAAATAACCAAGATCAGAGAAGAATTAAATGACATAGAGACTAGAAGCACAATTCTAAGGATCAGTGAATCCAGGAGCTGATTCTCTGAAAAGATTAACAAAATCAACAAGCCTTTTAAGCAGACTCATCAAAAAAAGAGAGAGGGCCCAAATAAACACAATCAGAAATGAAAGAAAAGTGATTACAACTGACACCACAGAAATACAAAGAATTGTAAGCAATTATTATGAAGAACTGTATGTCAAGAAATTTGAAAACCTAGATGAAATGGACAAATTTCTAGAAAAATATAATCTTCCAAAACTCAATGAAGAGAAGCAGAAAGCCTGAACAGACCAATAATAGCCGATGAAATTGAAGCAGTAATAAAAAAAACTCCTGCATGCAAAAGCCCTGGACTGGATGGTTTCACAGAATTCTACAAAGCATTTAAGGAAGAGCTAACCCCTATCCTGCACAGACTATTCCAAAAAATCCAAAATGATGGAAGACTCCCAAACTTTTTTTATGAAGCCAGCATCATCCTAATCCCAAAACCAGATAAACACACAACAAAGAAACAAAACTTCAAGCCAATATCGCTGATAAACATAGATGCTAAAATCCTCAGCAAAATAATGGCAAACCAGATCCAACAATACATTAAAAAGATCATACACAATGACCAAGTGGGATTCATCCCAGGCATGCAAGGATGGTGCAATATTTGCAAATCAGTAAATGTAATACATCACGTAAACAAAAGCAAAGACAAAAATCACATGATCATAACAAGATGTGGAAAAAGCATTTGATAAGGTACAGTACCCATTTATGATAAAAAACACTCAGCAAAGTGGGAATAGAAGGAGCATTCCTCAACATCATAAAGGCCATATATGAGAGACCTACAGCCAATATCATACTCAATAGGCAAAAACTAAAAGCTTTCCTCCTAAGATCAAAAACAAAACAAGGATGTCCACTTTCACCACTTCTATTCAACATAGTATTGGAAGTTCTAGCCACAGAGATCAGACAAGAAAAGGAAATAAAAGGCATCCAGATTGGAAAGGAGGAAATAAAACTGTCATTGTTTGCTGATGACATGATAGTGCACATAGAAGACCCTATAGACTCCACCAAAAAACTGCTCAACCTAATAAATGAATTTGGCAAAAACAGCAGGATACAAAGTCAATATCCAGAAATCAACGGCATTTTTATATACCAACAATGAAACAGCAGAAGAAATCAAGAAAAAATTCCCATTTGATATAGCAAAAAGAAAAGTAAAATACCTAGGAATAAACCTAACCAAGTAGGTAAAAGACCTGTATGCAGAAAACTACACAACACTAAAGAAAGAAATCAAGGAAGACACAAACAAATGGAAACATATACCATGTTCATGGATCGGAAGAATTAACATCATCAAAATGCCCATACTACCCAAAGCAATTTACAGATTCAATACAATACCTATTAAAGTACCAATGGCATATTTCACATAGAACAAACACTTCAAAAATTTATATGGAACCATAAACAACCCTGAATAGCTGCTTCAATTTTGAGAAAGAAGAGCAAAGTAGGAGGGATCACAATACCTGATACCAAACTGTATTAGAAAGCCACTGTAATCAAAACAGCTTGGTACTGACATGAAAACAGGCACATGGACCAATGGAACAGAACAGAGAGCCCAGAAATAAACCCATGTCTCTATGATGAATTAATATTTGACAAAGGGGGCAGCAACATAAAATGGAGTAAAAACAGCCTCTTCAACAAATGGTGTTCAGAGAACTAGACAGGTATGTGCAAAAAAAATGAAACTCGAACACCAACTTACACCATACATGAAAATAAATTCAAGGTGGATAAAAGATTTAAATATAAGCCGTGATACCATTAAAGTCCTAGAAGAGAAAATAGGCAGGAAAATCTCACATATTTCATGTAGCAACATTTACTGATATGTCCCCCAGAGCAAGGGATATAAAGGAAAGAATAAACAAATGATATCTCATCAAAATAAAAAGCTTCTGCACAGCTAAAGAAAATAGTATTAAAATAAAAAAAGAACCAACTGTATGGGAAAACATATTTGTAAGTGATACCTCAGACAAGGGCTTAATCTCCAAAATACATAAAGAACTTACATAACTCCAACCCAATTAAAAGCAACCCAATTAAAAAATGGGCAAAGGACTTGAACAGGCACTTCTCCCAGGAGAACATACAGAGGATCCAGAGACACATGAAAAGATGTTCAGTATCTCTCGCTATCAGAGAGATGCAAATTAAAACCATAATGAGATACCACTTCACACCAGTCAGAATGGCCATCATAAACAAAGCAACAAACAACATGTGTTGGAGAGGCTGTGGAGAAAAGGGAACCCTAGTGCACTGTTGGTGGGGCTGCAGACTGGTACAACCACTATGGAAAACAGTATGGAATTTTCTCAGAAAACTAAAAATGGATCTACCTT